>JAOTQQ010000071.1:41418265-41436260 GCA_026546715.1 Gallinago undulata | reverse complement strand
CCCAGGGCAGGGGGGTTGGAACTTGATGATCTTTAAGGTCCCTTTCCAACCCAAATGATTCTATGATTCTATGAAAGTCCTTCAGAGCTGAGAAGTATCTCTGTTCTCATCTGGAACTTCCCCTCCAGGAGCACTTATTAGTACAGTTGTTATTTAGTGCAAATTCATGGCAGTGGAGAAAATAGGTTTTAAGGTCTCTTGGAATCAGGAGCACCGAAAGAACCTCATGGAAATATTCTGTGGTTCTGCTTGAACCCAGGTGAGGACCATTGGGGTTTATGCGTTTGGTTAGTACCTGCCAGTGGCTGTGGTGCTAAGCTGGGTGGGTGTGTGGATCTGCAAACCAGAAATGTGGCCACAAATGATTGAGAACTGGATATAGTTATGGGCCAGGGTATCCCACCTCTTTTTTTTTTTCTCTTCCTGCCCCAACCACATGTCCCTTAACCCTCTCACCTTTACTCTTCTCTCACCTCTACTTTCCTCAGCTCCTACCTCTGCACCCTCTCTGTCCTGGCTTCCCCATCTAGTTAGACCCCAAATGAATGGGCAACATGGAGCAACCCAAGTGATTTGCTTGGCCTCCTTGAGGGGAGAGGATGGGAAGGAACAGCAGGGACAGCCAAGGCGATGGGCATGTGCTGGGTGACCACCAGCCATGGGGACAGGCTGGTTGACCAAGCCAGGGCATATTTCCTTCCCAGTAACTTATTTCCCCTTCTACGTCTCTTCTGCCACTAACTGTCCTCCTCGAGAGGCCGAACAAAATGTTTTGTGGCCAGGGCATTACTGAAGATCAGACAAAGCTGCCTGGGCAGTCAGTGAGCTCCAGTTTGGTTGCCTCAGTTGGAGGCTACGGTGACAAGGAGATGGCTTCAGTGACCATGGCAGAATCGGTGCTTGCTAGGAGCTCGTGATTTGAAAGCAAGTGTGCAAAGCCAAATGTGGGCCAGATCTTCAGTTATGCTAAAATCTGAAGAGAAAGCCAGTAAAAGCTGCGTTGGCAGCGTCGGCTTCATCTCCACCAGATAAAAGGGTCTCTATTGAGAGTGAGGAATTATTTCTTTTAAATATGTAATAGTTATATTGTGGCATTAAATCAGTCCTGTACCTACGTGAGTATTAGCTGGATTTACAGCTGTGCCAGCAGTCAAGATCCATCTGCAGCTGATAAAAATGGCCCCAAAGCAGCCCTGAAAGCTGAGATATGGAGAGGGCAGGTTAATCTCCATCGTCTTCCCCCTCTCCTCCATCTATTAAATCACGTGCAATGGCAGCTTGTGCTCCATGTAGAAGTCATTGGGATACAACCCATGGTCCTCCAAAAATTCCTCGTGTCTCACTGCTTATTGCATTTCAACTGCAGCTATTGGGAATTGGAGAAAGAGACTGGGGATGAGACAGGAGCGTGAGTTTCTAGGTTGCAGATTCCAGTGCGGTGTCAGTATTGAGTAGCACAGTATTAGTCTTGTGTTTAGTAGTCTTTTAAAAGTGGGTAGATTGCAAAAAGACACCTTCAAGGACCGGGCAAGGCCAGACAGCCACCAAACTGTGTGATTTTCTCCACCCTCGGTGCTTGTCCCTCAGCATAGAGCCAAAAGTGGGGAGGGAGCTGTGCAGCCCCCTGCCTGCATGTGGGTCTCTCAGGTTCTTTGTGTCTCTCTTGCTTTCCTGTCAGAGAAGAGAAATGTTTAGGGAACTGGAAGAGCACAGAGTAGGTATCTCAGCATCTTGTTCCACGTGTTACTCATTCACACCCGTGTTACCTCGATACAGCCTCAGACCCCAGCCTATAGTCATGAACGAAACTCCGTTACAGATTTTCATCTCATTTTTCACTTCACATGAAATGAAGGGGAATGTCATTGTTGTGCTGCTGGGTTTGGAGGAAGATGCAACTGTGTCTTTTAAAATGTCTTTTGGAAGTGCACGCGGAAAGGAGCTCTGTCCTTCCCCTAAAAAACTCTGAGTGGTAACAAGAGGAACAGTCTCAAGTCTTGCACTCAGTTTTAACGAAAAGTAAAACCAAAATGTGACTTGCAGCACCTGCATGCCTAAGTGGGGAGATGCCCTAGCACTGCTCCAGGCATGTAATATGCCATCATATTACATGTTCCTGCATGAGTTTGGTAGCATGTCTTCCAACAGAGACTCAAGGATGAGGGTACAGGCGTGGAGCAGCTCTGGTCCCCAGGAGAGCTCCGTCCCTCACCGTGAAGGCTCCAGTTCTCTCTGGTCACTGTTTGTCTAGACACGACATCCGTACCAGAGAAGTGCAAGATGCACACAGAGAAACATCCTCCTGTCTCACCCAGGTGCCTGGGAGGGAGGAGAACCAAGTGTGACTTTCTCACTTCTCCTGCCTGGGGCTGGGCTGGATGTACCTCTCCTGGTGGCTGCTGCCCTGGCTTTGACCGTTGCCTGGGTGGGGAGTTGGGATAGAAGGTCACCAGTTCCTGAGTGATGCCTGGTGAGAAGCTGGGAAGAGAGCGAGGGCTGGAGAGCACGCGTGGCTGAATGCTGCAAGGACCGTGTCCTGCCTGCAGCCTTCCTCCTGGGTGGTGGTTAACACGTCTCAAGTTGGGTCTTCATTTGCATCCGCACGGGTACCGTCTGCATCCACGGTGAGGATGGCAACCAAACCCAGAACAATTCCACAACCACACTGGGGACTTACAGATATTCTAGTTAGTGACTTGGGGACCAAACTATTCCCTCTATTGTTCTTGTGCCTTTTATCCCTTGCAGAGGAACCAAAGGCAAGGACATCAACACAATCAAGTCACTGCGAGTTCTGCGGGTCCTAAGACCACTGAAGACCATTAAACGGCTACCAAAACTAAAGGTTAGAGAATAACCACCAGTCTTTCCTTCTCTGAAGGTTTGCGACTCAGCTGTGTGGAAGCTGATGGACTAAACTTAATCCAAGTTATTTCTGTTCCTTTCATTTTCTTGCAATTAATCTCTTCGCCAGATTTATTAAAAATAGCTGTGCAGATGTTTAGCAAATGTCAAACGCTTGTTTCTTTTGCAAACATTGTGTGCAATGTTACGAATGATTGTGAATCTGTATTAAAATCAACCTTCTAAAAAAAGAATAAGAAAAAAATGCAAATAAATTAAATTACCGTTCGTAAACGTGATGCTCTTAGAAATGGTATAGGAGAAAATAGGTTTTGGAGTGTTTCGTTTTCCCTGGAGAACTTGACATGAATACCGCAAGATTTTCCACGGTCGGTCTAAAGAGAAATGTCATTGCTGTGTGAGGACTTTTAATCTGTTCATCTTTTCTATTAAAGAATATATAGAGCAGGGTTTTATAGCAGTACCCTTTCATCTCTAGGATACTGAGTTACAAAGTAAAATGAATGTAATGGCCTATGGTGACTTATTCAACACCATTTCATGAAAGCTTTGAGACAGAGCCAGGCCCTGGAAGCAGAGAATGGAAGGACTTATGAAATTTAATAATTTCTGAGTTTCGGGAATTCTTGAATACCTATTGTAGAAGGTCTTCGTGCGGCATCACTGCTTTGCAGGCTCTTTTCTGTGAGAGATGGGGGAAAAAGCAATAAGTACTTTTTGCAATGGTGAAACTATGTCTGATAATTCCTGTTCTCGCATAGTGGCATGTAAAAATGAGGGTCAGTTGTTACATAGATTTTCTTTTGTCCTTACCCACAATTCACGCTCAAATAATTTTGACTTTATGCATTTTTATGCATACTAAATTTACCTCAAAAGATAAGAAAGAGTAATGTTGAACAATGTAGGAAACGGTCTTTAATTGTTTAGAAATTCAAAATATACAGTTCTTAGGTCATAAAACAGTCAACAGCAGCTCAGTCCTGCAGCAGGATGCTTTTTATTGAATGTCTGCCTGATTTTCAGGGCATTTTACAGAATAATTTTACCGCTTCTAAAGAAGCGTTCAGAAATCTTTATGTGAAGCAGAAGTCATATTCATCTGGTTTGTCTTCACAATTTTTTCAATTATTTTTTTTTTCCTGGATGCGGTCTTGTATGTGACAATCAGCAACATTAATGGGGTGATTAGAGATATTTCCAGTGTTTTAATTCAGGATTTCTGGGTTGCATCAGGAGTGTAATTTTGTGAATTATTCACTTCCCATTCAGAGGAAAAGGAACATTATTGTACAAACCCCGCGCTTGGGCAGTGACTGCTCGATTTCTATTATTATGACAAACTTCTCAGACTAAAATTAAACTGCAAATTACTTGTAACAATGAATCAATGACTAATAATCGAATAATAAATGCATTTGAGAAGTTCTTTGCAGAGAGCTCAGAAGTGACATATGCTGGCTGGATTAGTCACACAGTTCATTAGAAAAATATTATTCGAAGCATTTAGTTGGTTTTTATCTGGTGCATTTTCCTTATTATTCAAAAAGTTCAAGTAATGGTCAATGAGTAACATGTTTGATGAGTTTTTACCTGTCCACTGGAAATAAACTAAACATAAGGATGGTTTTCATGTCACGATTAGCCATGGAAGTATTTGTTTAGGACTAATATTTATCTCGCTGAGCTGTGATTGTCTTTATAAATTTTATGGGCCAAACTCACCGAGAAAGCAGGAGATGTTGGAAGCTGGTGTTATTTCTCACAGCTGGAGCACGACTCTTGGTCAAATGTTTGGTGTGCGAGTCCATGAAACCACCCATGGGTTGTAGGTTGGGTAATTACTCCCAAGTGTAGTTTGATGCTAGATGCCAAGGTGTTAGATGCTATTTTTTTCTTTCCTTTCGTCCCCTTAACCTTGTTCTCCTCCGTCCCCAGGCTGTCTTTGACTGCGTGGTGAATTCCCTGAAGAACGTCCTCAATATCCTCATAGTTTACATGCTCTTCATGTTCATTTTTGCCGTCATCGCTGTGCAGCTCTTCAAAGGCAGATTCTTCTACTGCACCGATGAGTCAAAGGAGCTGGAGAAGGACTGCAGGTATGGTGGGGGGCAGGGGCTGGGAGGGGGAGCCTGACTTTCCTCTGGCCACAGCAGCTCCCCTGATTGTCCCAAAGCTCCATCAATCAGGTATCTGCTGAGCTTGAGGAGTCTCCTGTAAGTAAAATTGCCCTAGAGGTGAATTTTCCCTTTTGTTGTTTCAATAGCTGCACCATTCCCTGCTCTGATTTAGCAAACCCTTACCCAAATGTTTGATGCCACAGGGGAACACGCTCCTTTGCCCAGGGGGGGCTGGGTGGGATTTTAAGGTAACAGGTTTTTGAAGAGACACCGTGACTCCTTTTTCTACCTGCTGCCTTGATGCCTAGGGCTTGTATGAATAAGAAAAACATAAGGAATAACTAATTGGAATCAAGTTGGTAGGAAGTTAAGGAACTCCTGATTAGCTGGAAAAGGGGTCAGTATTTGAATATCTTAAAAGCTCTGTCATGCTTTGTCCTCTACGACGGACTGTTGAGGTGCTTTACTCACCACAGCATTCATCTTCCTCACTCGCTTGGTTCCCTGGCACCCAAACCACCTCCTCAGCACCGTCCAGCTCTGTCCACGCTACCCCTCTCCTGCTGGCACCACGTGCCTGCAGCAGCCACGGAGCTGTCGCTGCGGTTCTTCCTTCCAATAAAACAGATATATTACCAAAAGAAACGTGAAATGATAGAAAAACGTAGGTTGAAGGGAAACTCCCCAGATGCCAGGTCCCTCAGCCCCTCAAAGCAGGACCCAGTTAGATCCAGCTCTGAAGTGGGAGCCAGAGACTCCTCCCCACCAAGCAGCGCAGTTTTCTGTGGGGTCAGACAATTTTGGGGGACAGCACGCTGTTAATTGCTGCCTTTGCCTAATGAATGAATTTCCTGATTACAATTTCTTTTCTAGATCTTAGGTCTCCAAAAATGTCTCCAAAAACCTGCTTTCTTTGAAAAACCTAGGGCCTGTCTCTTTCTTTGTCTTTAATACATAGCACATTCAGACTCTGCTACTGGGGCTTTATGATGCTCCTCAGTGAGTCATACGAAATGGCTTATTTGCTTTAATTCTCGCATTTGGTCTTAAACTCTTTTTTTTTTTTTTTTTTTTTTTTCTCTGTGCCTTTGTGGAGGTGGCAATAAATTGTGCTGCTTGAATTGTGTGGCTGCAGGATTTCAGGACTGGTCTGCACTGTGGTGTTTTGGATGAGGGGATTGAGTTTCTGCCTGCCACAGTGTTTCACATGATGGCTCTGCCTTATACTGCAGGCATCATCTCAAAGGCACTCACTGAGAAAACTTCATTATTTCTGAAAGTGCTGTAAAGTGGGAAATAAGCAATAGGTGTCCCTTTTCTGCTCCTTCTCCAGAGTCTCCCTTTCCTCCTGACGTTTGGTGTGTTCTGTTCCATCCTCCCAGGTGGTGGGAAAAGCTTGTGCTACCAGTTACCAGCCTGTGTCTCTGCTGGAGTCACCATCGTTATCTCCCCACTGAGGTCCCTGATAATAGACCAAGTTCAGAAACTGAAGACTTTAGATGTAAGTTCCAACAGCTGACTCTGGTTAAGCTCCAGATGAGTGAGTAGGAAATCTGGAATTTTATAGTAAATCTTATGTCTCAAACATAATTGATTAGATGGAAAGTGTAAAAGGCAAATTTGTGTAGGAAGAACTAAATCAGCTGAATTAAAACACGTGGGCAGTCTGACTCCTGAACTTGCTGCTGCTGTGTACTTGTTATCAGAGCTTAGTTTCCAACTACAGCTGCATATACATTTTATCTGGCTAAGAACTAGATGTAGGACTATATTTGGAGATGCTTCTCTTTTGTGTGTATTAAAACTTTTTTTTTTTAATATAGATTGCTGCAACATATCTGACGGGTGATAGAACAGACGCTGATGCTTCAAAAATATATATGCAACTGTCAAAAAAAGATCCTGTAATAAAGCTTCTGTATGTTACCCCTGAGAAGGTTTGTATTTGATTTGAATTGTAGAATCATGGAGGCAGCAAGAGGTGGGTGAAAAGGGAAGCGCTGAATTTAGTGTAGGCTTCTGGGGGAAGAAAAAGTTAAATATTGTTTGATAATTCAGTAAGACTGTACAAATGTAAGTAATTTCAATCTGTAATTAACCGAGAATGAGGACTGAGTATGTCTGTACAATTTAAATTCTTAGAACAAGAACCCCATGCCCATCCATTTCAATATATCTTACTACATACGAGTGGCTGATTGCTGTCAAGCAGCTATTGAAATCTAGGGTACTGTGAATAGGATAGTACAGGGGGAAAAACTGTGGAGATAATAGGTGATTGTCAAAAATTGCCTGGTTCTTAATTATATGTTGCCTTTAAAAGCGATGTTATTCCCCAAGAGCTCTGTAAGAGGCACCATTCGGTGCACTGGTTATTTCTCTTCAATGTTGTTGTTACTTGTCTTTGGTGACATAAGTCATTTAAGTTTACTGCGATAGTAAGACCTCTGGACAGACAGTCCTAGAACCTCATGGGGATCCCACACCAGCTGCTTCCTTGCCAATGAAAATGAAGCTGGTCACCATCTGCTCTGTGTCCTCGGGCTTAGCTCTGCCGCACAGAGCAGTGGCTTCTGGGCTCGGTCAGGAAGGGCCGTGCTCTGTCTGTCAGTCTGTCGGGCCACACTCTGTCTGTCTGTGACGCCGCTGGTGGGTCTGTTCCCAGGTGTGTGCCAGCAACCGCCTGATGTCAGCCCTGGAAAATCTCTACGACAGGAAACTGCTGGAGCGTTTTGTCATCGATGAGGCCCACTGCGTCAGCCAGGTAAAAGCCTTCTCTTGCTTTTCGAAATGGCAGGAGAGGCTCAGTGGGAGCATCTCGCTCAGTTGCACTTCAATGTTGTTGTTAAACTAGTGGGGTCACGACTTCCGACAAGACTACAAGCGGCTGAACGTGCTGCGCAGGAAGTTTCGCTCCGTGCCCATGATGGCTCTCACGGCCACCGCCAACCCCCGAGTCCAGAAGGACATTCAGAACCAGCTGGAGATGCTCAAACCACAAGTGTGAGTTGCTCAGCACCTTCCTGATACCCTTGGTTTGTGCCGCAGGAATTTTGAGTGGAAAACTTAGTAAAGTGAGAAAAGCCTGGACTGTGCATAGAATTTACAGTGAGTTACATGCAAAATATTAAAGTTAAAAGAAAAAAAAAAACCTCACCAAACTCTTCCTTGCATGATAAAGGAAGCTGCTTAATAGAAAATAACATAATGAAATTTTCTGTGTCACTGACAAAATATACAAGTTATATTTTTGGGTGCTTTTCATAAGAATGCTGGAAAACTGTAAAAGCTGGAAGTGTTTTTTAATTAGCATTGGCAGCAAAGTAGCTAATGAGGTATCGCTAGGCCGGGATTGAATTGTGTTTTCATTGTATGTGATGGAAAAACAAAGCATTCAGTTTTATTAGATTTCTTATTTTAGCAACGTATTTTGGGGTAGGAGGCGGGAGGTAACGCTGTATTTCGCAAACTTGATCAGTCAAATGTGGATGCAAATATTCAAAAGGAAAATGAAGATGCAGCAAATTGCGGTGCAAGAGTTTGGCTTATGGGTGTTTTTTCCTTCTCTGTAGAGCCACGCAGCTGTGTTTTTTTCACAGCCACAGGAAAAATGCAGGAATTTTAGACCCAAAGTGTGAGTGCCGTGAGTCTCGGTGGCGATGGTGGAACAGACATTCCTTTGCAGATAACCAGCCCGAGCAGCAGTTCGTGTGGGACGTTCCAGTTGATACCTGGCTGCTGGAACTGTCGCTGCACCCACAGAGCTGACACCCTTGAACTGTCATGTTTCAGGTTTACCATGAGCTTCAACAGGCATAACTTGAAATATGACGTGCTGCCCAAGAAGCCAAAGAAGGTGGCGATGGATTGCTTGGAATGGATTAAAAAGTATCACCCCCGTGAGTACCGAGCAGCGTGGGGCGCCTGCGTGTGTTTCATGAACTGCTCTTTAGGGCAGGAAAAGCTTTTCTAACGCTGTAAAAAACCCAGACTTGTGCCTTTCTGTAAGCCACAAACAAATTTACAAGAAAACCAAGCGGGAGGTAAAATGATGTTATTGACAGTGGGAATCAGGTTTGTGGGCATCCTAAAGTCGGACTTCAAGTTAAGATGGAAAAGTCAATTATGGTGATGCTCTTGAGTAACCCTTCTGGAGGCTGCTGTACCTTGTTGCATGGTGTCTTCTGAATATAAAGGTCTTGTAATATCCATACTGTTTTAATGGTTTAATTCTCTTGGTCTGCTTTTCTGTGGTTCCCCTTGGAGATACCTTCAGAGATTCCTATCTTTGAGGCTTTGTTTGGAGTCCTGCTGCTGGAAGGTCCTTGCCCCAGGCTCCCCCTTGGCTCCTCTCGTGTGTAGCCTGGTGTCTCACTGCCTAAACTGCTCTAGCTCTTTATTTATCTGCTTCTTTATTCATGTATTTTTACATCCTGAGATGGCACAGTACTGAGCAGGGAAACTTTTCTTGATTCCGCCTTACTAAAAAAGCCCCAGGAAATTAGGTGAAGAGAAACTAAGAAAACATCTGATATTAATAAAACTGCTTAATAAGAAAGAAAAGTAGTTATTGCATTACACTTACCAACCTCTCCCCTGTGGAATAAATGAATATGCTTGACAGGTATGACCGTTACGGAGGTGAAAGGGGATAGAGCTGTATTGTAGCACAGATCTTTGTATGTATTTGCAGATGACTCCGGAATCATTTATTGCCTTTCCCGACACGAGTGTGACACGACAGCAGCTATCCTGCAGAAGGAAGGCCTGGCTGCGCTGGCCTATCACGCCGGTCTCACTGACTCCAACAGGGATCTGGTACAGAAGAAGTGGATTAACCAAGAAGGATGCCAGGTAAAAGGAAGGCAACTGCAGGAAAAAAGTGAATAGAATTCAGAGCACTTTTATCCCTCTTGGCCTAGAAAATGAAAGCAGAGTTGTGTAACGTTATTGCCAAAAGGGCTGCAGCGTTAAATAAGCGACCTGGGCAGATCTGCCCAGACACCTTACCCGTATTTTTCTTGGGAATTTTACCAACCAAAGACTGCAGCACTGCTCCCGGGTGTGACGCAGCAGGAGGAAGGAGCTGAGCAGTACAAGGCTTCTGAAGCAGCACTCGACATGCTGCTGAGTGTACGCTGAGACTCACACGGAGTTTTCCCTTTGGAACAGACCTGAGAGGAGAGGTGTTCCTGCTCTTTCGGACTCATCTTGCAGGGTTACAGTTGGGCTTCCAGGTTCTGCACAGTTTCATAATCCTGGTCAGCTGTTTCTGGTGCAGAGTGCTGCCCGGATGACTCTGTGTAACAGGATGATTTCCTTCCCAGGTGATATGTGCAACCATCGCCTTTGGAATGGGAATCGACAAACCTGACGTGCGCTACGTTATCCACGCCTCCCTTCCCAAGTCGGTGGAAGGGTACTACCAGGAGTCCGGCAGAGCCGGGCGAGACGGGGAGATGTCTCACTGCCTGCTCTTCTACAGCTACAGCGACGTCACCCGGCTCCGGAGGCTGATACTGAGTGAGTGCTCCCGCTCTGACTTAGTGGAGGTGTTAAAGCAGTCCCACAGCCCCTGATCTCTGGTCCGATAGACGGGGTTACTGCCTCGTTTCGAGGTGCCACATATAGCGTGGTGTGGCCAGGATGGGAGAACGGGGCGTCTTCACCTGAATGGCTTCCTGTAATGAAAGATTTTTGTCACTTGTACTTAATTTTAGCCAAAACCATTTTCTTTCATATCCATCTCTTGATTCTTGTCATTTTAGCTGTCTTTCACTTCTCCAGCCTTTACAGTTTTAAAAGTAATATCTGTCATAGGTTAAACCTACTCATCTTTTTTTTCAGCAAAAAGGAACACTGTTTTGTCTACCTGATAATATGTAAAAATGCAGAGGTGCAGATTTAACAAATACAATGGAATTTCTTGCCTTTCAGTGGAGAAGGATGGGAACAGTCACACGAGGCAGACCCACTTTAACAACCTGTACAGCATGGTTCACTACTGCGAGAATTTGGTTGACTGCCGGAGAATCCAGCTTTTGGCCTACTTTGGGGAGACTAATTTTAATCCCACCTTCTGTAAAGATCACCCAGAGGTTACTTGTGACAACTGCAGTAGAAAGAAGGTAAAAGCGACAGCTCTTATTTAGAGTTTGCATTTAGCTGCATTAAAAAATGGTTGCCTGACATTTGGGAAGGCAAACGGAGAAAATATGTAAGATGTCTTGTGTAGCTGCGGTGCTGGAGGCTTGGAATGATTTCCCGGGATTAACCTAGGGTAGAATTACACCGACTGTCCATGGACTTCTGATGCTCCTGTGTCTGCCAGAGGAGGACCAGGAGGTGCAAGGATGTTCCTTGCTGCCCATTTTCTTGGCAGTGGCGCTTACAGGAGGCGGAGCGAATAGCAGACCCTCCGTGTTTGAAGAAGCATCATCTTACATGCTGTCACTGTAACAGAACTTGACTAGAACAGTGTATGTTCAATCCAGTCATCTTATTTCCATGCATATTTGAAATGCAAGTCCTAGTACATGCCAGCAGAATAATTAGGGGAGTGCTTTCCAAATGATTTGCCTTGATTACCAGTATTTACCCAGCAATCCTGCAGCTCGCTCTCTGCAGTTAACGCAACAGAGCTATATGCACTCAGTTGGTACTTATTATTGCATTTCTTAGAGTATTATCAAACACAGAATGCCTGTGACTGTATTGTATCACTGTGGGTATACAAACTAGAAAACCACTATTTCTCTGTTTTGGAACAAAATTAATTTATGACCGGAAAAAGCTCAGTAGTGAAACCCACGGTTGTCAGTAACAACTTGCATTGGGGCTGAACCACAGAAGATTGTTTCCTAATTGAGTCTGTTTTAATAGGATTACAAATCACGAGATGTAACGGATGATGTGAAGAGCATTGTAAGATTTGTACAAGAGCACTGTGGACAAATGGGACGAACGAATGCAAGAGGAAATGCAGGTTTTGGAAGATACACACTGAATATGATGGTAGACATCTTCTTAGGTGAGTCCAGTTCCTCTGGAAACAGCACCTGAAGAGCCTCTGTGCATAAATTCCTGACCAAGTATCAGGAGCTCTGTGCAACACTAGCAGTGGTTGATGAGAAGATGTATTTTGCAAAATTATTCTTCACGGGAATCTCTTGGTGGAAAATGATCCAAAATAAATGAAACTAAAGCTTTAATCCATTTGAGGTTGCTATAGCGATAATATTTTTCTACTAGTGCTTGGAGTTTCTGGTGCTTAAATGCATTTTTTTTTTTTTACATGCATAGACTATGGAATCCCCTGGGGAACCTTCCACAGGTCTAGGTACACACACAGGTGGGGTTTCTAATGGCAGGTTAACCCCCTGCTTTCTCTTGTGCAGGTACCAAGAGCGCCAAGGTTCAGTCTGGGATATTTGGGAAGGGAGCTGCCTACTCGCGGCACAACGCCGAAAGGCTCTTCAGAAAACTGGTCTTGGACAAGATTCTGGATGAAGACTTGTACATCACTGCTAACGACCAGGCGGTGGCATACGTCATCCTGGGACAGAAAGCTCAGGCGGTGCTCAACGGGTCACTGCAGGTGTGTAAGAGCTGGGGTTTCTCTCATATATTGTTATAAGGGACGTGCTACAGTTTCTCCGTAGTGTTTGTACTAGGACAGCTAAAACCAGCTCAAGTGCAGGAGCCAGTCTTTAGCAGATGCAGGGAACAGAATCCAACAACCACAATTTCTAGTCCACTAATAATAATGTTGTGAGGCAAAAGGTGAGTTTGAGAGGAGTGGAGAGGGTGAAATCGTGATGCTTTTCCTCCATCCACCTGATTCCTGCTTGGCAAGAAAGGGAAGCTATGGCCAACACAGAAAAAGCTGAGGCAAGGGGAAGGAGCAGCGCTATCTTCTCCTGCATTTTCTGCTCTATTTTTTCCCAGTCATTGAGCTCTGATGGAAAATGCACTTGGTGAAGGTCATGGAACCAGTCCCAGAGATGCTTGAGGCAGCATTGCCTTTACATCAGTGCTGTGGCTGGAGCAGAGAGAGCCTTCAGTGCTAGACCTAGTCACCTCTCTTTAAATCTAGCTGTAATTTATTGTTCTCAGCATTTTTCCCTGCGTTGTGTACATTCTGCTAATTCTTTGTAGAAGAAAGTTAAGGATGGTTGAATAGCCTGTAAAGAATAAGAAGTGTGTACTGGGTAAATAGCTTGCTTTGGTGCATCAGAGAATTCTTTCAGTTTCCTTCCGTGTCTTCCTGTGTTCTCAATCCATCACTCACTCTTCTCCTGATGGCTCAGGTGGAGTTTCATGAAACGGAAAGCGCCAGCGCCATCAGAAAGCAAAGGGCTTCCGTGGCAAAGGTGTCCCAGCGGGAAGAGATGGTTAAAAAGTGCCTTGGGGAACTCACGGACACCTGCAAAACACTTGGGAAAGTCTTTGACGTGCATTACTTCAATATTTTCAATACTTCAACACTAAAGAAAATAGCAGGTAAGGTCAGCTTTGCCTTACTCAGAAGCCCCGTTGGGTGCACGTTTGATTGGAGCCTTTTCTGAGAGAAACTCTGCAGTTTCTTATATTTAGCGAGAACAGACTTCAGTACAAATAACTGGGGAAGCTCTTAAAAAAAAAGTTAGTTTGTTTGATGTTTCTAATTGGTACTTTATTCCATTACAGAGACCTTGTCGTCTGATGTGGAAGTTTTACTGCAGATTGATGGTGTCACAGAAGATAAACTGGAAAAATACGGAGCAGAAATAATTAAAGTGATGGAAAAGTACTCGGAGTGGAGCGTAGCAGGTTCAGTACA
The DNA here is from genome assembly GCA_026546715.1 of Gallinago undulata. Lineage (NCBI taxonomy): Eukaryota > Metazoa > Chordata > Aves > Charadriiformes > Scolopacidae > Gallinago > Gallinago undulata. The sequence continues at coordinate 41,422,454 of JAOTQQ010000071.1, read as the reverse complement.
CTCTGTACCTAAATGTGTGCTCTCCTCTCTAACACCCTTCTCTCCTCCTCTATCACAAGTTTCACTCAAAAGTTGCCTTGTTTTAAGTACAAATAACTAACTCTTGCAGCTTAGTAATTACAAAAAGGGAGTGACTGCACATTTCCAGAAGATGCAAAGATCTTTGTTATCTTCTCACTTGTTAAATTCAGCATGTCTCTGAAAGGGTAAAAGAGGCAAATGAGACCTAGCAGACTGCTCTGAACCTGTTCCTCACTGGCATTTATGTAATGTGCTTAGTCATAATGAGAATTTGGACCTTAAAGTTACAGGTCTTGCACTTCCTGCATATCTTTACACCTGCATCTCCTGCGTATGGGGTAACGTCGTGGGCTGGCACAAAGTCAGGAACTCCCACCTTTTGCTTTTCATAGTAACTGAGCTCAGCGACCTCACGTCTTCACTGAGTAGTGGAGAACTTTCAAAGCTTGGTGTGAAACCCACGACCAGGTGACAATGGCAGCATTGAATAATGGCAAATTGAGTCCCGAGACTATTAAATCTGTTAACTTCCCCTGAGTGTAGCATGTAGCCTGTAATCAGAGCATTTAACACAGCCTGGCTATCAGATTAGACACTGAGGCCTGCAATTTTAAAGTGATTCATGTTTACATTTAAGGAGGCTGTGCTTTCATACACTGTAATGTGAATAAACACCTATCTACAAACCTTGTTTTTAAAGTATTTTATTCTACTGCCAGTGCAAAAGATCACGTCCCTCTGCATTGTGGCTGACCGAGAAGGAGCTCTGGGCTCCCTGAGCCTTTCAGTGTCTCCTGGTGCTGGGTTTAAAAACAAGTGCCAGATTTGACTGTAGTATTTCTGGTATATTCCATAATTCTTTCCAGATGACCCGGAGAAGGGAGTGTAAAGGCAGAAAGCCCAGTGTTACCAGAATAGTGTAGCCAAGAAGCCAAGCTAGAGGAAACAGGGCTGCCCAGGACTCTTGCGGCATGAGACAAAGCAAGGAGAGAGGGCAGTTCTGGTTGACACCACCTTTAGCTGAGCCTGGAGCAGGGTGAAGAGGACTCTGGTTCTGGCACGGTTGATGTGCTCTGTCTGGCCCAGGCCATGCCTTGGTTTCATTCACATTAACTCTCTGTCTCTGCAGAAGATGCTGCCGGCCAAAGTGTGGACACGGCCACGGGAAGCATGGGCACACCTGAGAGTGAGGGAGAAGCAGAAGACGTAGTTACCACCTCAAGCTATTTTTGCAATAACGCAAACCAAAGAAGGAAAAGGAAAAGGCCACCAAACTTCAGAGACTCAAAGAGGAAAAAGACAAGCGCTGGCGGTAGCCAGCAGTTCCATCCCAAAGGGTAGGTTGTCGTGGTAATTCCTAACTTCTCTTTGTCCAGAACAGCTCAGTGATGATCCCAGAACTGCACTGTCATCCTGCTGCGCTTTCTTGAGTGAGTATGGGCTTTAAGAATGGCATGAAAATGAACCAGGTACCTGCTAACAACTGCTCTCCTTTGGTTTTCTGCCATTTTTTTAAGAAAGCTCCTGGTGAGGAAGGGGATTTAGGAGTTGTCCTTTGATTCTCACTCATGACTGCCCCAAGCCGAGTAGTGACACTGAGTTTCAGTGTGCTGCCGTAACCATTGTTAGCAGCCTGACCGGCTTCTGGGCTTGGAAACATAAAGGCACCCTGAAACTGAAGATGTGATGGAATATCTGAACTTCAGTTCCAGCCCCTTGTTAATTCAGAACTCCTCCCTCTGATTGTCTCATACCAGACAATGCCTGCAGCAAGACCGTAAGGTTTGGATCCAGGAGCCTGCTTGGTCTTGAGCTTCCAGGGCAGATCCACCACCAACTATCCCAGGGTGATGGAGCAGCCAGGCTGGGCCTTATCCTTTGAGATCTGACCTTATTTTAACAGTTTATGTAGTTATTAGTGCAGTAACTCAAGTGGCAGTTTGTGCTGAATGTTTGTGCCTCAAAACTTGATTAACCAGTGCTGAAAGGGAATGACTGAAAAAGGAGAAATGGAGAAATTCCACCTTCCCCAAATCCTCTTTAAAAACAGAGGGGGGGTAATATGTGTGTGACATCAGAAAACTTGAGCAGTAAGTTGTTATTTGGGTTCTACAGTGGCGCCTGTCAGAGGCTGGCTGTGCTCAGAGCTGCCCTGCCAAAAAAAAAGCAGTAAATTAGTTTCCTCACTGGTATGGCCAGGTCACCCTACCCCTCGCTGAGGTATTGTGCCGAGTCGGAGACAGAGGTGGTGAGGAACCAAAGAGCAGTTACACCAACAACCCACTTCTTGCATTTCTGAAAGAATTCTTTGAATGGGATTTTATTCGGTCTGTAAGTGTCGCAGGAATTGTGTTACCTTTCAGCGGGGAGGAGTTCAGGCCATGGGAGAGAGCAGCTCTAACTGGTACTAATGTGTTCTCCAGAACCTTCTGTAAAACCTCCCCATGAATTTTAAAGACCCTTTGGGGTTATCGGTATATAACTGCTTACATTTTACTGCTTTAGCATTGCATTCGTCACTAAAGAGAAAATACCTTGTGCCTTCTTCAAACCCCTGCCTTCTGCCATCGCCTGGGCTTTCCGAGGGTGTCTCTCTCCTCCTCTGCCCTGCTTTCCCTCGTTCTGGTCCTTGTTTTTTGTAGCAAAAGGCAGGTCCCAGCTCAGTAGGTTTTACTCCCACCCTTTTCACCTTCCAATCTGCTAAAGTATTAGTCATTAAATGCTGTTGACCCTGAACTGTCACTTAACGGTGATACTCTAATTGGATTAATGGGAGTCGGGTGGTTCAGCCCTTAGGCCAGTGCCAGAGCAACAGCTCCACGCCAGTTACATTTCAAAGGTATTTTTGCAGCCATGCGTATTAAAAAAAAAAAACCACCAACCAAGCCAGCACCCACCCCACCCCCAACCCCAAAACTTTAAAGCATAGTGTTCTAGAACATCTATATCTAAGTATATGTATGGAAGGTGGGAAGCGAAGCGATGTCTGACACACACCTTCCCTCCCCTGCAGGGGCCACAGCAGGTACCGGAGGCCCCGACGCCAGCCCGGCCCCAGGGCTCCCGGTTTTTCCGGCTCCTCCGGCGGCAGCTCGGCCTCGCTCCCCATCGCTGCCTCCCAGGGAGCTGCCGCGAAGCTGGGGATCATGGCACCTCCCAAACCCAAAAACAGGCAATTCCTTCAGCCTTCGTATTCAGTACTGTAACTCGGGAAGTGTAAATACTGTACAATAGCAAGCTCCCAAGTTGTAATCATTGTTCATTAAATCTTTGTTTCGTTTGCTAAACCTTCTGAGACTGTGTGAGGTTTTGGTACTTGACAAATGTACATTAAATAAATGCTTTGTAACTCATAAGCTTATTTGGACCGTTCTTTCTGCTGCAGGCAGCCAGGAGCTCTGTGCTGTGGAGGTGCTGCTGTTCAGTGGTGCAGAGTGAGGGGCTGCTCCTCGGGAGCCCCTGGGGACCGCGCACCACAAGTGGTGACTGGAGCTGTGTGTCCCAGCGCTGGGGCTGCCTCTCGCGGGCTGTGTGAGCACTTCAGAGCTGAGCTGCTCCTCTCAAAACTTCTCCAGAGACAAAATATAATTAACATTTAGAAGTTTCACATTTTATTCCTCAGTTTCCAGGGTTGGAGAGGGGCCGCAGAGCATCCCCCACAGAGCCAAGCCCTGCACCAGGTCTGCTTCTTTTTCAGTTGTTAATATTTTCATTATTTTTATAACCTGTGATCTTGTTGCAGCGAAGGGTGTTTGAGCTGCCCTTGGCTCCTGCTGTCCTGCCCTGCCTGGGCAGCCCCAGTGTGCTCAGAGGGGGGCTGGAGAGATGCCTGGTGGGGCCTGGACCAGCCCTTGGCTCGCTTGGCTGGAGCAGAGGATTCCCTCAGCTCAGAGATGACTGGGCTTGTGCATTTTATGACCCACCTCATGAGCTCTCAGGCGGTTCCAATGAACCTCACTCTTCAGAATGTTCACTTTTCCCCTCCTGAGCAGAGCAAGCTCTAGCAGGTATTAGTGGAGTGTAACAGCATCGTTCCTCGCTGCTGCCCATGCTCTGTCCATCACAGACTGGTTCGGGTGGGAAGGGACCTCAAAGCCCCCCCAGTGCCACCCCCTGCCCTGGGCAGGGACACCTCCCACCAGCCCAGGTTGCTCCAAGCCCCCTCCAA
>JAOTQQ010000071.1:41407920-41418107 GCA_026546715.1 Gallinago undulata | reverse complement strand
AACCTGGGCCAGGCTCTCACCACCCTCACACCAAACAAGTTCTTCCCCACATCTCAGCTCCATCTCCCCTCTGGCAGCGTCAAACCCTTCCCCCTCCTCCTGGGGCTCTCCTCCCTGATCCAGAGTCTCTCCCCATCTCTCCTAGAGCCCCCCTTCTTTAGGGACTGGAAGGGCCTCTGAGGTCTCCCCGGAGCCTTCTCTTCTCCAGGCTGAACCCCCCGAACTCTCTCATGGCTTCGTTCCCCCGCCCTGCAGCCCTGGGGGACCGACACCGCACGGCTCCCGGCCTCTTGGGGCGATCCCCGGGGCCCGGCGGGGCCGCCCCTCCAAAGGCCGCCCTGGCGGGAAGTTGCCGTGGGCGGGAGCCGGCCGGGGCCGCCCCTCTCCAGAGCGGGAAGCGGCCGCTTCGTCCCCGCCTCCGGCCCGTTATGGCGCTCTCTCAGGCCGCTACCTCGGAGCCCGAGGAGGCATCGCCGCGCACCCGGCAGCGGATACAGGTGCGGGGGTCGCCGTGAGAGCCCCGGCCTGGGGCGGTGGAGGAGGGGGGATGGCGGGCGGAAGGGGCTGGGGCTGTGAGGAGTGGGGTGGGCCCGTGAGGAGAGGGGCTGGGGGCGCCGGGGCCGCGAGGGGCTGTGAGGAGATGGGGGGGCGAGGGAGCCGGGTCCGTGAGGAGAAGGTCTGGGGGGGGGAGCCGGGGCTGTGGGGAGAAGGGGACTTGGGGGGACGGGGCTGGGAGGACGGGGGAGCCGGATCCATGAGGGGAAGGGCTGGGGGAGCCGGGTCCACGAGGAGAGGGAGACCCAGGGGTCCTGGGGCTGGGAGGAGAAGGTGCGGGGTGGCCTGGGGCTGGGCGGACGGGGGGGTCCGGGTCTGGGAGGAGAGAGGTCGGGGGGTTCCAGGGCTGGGAGGACGGGGGGGCCCGGGGGGGGGCGGAGCGGGGCGGGAAGGCGGGTGCCAGGCAGGGCCCGGCGGGCGCGGGAACGGGAACGGCCCCGGGCCTGGCCGCCGGTCCCCGCCGAGCCCCTCCCGCTCTCCCTCCCCAGGAGTCCACCCCGCCGGGCGCCGCCGCTCTGCCCGGGGGGGCCAGCCCGGAGCCGGGCGAGCGGCGGGCGGTGGCGGCGCGGCAGCTGCGGGTGCTGCTCCGGCCGCTGGCCGTGGCGGGCCGCCGCCTGCCCCAGAAGCGGCTGCTGGGCGCCGGCGGGGCGGCAGAGGGGGGCAGCGCCCCGGCCGGCAAGAGGCTGTGCCCGGAGCCCGGCCCGCCGAAACCGGCCCCCGCCTCGCCCCCGGCCCCGGGCAGCCCGGAGGGAAGCGGCCGGGACGGCGCTTGGGATGCGGAGAGCGACGGGAGCGACGCGGGGACGGAGGCTCCTGCGGTGAGTCCTGGCGCGGCCCCCGGTCCCTCGGGGGGGCGTTGGCTCCGTGGCCGCGGGGGAAAGACGGGGGTTTGGGGTTGCCAAGGTGCCCGTGTGTGAGGGTTAGATAAGAGCAGTTCTGAAGCGTCTCTCCTCTTTGCACAGTCGTTCTCCCCGTGAGCTCCCCGGCCGGCAGCGAAAGGCTCTGCTTTGCCCTTTGGATGCTGGGGGGTGAACACACAGCGCTCCTGTTGTCAGAGTCAGTCTGAGGAGATAAAACCTGGTAGCAAAAGCCTCGGTGTGCCCTTGTGCTGCCAGTAACACTCTTCCAGCCGTTTTTACGGATGGATGCAGTCATAAGATAGGAAAGTTTTGTCAATGTTCATATTTAAATCATCGTTTCATCCTCTGTGGAAGATATCAGTGATCCAAGGCTCTATTGCGTTGATGTGCAATATTTATCATGTTGCTGAAGCTTTAAGTTGCTTATTGATTCACTTAAGAGTTGTTTTCATTCTGCCGAGATTTTGATGAGCTGAGCCTTTTTGTAGAATTAATGCTAGGAGTAGGCTTTATAATGCAAGCTAGGACCTACATGGACAAGTTTGGGTATTGATATGGGATCACCCCAGTTTGTATGGAGTGGTTTTATTACAAGTCTGTCGAACCATCTCTAAATAATTTAGTCAATCAATTTAGAGACTCACTTCCCAGAAGCCTGGGACATAGAATCATATGGGGTTGGAAGGGACCTCTGGAGATCACCCAGTCCAACCCCCTGCCAGAGCAGGTGCCACACGAACGTGTCCGGGGGGGTTTGAATGTCTCCAGAGAAGGAGACTCCACCACCTCCCTGGGCAGCCTCTGCCAGGGCTCTGTCACTCTCATGGGAAAGAGGTTCCTCCTCGTGTTTAGGTGGAACTTCTTATGTTCAAGTTTGTGCCCATTTCCTCTTGTCCTGTCCCTGGGCACCACTGAGAAAAGACCAGCCCTGTCTTCCCGACACCCACCCGTTCAGTATTTATAGGTGTTGAACTAGATCCCCCTCAGCCTTCTCTTCTGCAGACTAAAAAGCCCCAAGTCCCTCAGTCTTTCCTCACAGGAGAGATGCTCCAGGCCCTTAATCATCTTTGTGGCCCTTTGCTGTCCCCTCTCCAGCAGTTCCCTGTCCTCCTTGAACTGGGGAGCCCAGAACTGGTCCCAGTGCTCCAGGTGGGGTCTCCCCAGGGCAGAGCAGAGGGGCAGGATGACCTCCCTCCACCTTCTGGACACATCTTGTGTGCCGTGTAGCTGCGCCATTAAGGGTAATTGGCTTTTCTTTTTCTAGGATGGACACTCGCAGTTATCAGCTTACGAAAGGAAAAGACTGAAGAACATTACAGAAAATGCTAAATTCTTTGCTGCTTTAAAGCTGCATGAGGTTTGTGCGGATTCTAAGTAGCTCCAAAATGGGCTTTCTCCAAGCATGGTGGTAATTGTGCTGTCATCCCTCTGGTCATGAAACCCATCCCTAACAGTGACGTGTGAGGGAAGCTGTGGAGTGTCCTGAGCCATCAGGACTGCCCTGACTGGGTGACACACGGGGGGGGTTGTTTTGCTGGTTGGCTTTACCCAAAGAGGGGGGGGGTCACTGGTTAAACTTGCACAAAGTGGAGAAAGCAGAGCCGCAGGGACAGGCAGCACCCAGTGCCAGTGGTCCCCACACTGCCAACCCGCCAGGGCCCGGGAGGTGACCCTGGGGTGAAATGCTCTCATGGAGGTGCTGGTGTGAGCGTGAGACGTGCACGGGCCTGCTCCCTTGTGTAACACGTGCCCCCACCCCTGCTGTGTGCCCGCCTCCCCACCCCGGGCGTTGAGCTCTCCCGTTTTGGATGCAGCTGGTTATCCAAGGGCAGGGCAGTGGGTGGTAGGGCCGGGGCTGTTGGGGGGCTCGGCTCACCCCCCCGTGCTGGAGACACTCGGGGGGAGCCTGCAGGGCCTGTGCTGCTGGTGCCCTCCCCCTCCTGGCTAGTCATCGGAACTCTTTCCTCCTTGGAGAAGTTGTCTGGAAAGCTCAGGTCATAGGATTTCAAATGCTGTCACATGAGTAGATCCAAACCTCTGCCCTTCTTTCCGTACTCATTCATTCTATTACTTTTTTTTTTTTTTTTTAAAAAAAAGTCCATAACACATCCCTTTCCTGGCAGCAGGTAGTGAATTACCTCCTTGAGTGCCCGAGTGTTTGCGTGGTCATTACACCTGGCTGCGAGACATGTCCTGTGGGCAGTGAGGCTCTTGCCACCGAGACTGAAATGGAGTGAAAATAACTCCTTTTCTTCCAGTCACTCAGAGAGGTCTGTAAAGACAAGGCTGGTACACAAAAGCAGGCCCAACACAGCTCAGTGTTTAAAAATCCCTTTTTATTATTGTTATAAATAAGTGTATTATTGTTTATCATAGCCTTTAGGTAATTGTATTTTATACAGGTTGATCTTTTATGCTTGTTACATATATTTTAATGGTTTTTTTTTCTCTTTTAAGTCAGCTGCAAGACTTCAGCAGATTGCAACTAAAAGACAATCTCATGTCACCAAAAGGTAAAATAACTTTATGTGAGATTTTTATCACCGTTTCTTCGTTGTGTGTTTGCCCTTTGAGCGCTTCCATCTGCACATACCTAACAGTGGGAAGGGGGAGCGCTAGGGAGGGGTCTCCCTATAAACTAAACGGGAATAACTGATTCTCTTAAGCTGTGTGACTTCAGGAATGGGTAACTCCTCCCGGTGGTGCCTCTCCTCTGCCAGCCTTTGGAAGGAGAATGACAGCAGTAATATCTTTTCCCTCAAATTACAGAATATGTTCTTTATTTTTGCATGATGGCTAAAGAAACGTTAAATGATGAAAACAAATGACAGAAAAAGGCTTGGGAAAGAAAGAGGGGGGGAGAACTAGGTGCAGGGGGGAGAGTAACCAATTAGTGTAGAGGAGAAGTGCCAGAGCAGCGGCAGGTGGAGCAGCAAAACGAGCTTTGGTACAAAGCAGAGGGAGATACATGATGAAAGGAAGTGGGAAAAGATGACTAGATCAATGAACGGAGGGATGAATTATAAATAAGGAGGACTGGGGAGAAAAGTGACAGCGGCAGGATGTATTACAAGCGAAACAAAGGTGCGGTACATACACAGGCGGTGGGAAGTGCTGCTCCTGGTGATGGGCACCGTGTATGTACTGGGAAGTGCTGCTCCTGGTGATGGGCACCGTGTATGTACTGGGAAGTGCTGCTCCTGGTGATGGGCACCATGTATGAACTGGGAAGTGCTGCTCCTGGTGATGGGCACCGTCGCTGCAGGCAGACGTAACCATGCTGGTGGGAGGGAGCTGGGCTGGAGGGCTGGCACCCACTCTGGAGTGTGCTGCTTACCTGCAGGGGGCTCACCTTATTCACCCAGGTCTGTAATTTGGAAATGTGTTAATTGTTCTAGGGCTAAGCCTAAGAAGGCAGAAGATGAAACAGTGCGGCGAAGGTCTATGCGCTTGCAAAGAGTGGAGCCACCAGGAATTCCAGTGGCAGAGGTGGCAGCCCAGCTGGGAGCAGAGGAATATGTGAGATGGGGAAGGGTTGGGGGGGGGGTGTGTTTATACACAGCTTTATAGAAATGCTGCTGACTGATAACACGTCAGTTGTTTATAATAAGCTGAGCTTGTTGTAAAAGCCTTTAGACGTTTGGAAAGGTGCGTTGTACCCTGGCAGTAAGAAAAGGTAAATTCTTTCACCCTCAAGCCCCTCGAGTCGCAGCCTCCCCATGGCCTCTCCAAACGTTGGTCCACGGGCAGTGACTCGGGCTGATGAAATGGGGCTGTTTGGGATGATCAGGAGGGGACTGAGGTAAAACATTATGCATCTTTTAACAGCCCATAGATTTGAGCTGCTTTAAATTCAGAGTTTTATTACTCTGTTTTAATGTTATTTCACTGTAACTTTTGATCTGGTTTATTTTCCTTTGCAATATTTACTACCTCTTTGAAGCAGTTATATAGCAGTAAGTAAACATTCTATTGCTCTGAGGGATGGGAGTTTAAATCTTCTGTAGTGCTGTAAAACGCAGCTAAATCTCTAGTGTAGTTCCTGAAGATGAGCCTTGCTGGGTGTCAGAGAGGAGAGGAAAAAACAGGGGGGAGCTGTTTGTCCTCCCTGTTGTATTTAGTAAAGTTCTGTTTATCTTTTTAATAACATTTGATGCAAAGTTTGTTGTTGTTATGTTTATTTCTGGAATTATCATAGGTGTGTTCTCAGAACAGCTGGTGTGTGGAAAGTAACAATTTGCTTTTCTTGTAGCTGTAGTTGATTTGAGTTACAGAAATCGCTCATGTCCTTCCAGCCTCAGGTTCCTGCCGGACCGTTGCCCATGGTTCCAGAAGATGAGGTGGAGAACAGTAAATTGACAGAGGAATTATTGACTGCGTGGATGAGGATAAGTGAGGTATTACTACTGACTTATTCTGGGATAAGGTCGTTTACCTTGGGTTCTAAGGAATCTAATTCCGATAAGTATTTCCTCTCTCTCTGTAGATGAAAGCTAAGGATCCCAAAGAGCACACGTGTGACATGAAAAGGTAACCTGAAGCAGCAGCTAGAAACCGGGTGGGGGCTTGTTCTCCTCCTTTCTTGAATAACTAAGGTGTTAATGATGCCCTGTAGGTACCAAGACAGCCTGAACAGCATGGTCCTCAGCCAAGAGAACGTGAAAAAGGTGGTGAAGTATCGGGTGTGTTCTATGGCCATCCACCCTTCCGAAAGCCTCCTCTTTGTGGCAGCGGGGGACAAGACCGGGCAGGTCGGGCTCTGGAACGTGGTGAGTTGTTGGGGTGTTGGGAGTGGGCACTGGGGAGTTGTTGGGGTGCTCTGTTTGCTGCAGGAGGGAAGCAGGGGGCACAGCCTGGGGCGTTAGTTTGCCAGGTTCACGGTTCTATTTTAGACTTTCCCCATTCTCACGGATAACACCAGGGTGTCTGTTAGGCTGAGGCTCAGCAGCATCGCTTGAAAGGTCTGTCTGGTCCTTGGCAAGGCCAGGTTTCATGGGAGGAAAGGTTCCACTGGTAACTTTTGGGGGTGGAGCGGAAGAAAATGGATCACCGTCTGACGCGATATTGTCAGTGAGGGTTAAAATTCCAAGTCACTGTTGAGAGACTGGGATTCTAATTCCAGTACCCTTGTAGCAGTACCACAGCTGGGTTTTGGAGCGTGAGGCGACATGGATGCTGGAGTATTGGGTTTTTGAGTTTGTACAGATCTTGGGAAGGTGCAGGGAGTCGCTGTGCGTCCCAGGCAGCAGGGATGGAATTGCTGTGCCAGTGTCTGTATGCTGGCGTGTATTTACTCACACTGTCTGAAAAATAACTTAGCACTTGGCACTTTGAAAACCTTTGAGGGCTTTGCAGATAAAGTGCACTTTAATTACAGCAGGAAATTACAGGAAATGGCAGCTCTTCCTAATTAGGAAACAGAATTCTGAAACGGAGTAAACTCTTGGTGCTCTTTTGAGTTAAATTTGAGCTCTCCCACACAGAGGTGAAACCCCTTTGCTGCGGTGCAATGTTTGCCTGGGCCCCCGGCTGGGCTTGTGGCCTGTTACCCGTGCTGGCCACAAGTCAGGCACTTCCTACGGTTCTCCAGGGCAGGGCGAGAACGTTGAGAAAACAGAGACTGCTTTGACAGCTGTAGTAATTAACAGAAATGACTACAGTGATCAGTGTCCGTGCCTGTTGAGTCTCGGTTGTTTTCCAGAGCTGCACGTCAGAAGAAGGGGCACACGTCTTTGTCCCACACAGCTTCTCGGTCACCTGCATGAAGTTTTCTCCCTGTAACCCCGCTCACCTGCTGTCCCTGAGCACGGAGTCCCTGCGCTGTGGGGATGTCACGAGGGCTGTCTTTGATGAGGTGAGCGCTCCCCCGGCTCCAGGCGCTTTGGGAACCTCCTGGGGTCTGCTGCTGGGGGCTCGCGGTCTCCTTCTGCCCAGGCTGTTATTTGTGGTTGGTTCGTTAACAAGAAAGTTCAAGATTCCATTTCCACAAGGACAGATGTAGTAACCTTTAATTAGCATCATAAAAATGTGGATATGCTTCTACTCCATAAAATGCAGTAACAGCTTGGGCACTCTCCATTCCCCTCCCGCAGAGGCAGTTGCAGTTATTGAATTTAAATTCGTATCTTTGTACTTAAGCAATATGTGCATCTTTGCAAAAGCAGGGCGTTCTAATGATGGCAAACAAGAGCGATTTAAAGAACTAAATTTTACCAAAAAAAAGACCCCACCCAAAAAAACCCGTTGTAAAACAACACAGAGCATGAGCTGACTCTACTTTTCTCAGCTCTTGAAGTGAGCAAAACGCTGTGAGTGTCTCCCAGTGAGCCCGGCAGCTACGGAGCAGCTTCACGGGGCTCGCTTTGCTTCTCTTTTGACAGATCTGCACTGATCAGCTCTCCCACGCTGGAAAGCAGAACAAGCTACAGCGCTTTAAAGTGCTTTTTCCCCAACCCTTCTAAGCACCGTAACTCTGGCGGGGTGTGGGCAGCATCTGCCCTCGGGAATAACTCAGTGTATTGTGTTGAGCAGTTTCAGTTACGTTGGACTCTTCCTATGCCCAGATATGCAGAAGTGAAGAAGATTTGTCTTCCTTTGACTTCTTGGAAGATAACGCCTGCAGTGCCATAGTGGGGTACTGGCACGGCCATGTTGCTGTGGTGGACAGACGGACCCCGGGGACGTCTTCAGAGCTCTCAGCGGACATCGGCTTCAAGAGAACCAGGACGGTCCACGTTCACCCCGTGAACAAACAGTATTTCATCGCTGCTGGCTCAGTGTAGGTAGCTCCAACCCAGCTGCAGGTTCTGACTGTTCTCAGGGTTGTCTCCGTGCCGATGGCTGAGACCAGCTGTGAACGGAGGCGATTTGGCAGCCCCAGTTACAGCCAAAGCTTTCCTCGTCTATTTAGAAAACGAGTTTTTTTGTTCTTAGCAAGATCTAAAGTGTGATATGCTTTTGACTTTCGCTTTTGGTAATGGGTACAAAATGGTCTTACGACAGGTGACAGCGTAGAGGGACTTTATCGAGGTGCTGGTTGGGGTGCTCTCGGAATCCCGTGGAGCCTCTGGCCGCTGCAGTGAATGTGTGCTGCTGGGGGCAGCTCCCGGGAAACCTGCCCTGTCTCCAGCATGTTTTGGTAAACAGAGCATGGGAATGTTAGCTGTTTCCCTGTCACCCCCTAGAGTGCTGTGTGTGCTGTGTTGCAGGGATGTTTGTGTTTACGATGTTCGGTACCTGAAGTCCAGCGGGAACCGGCCGGTGAGCTCTCTTACGGGACACACCAAAAGCGTCGCTTCCGCCTATTTCTCGCCGGTGACGGGGAGCAGAGTGGTGACAGTGTGTGCTGACGACAAACTGAGGTATGGTGTCAGGGGAATCATCTTTGGGGAAAATACCAACCAGTGGGGGTTTTGTTAATATGTCTTGTCTGCATGCTCCTTCATTGAGAGCTTCCTGTCTTTATCACCTCTTTTCAAAGTGATACTTACTTGGTATCACTTACCAAGTATGTATCTTACTTGGTATGGTGTGATATTTTGAGTGGTTTTTCCTAATTCTCATTTTCCTGAAGAATATTTAACGGTGAACAATAAAACATACAGGTGCTGTTGGCCATTAAAACAAACAACGAACAAAAAAAACGAACAAAAAAAAACCAAACCCCAAATCAACCAGTTAAAAACCTGGCTGGTGAATAAAAAATGCTTAGAAATTTATTTTTAGCTGCTGGTAGGTCTGACAGTATTAGCTCTTTTGTAACTAGCTTCCATTTGTTAATTCAAACTGCTGTGAGCTGTGTTAGAGATGTAGTTTTTCTCCCTACTGGGTAGTTTTGTGCCCATACTTCAGGCAATCTATTGATGGAAATACCCCATTGCACACGTAGACGTTTTGGACTCCCAAATTGTGCCAAAGAAGAGCAGGTACAAAACGTGGTGCCCAGCTCAGCCCAGGGTGGAAATCCAGCCTCTGCTCTACACAGTGTGAGGGCTTTTAAGCGCCAGGGTAACTGCACGGATTCTGGAGAGAACCCCAATGTGGTGGGGCTGTAATGGCATTCCCTGTTTTGTCTGGAAGCTTTTCTTTCTCCCCGTCCACACACCCAGGACAGAGATCTTTGGTGTGCGGTGCTGTAAACCTTGCTTTCCTGTGATTTAGCTACTGTAGGTAATTGAAGGTCTGTTCTAGTCGGCTTCGTTATGAAAATTGTAAATCCTAGGCACTAACAGAGCACGTGTTGGAGTAGGAACTGGCTACGAGTAAATCAGAATATTTGTGCTCGACAGAAGGGAGAAACAGATACAGGATCATTCGCTGCCTCCACCAAAGAAAAAAGAACAGCTTTTAACCCAGCAGTTCTTGAACTTCTTGCTCTAGGGATTTTGAAATCCTAAAAGTTTCTTGGGGGTGAAGGAGAGCCCGGAATGGGAGAGCTGTGATGGTTTGTGTCAGCCCAGCCCACGCCTGGGAGGGAGTCTTGGCCCTGGGGCTGTGGCTGGTGGGATGTCACTGGGGGCGAGTGTCCTCTTGTGTTCTTTTCCTGGCAGCCCATGTGTGTGGTGATGGAGAGGACACAGGGTGAGGGCAGCCTCCCCTCTGTCCAATCAGTCCTTCTTGTGCTGGTCTTCGGAATCACAGACTGGTTTGGGTGGGAAGGGACCTCAAAGCCCCCCCAGTGCCACCCCCTTCCCTGGGCAGGAACACCTCCCACCAGCCCAGGTTGCTCCAAGCCCCCTCCAACCTGCCCTTGAACCCCTCCAGGGATGGGGC
>JAOTQQ010000071.1:41360177-41394394 GCA_026546715.1 Gallinago undulata | reverse complement strand
AGGGAGAGGCTGCCAGAGGTGCCGGGCTACTGCTGCGGGCAGGGCTGTGGCCACGGCACCGCCTGGGGCTGAGCCGGCGTCTGCGGGCTCTAACGCCCAGAGCAAGGTGCCAGCGGGAGCAGGGAGGTGACCCCAGCCCTGCCACCCCGCCGCAGCCCCCGCTGCCACCCAGCCCGTGTCCCCACACCCTGCAGCATGGGGTGATGCCGCCCCCACGGGCACCGGGAGCCTGCGGGAACAGCGGCCAGGGCTGCGGGAAGGGAAAGCACTCACCTCTTTCTGACTTACGTACAGATAGAAAGTCTTCCCTTCGAATTTCATTTTGGTCACCTCGTTCCTGCAAGGACAGGGAGAGGGAGGTGAGGGACCCCCGCAGCCCCACTGGCGGGGACAGCCCCGGCCGAGGCGCTTGGCAGGAGCTGCGGGTCATTGGCTGGTGTTTGGGGGGGGCAGCCTCAAGACCCTGTTTTCCGTCCCTGGGAGGTGCCCAGGGGGGTGAGAGGAGCCCTGGCTCGGAAACCAGCTGCTGGAAAAGGGGGACGCCCTGGGGTGAAGCTGGGGGTCAGAGTGGGGCACCCAGAGTCACTGGAACCTTAGCACAGGGGCACCGGGCGGGTGGCAGTGACAGCCCTGAGGGACACACCAGCCAAAACCTGAGACCCAGCCAAGAAAAACGCCACCAGGTTCGGAGGGGTGGGTGGCACTTTCGGGGGACTCAGTCACCGCAGGGACGATGCGGGTCAATGTCAACAAATGTAGAAAATAAGAAGTCGGGGGACAACAAAGGGAATGGAGGGAGGGTGCAGCTCACACGGAGCCCCGCTGCGGGCTCAGGGGCTCAGGGCAGAAAAGACCCTGGAGCCAGTGGTAGCCAGCGGGAGCCAGTGGTAGCCAGTGGGCTGGTGCCAGGCTCCCGGGCTCCCCCACGGGTGGGACAGAGCAGGAAGTGACACCCTGAGGGCACAGGGCAGGCTCCGCTCGGTCTCCGGAGAGTCCCAGCGTGAAGAGGACCCGTTTCCCCGCTGTGGGTGTGCAAGCTCCCGGCTGTGCTGGTGTGAGTGTGCGGGACACGGGGTGGGCTCTCCAGCAGCATCGCTCCCCTCCGTGCCCCCCGCTCGGCCCCCGTCCCAGCGCAGGGTGGGTGCTGGGTGCACCCCCCCACGGGCACATCGTCCTGCCCCGGTGCCGTGTGAGTGCCGGGGAGTCACCCGGCGTGGGGCTCACCCCACAGCCCGACTGCAGGAGCCCACCCGAGCATCCCCCAAAGGTGACGTGGGGCTCTCCCGGCCCCGGCCCCATGTGTGTCCCGTGAGGCAGAGTGAGCCGGGTGCGGGGGTACGTGCCAGGCAGGAACTCACCACTTGATGAAGTGAACTCTCTTGTTTCCCTGCAGAACAACAAAACCAAAGGGAGTGAAGGCCAAAAATGCCGCGTTCCCCGACACGTCCTGGAAGGCAACAGCAATCCCTCAGCAGACCGTCGCCGAGCTGGCAAAGGTTACACATCACCCGCCACCCCGGGCCCCGAAGGCGGTGGTGACACAGGACCCTCTGTGCCAACCACACCAGCAGGATGCTCCCGGGGGGGCTCACATGGACCGTGACACCCCGAACACCCGGCAAAACCCAACACCGAGTAACGGGGCAGCCGGTCCGGTGGCACTAATGGGGAGAAACCACAGTGCAGCTCCCAGTGCTCCCATCTGCTTACTGGGGAGGAATGAGCAGCGGAGGCAGCGCCTCACCAGCCCTTTCGCTGGTAATTAAACCAGAAGATGGTAAAACCCCGTTCCACTTGGCTCCCCTCGGAGCCCGGCACAGCCAGTGCAGCTGGGCGGCAGCGAGACAGCTTAAAACCAATAATTAGTGTCATGTACGGAGCAAGGCAGCAGTTTAACTTAATCATAACGTCTAGACTCCGGGGAAGTAATCATTAACTGCACTGGTGTGTGCGCAAAAAACAGAAATACACTCCGCTTCAAAAACTGTTATGAAGCAGCTGTGGCCGATCAGTAATTGTTAGATTTGCCCTGACTTTAATTTGGCTGGCAGATGTTCCGGTGGCTTTCGAAGGATGCTGAGCTGAAGGGAAGGTGATGCCAGGCTCGGGATTTCTGGGCATTGGGCAGGAGAGGAATTCCCCAGGGGGCAGTGGCAGGAGAGCAACACCCGTTTGGTGTCTGTGATGTTTCCGTGGTTGGAAAGCATGGCACCTGTGGGGCACCCGTGGGGCATCCATGGGGTGTCCATGGGGCGTCCGTGGGGCAGCTCTGCTTGCCCCTAGGACACCTCGTGTCCAGGACATCCCCGGCTCAGGAGCACAGCTCTCCCCTCTGCTCCCAGTTGGGCCCTTCCCCGGCTCAATCCAGAGACCAGAATCTCCTCTGCCATCCGCTCTCCACCCCGGGTGCTGATTTTGGGTTACTCTGCTGGCACGGGGCAGGGGTGCCCACCTCAAAGGCCTCCTGGGGCTGCGCGGGGAGCCAGCTCTGCCATGAGAGCTTCTGAATCTGAGCACAGAACAAACTGGTTTTAAATCCAAATTAGATCTGCACAGGGCAAGATGCGAAGCCCCGGGGTCATGGTGTCCGAGCTGCAGAGCCCCGTCCTGTGCAGGGAGGGAGATCTCAGTGCCTCCTCACGGAAACCAGCCCGGGAAAACTTTGGGGAATGGGAGAAGCAGGGTCTTGGAGAGGGACGGACCCTCCGGGCAGGTACAGAGCCCCCCCACCCCAGCCCACCACTGACACCCTGAGCCTGGCCATGGCTGATGCTGCACCCCCCGCCCGGGGCAGGGTCAGTTACCCCAACTGTCTGTTTAAGGGGCATAATTCAGTTTAAAGCCCCGGGGGAGCACAGAGCAGGCACTGCCCTTTGAGTAAAATTCTCCCCCTGCTTTGCATCCCGCATCCATCTGCACGCAATGGGATGATAAGGGACCAGAGAGAGCCACACGCAATGACATCTAGAGTCAATAAAACGCATTTCAAACGGCAAACTGGATTAGTGGCCAGGGGAGAGCAGGGCGATAGACTCTCTGGGGCAGAGCAATGCCTGTTGGTTTCTCAGACACGTTACTGACCCTGCTCCTGCCTCCCAACGACATGCTTTGGCAGAAGATAATCAGCTGCTGTCTCTTCAAGCAGCCTGCACGTGAAAATGCTGTCCTACTGCTTCCCTAAATCCCCTCTGGGAGGATTCCCAGAGAAGCTGTGGCTGCCCCATCCCTGGAGGGGTTCAAGGCCAGGCTGGAGGGGGCCTGGAGCAACCTGGGCTGGTGGGAGGTGTCCCTGCCCAGGGCAGGGGGGTTGGGAATAGATGATCTTTAAGGTCGTATCCAACTCTAACCATTCTATGATTCCATGGTTTTGGAGTGCTGACTCTCCCCGCCTCCCCCCCTGCACACACCCCCACTTGGGGCTGGTTTTTCAGGTGACAACCGGCCGCACCGGGGACCGGTCACTGGCACCTCTGCAGCCTGGCACCGGCTGGAGCCAGAGTCCAGCACAAGGAACAGGAAAACTGCTTTACCTTACAAGGGTGCGGGTCCACCCCGTACGTCTCCAGAGTCTGGGCTTTCCGGAGGAAATTCAGCTCTGAAGTAGCTGGTGTCTGCCCACTGCAGGAGGGAAAAAAGGGGGAAACCCCCCGAATATTCCATGGAAGGCATGAATGGGGAAGTCAGCCCTCGGCTGCAGGGTTTCTGGTCACAAAAGGCATCATTTGTGGCACATCCCCGTTACATCCCTCAGCACCATCCATCAGTCCATCCGCAGCAGGAGCCCAGCACCCAGACCCTCCCCTTCCTCTCCCCCCACCCTCATCCCGTGGCAGATCCGATCCGCTGAGCCAGCACCGCCCGAAAGGACCAAATCTGGGGGGGTATCTGCAAAACTCAGAGCTGGATTTCCTACAGGCAGTGCAGGAGGCTCTTCGGGGGCGAGGAACGGGGAGTTTGCCGGACAGACGGCAGCAGCCCACGGCACGTACAGGATGGTGCTGTGGGGTTCCTGGGGGCTCAACCCCCTCGTCCTCCCTGGAGACGAGCACAGGGCTGCCCGGCGGGGACATGGCACTGCCAGCACCACGGGAGGATGGGCTTTGGTGATGGTCTCTCACACCTCCTGTCCCCGGAGCAGGAGGGGAGATGGCAGGGGGGATCGATGGGGGACAGGGGGGTGGTCACTGTCCCCATCCCCATCCCACTGGGGAAGACCCACGGTTGTGCCAGCTGTGCCAAGAGCCATGAGCAGGAGCAACCCCTCGCTCTCTGGGGCAGGAGGCATAGGGCTGATTTTGCCAGAGTATATTTTTTAATTTGCCTGCCCCCCCCGCGGCGTGCCCTTGACCGCTCCATCCTGCTCTCCCTTCAGCAGCAGGTTCCGGGGGGGCACAGCACCTCCTCTCACGGGGAGGTTTGTTGTGATGCCTCCACACCACCCGACCACTTGCATTCCCAGAGCTGGCTCCGCTCGGCATTTCTGCTGCCACCAACCCCCCCAAGGGCACCGCTGGATCCCGCAGCCCCGAGTGCTCATCCCACAGCACGGCTCAAAATCCCAAACAGGGACAGAATTCAGCCGCGCATCAGTTCCCCCTGCAGCATCCCACCCAGCCAGACCCCGGCCCTACCTCAGCTCCGACTTGTGGATCTCCGCGATTTTCCTCTCCAGCTTCTCCGAGTGTTTGGGGAAGAACTGGAACTTGGAGCTGTAGCCCTCCGGGTGCTTCCCCGGGTCGTAGTCCCCGATCTCGGCTGGGGGGAGACAGAACTGGTCAGGAACCAGTGCAACCGGTCAGGAACCAGTCCACAGTGTGTGTCCCCATCCCGGCGTCCCCAACCCCTGGCAGCTGAGCCAGCGGCAACCGGGAGCAGGGTCGGGGCTCAGAGCATCCCGGGAACGCCGCTCCGACCCGGCCGAGCTTCCCGTTAGGAAGGATCGTTTGTAAAGCATTAACTGCGTCCAATTAATTTCACTATTTGCTTGGGAAGCACCCGCCAGCAGATGGTCACTGTCCCAGATTTATTAATTCCTCGAGCTACTTGCCAAGAACCCGCCGGGAGCTGGGGCCGCGCGATGGCAGCCCTGTGGCCACCGGCCCCGAGACCCCCGGGGGCTCCCCCGCCCCCCCCAAGGCAGCGAGCGGGTTCCGCTGGCCCAGGGGATACGACTGCCCCTTGAAAAACATAATTAGTTGGAAATCTGTAAAGTGACATTGAGAAAAGCTCCTTCCCCCTCTTTACCTGCCCTGGGGAAGCGCTGCCAGGCACAGGCTGCCCCCACAGCGGGGCAGGGGGGCTGCCTGCCATGGGATTCATCCCCCCCCCCCAAAACCTGCCTCAAGCCTGGGCAAGCACAGCCAAAGGGGGTCCATCCCCAAGACATTCTCCCCACAGCCCTGACCCCAAGGGCAGGGTGCAGAAACACCCAAGAGAACCTGATTTCTGGGCTTAGGAATCATCTGCTCCCCCCTGGGTGGGGGCTGATGCATCCCCCCCACAGCCCCCCTCCCCATCCCCGCGCCCCACGGGACCGGCAGCCACTGCCACCGGGGATGAAAGGACCGTGCTCTGATTTCATTCCCTCCAGCCTCAGGTCCTAAGTGAGATGGAGATGATGAGACATTAATTTTTATGTTTCCTGCTTAAAACACTAAAAGGGAAGGACCGCAGCGGCACTGCAAAATAACTCAAAAATGCTTTGGCATTGAAATTTGTCTTTTTCGCTTGTTGGGGCACATCTCCCCAGCTCGTCCCGGGGATGTGACCGCAGGCTCCGGAGTCACAGAACCAGGGGACAGGGGCTGGATTAGCCCAGGGGAAGGAGTAATGGCTTCAAGTTGCACCAGGGGAGGTTCAGGTTGGATATTAGGAAATATTTCTTTCCTGAAAGGGTTGTCGGGCCTTGGAATGGGCTGCCCAGGGAGGGGGGTGAGGCACCATCCCTGGAGGTGTTCAAGAGATGAGTTGACATGGTGCTTGGGATATGGATTAGTGTTGGGTTGGTGGTGTTTGGGGTGTGGTGTGGGGTTTGTGTGAGTTTTGTTTTTCGGGGTTTTGGTGTTTTTTTCCTTGGTTGGACTAGATGATCTTAAAAGGTCCCTTCCAACCGAGGTGATTCTGTGATTCTGTCACACCTACGGGGGTGGAGCTTCTGCCCCCACCATGGATCCTCACCCCCTCCAGCCCAGCCCGAGGCACAGGCAGAGCCGTGAGGAGCAGCAGCCCCGCGCCGGCGGGACGACATTGGTATTCCAGGTGCAGTGATCTGTTGTAAGGGAAATAATGTGATCAGTACTTAGCATGAAAAGCAAATTTATCTTGTCAAAAAGCATTACCTTGAAGGATATAGGCGGCCAACAAAGCAGCATCCGAAGTCTTGCAGAGGAGACGGCCGTGGTACAGATCCCTTTTTATCTGCAGGAAGACTAAATACCTGAGGACAGAAAAGATAGTCCATTTATTAAGCAAAGTTTAAATTACCTAAACAGGCAATTTAGACGTGGAGTATCTGCTGCGAGACACTTGCACTAACATTTCTCTCCAAGCAGAACATTTACAAGACATCACACTTGTGAGGAGCAAACGAGGAGCGAACAAGTGCTAATTACCGGGCTGGTCCCGGGCCAGGGCTGGGGCTCGGATCTCCATGTCCCAGGGACACGGTACCTGCCCCGGGGCTGGCATGTGACCCTGGGGCTGATGGAGGTCCCCACCAGCCCACTCCCCAGTGGCACGGCCACGGAGCAGGGCAGAGCTGCTGCAGAGACCAAGAGCTCCCTCGGGCAGGGAGATACCGGGATGCGCATTCCCACCAGGGAAAACATGGAAAGGAGGAAATTCATAGACAAAGGAGGTGCTGGTCCAGGTCCCCTCTGCCCACCAGCCCCCAGAGTCCCCTCAATGCTTCGTCCTGTTGGGGGCAGCGGTGCCCAAAGGCAACTGCAACCGCCCCAGCCCATCACGGGGCCGAGGGTGCCCAGGGATGATGCTCTGAAGGGGGTCTCGTGGTCCTGAGCCCACCAGTCACTGCTGGGCTTCCCAGTCCTGCATCCTCGCCCAGCCGTTCAGCTTCCCCATATTTTCAGCTTCCCATGATTTTCTCCTTCCCCAGCTTTCTGTACCCTTCCAGGTCCCTGCGTACACCCCCCGCTTCCCTCCTCCCCCCTCCCCGACGACCATCACCGTGTCACCCAGAGTGAGCCACCTCTTGCGCTTGCCCATCCCCATCTCCACACACCCAGCGAAGCGATAAACTATGTTGGAAAACGACATATTTGCATAAATTTAAACCCAAGTGGCAGCGTGGGCTGGGTGGTGTGGCAGCACACTTGGGGAACCCTTTGGATGGCAAAAGGGAAGTCACAGCGTGGAAGGAGCAGAACGGGAACTGGAGCGCTCAGTGTTTGGACAACCAGCCTCACACTCTGCAGAAGCTCGGTCACGCTTCGTCTCGCAAATCCCTCTTTATGATGAGATAAACCACTAATTTTCTCAGATAAAATATATTACAGAGAAATCCAGATATTAAAGCGTACTCAGTCCAGGGGAAAGTGAATTTTAAGCCCAGGTTTCAGCTGCAGTTGCAGGAGGTGAGCAGGGGCAGCTGCCACACACCGTGGGCTCGTCCTGGTCTGGGGGGGTCCCGTGGGAGTCTGTGGGGACTGTCAGAGCCTGACCCCACACAGCCAGGGTCTGGGGCTGCAGGGCTCCGCGCCCCCAGGGCACAGAGGGGGATGGAGGCAGCTGCAGCCCTGAAGCTGGGGGGCTCCTTCATTCATGGGTCTCCTGCTCCCAGTGCCCCCCGTCACCTCTGACGGCCCCAGCTGGTGGCCGGGGGGACAAACCCTGCTGCTGCCTGAGCCCACCCAGGAGGGGCCAATGGGGATGGAGGCCCCAGCACAGACCCCACCAAAAAATGCATAACAGAGTGGGTTTAACCCTGCCGAGCCCCCCAGCCCCCTCGTGTGCCCCCCCTGGAGCCCCCTGTTCCCGTTGAGCAGGGAAAGGCTGTAGGTCTGAGCTGGTTTTACCCACAAAACCCTCCGAGTGGGGGGCACAGAGGTTTGCCAGAGCTGTGCCTGGGCTGGGGGACGAGGCTGCCTCGGGAATGGGCATTAAGGATGGGAAATATTCCTGAGGGAAATATTCCCAAGCTTTCCAGCGAGCCCCCAGGGTGGCTCCATCTCCCCGGCCCCCACCCTCCCACGAGGAAATCCCTGCCCTGCATTTCAGTTCTCCTGACTGTGCCGACAACTGCAGAGGTTTGCTAAGCTCTGATTAAAGGCAAGGGAGACAATTAACCTGTTGTACGCGCAGCTTAACGACCGCACAAGAGCTGCCACCACTCGGAGACGGGGCTTTGGCCATGCCCATGGGAATGAAGGCTGGTGGCTGCACGTCAGTGGGTTTGAACCCAGAGCCAGAGCTCCCCCCCGGGGCTCCACAGCCCAACAAAGCAATGCAGTGATTTCCACACTTGTACCCCACAGCCGGGACAACCCAGAAACGGCCAGGTTTGTTGGGAAATCCGGATGGCTGTTCAGAGTGACAGAATCACAGAGTGACATGGGGTTGGAAGGGACCTCTGGAGACCACCCAGTCCAACCCCCAGCCAGAGCAGGTCCCACAGGAACGTGTCCAGGCAGGTTTGAATGTCTCCAGAGAAGGAGACTCCACCACCTCCCTGGGCAGCCTCTGCCAGGGCTCTGCCACCCTCACAGGGAAGAAGTTCCTCCTCATGTTTAGGTGGAACTTCTTATGTTCAAGTTTGTGAACTGTCTCTCTCAACTGTGACACTGAACTTGGCAGGGTGTGCTCCTGCCCAGTCCCCCCCGCAGCAGGGTCTCACCTGGTGATCTCCTCCTTCAGGGCAGCGGGGTCCGTGGGGTAAAACTTCACGCGGAAGCACATGGTGAAGGGAGGCTGGGCTGCAGAGAGAAGAGCGGCACCTCGGTCACCAAACGGCAGGGTTTGTCCCCTTCCTCCTCCCCAACGGCCCATGGTGGTGCCTGCTGGCCATGCCACCCCTCCCCACTGACCAGGACAGCCCCGGAACCCACAAATCCCCCTTTGCTCATCCCCACCATCTCTGCCCTGGGCTCTGGCAGGGACGGTGCCCACGCGCTGGGGGGTCCTGGCCAGCTGCGACGGGGGGATGACCCCACTTCTGATCCAGCAAAACAGCTTTGTGGACAGTCAAGAAAGGGCCCTTTTTCTAGGAGATGTGCTGGGAATGCACCCCGGAGGGGAAGGGCTGGGGAAATGGACACACATCTAAGAGGGAAGGAGCCGTCTGTCTGTCTGTCCGTCCGCCCGCAGCAACACTCACCCCTCATCTGCTTCACCACCGACTTGGTAAACTCCAGCCAATGCTGCAAGGACAGAGAAGGTAATTAAAGCAACTTGGTAACAAACACTTTCTGTCAATAACATTGACTCTTTGGGGCAAAATTAAAGCAACAACCCCCCTTCTGCTTCAAACAAAAGCCTGTGCTGGGGCAGGTTACGGTGGCTTCTACTGATCAGTGGGAATTAATAACCAGACTGTCATTAATAGTTACACCTGTGAGCACCTCCACAGCACTGCTCTCTCCCGGCCCCCCAGGGCTCTCCCGGCAAGCAGTGATTTAACCTGTTTGGGCACAACCTGTGCTCTGTGTGCTGCAAAAGGAGCGTGGACAGGTAACCCTGAAGAAGTGGCAGGACTCGCTCACACAGCTTCTGTGTGGAAATCACAGAATGATATGGGGCTGGAAGGGACCTCTGGTCATCTAGTCCAACCCCCTGCCAGAGCAGGTCCATCCAGAGCAGGTCCCACAGGAACGTGTCCAGGTGGAGTTTGAATGTCTCCAGAGGAGGAGAACCCACCACCTCTCTGGGCAGCCTCTGCCAGGGCTCTGCCACCCTCACAGGAAAGAAGTTTTTCTGCGTGTTCAGGTGGAATTTCCCATGTCCCAGTTTGTGCCCGTTTCCCCTTGTCTTGTCACCAGGCACCACTGAGAAGAGCCCAGTTCCTGCTGTGGGACTCTGAATTCGGGGCATTCCCACATCTTCCACTCTTCTCTGCCCGAGGCAACACACGCAAGTGTTTGGATTCTGGGCACAAAGCTGTCACTTGGCCTAATCTCAGTGTTAAAACTCAACTCTGCGCTGGAAACAGTCCTGCAGACCCACTCTCAGGAGATCTCCCCCTTAGCCTGGGCAACAGCATCCCACCCTCTCACTCTGCAGGTGCCCGATGCTCTCACTGCTCACCTGGGGCCCCGAGAGCCGGGGGGGCTCCTCGGCTCACACCTCCCCACTGGCACCAAGGACGTGTCCTGAGGCCAGGACACCGAGGCTGCCACTGCCAGAGCCTGAGTGCACCCCGGCACCCCCTCCCCGGGGCTGGAGCACTAGAGCCATCCCTGGCCCCAGTCAAAGTGGTGGGAAGGGGCAGGGGAGCCCCCCAGGGTGCTCAGGGAGACCATAAGTAGATGCTCTTCCCACAGGCAAAGCAACAACCCCATCAGGCCACCCATACCCCCTGGGCTCTGTCCCCTTCCCAGCACCAGGGCAGGGAGAATGGAGCCCCCCATCACCGCCTAAACCGAATTTTGGCCACTGGCCCCACGCTCCGGTTCTCAGCCAGAGCAGCCAGGACGTGCCTGAGAGCACCGAGCTGCAAGAACCCCCAGCAGCCAGCCCTGGCAGGATGGGCTCTCACCCTTTGCTTGTCGGGGTCCACGAACCGAATGCCGAAGTAGTCCTTCTCCAGCAGGTTCAGGTGGTGGCAGAGAAGGTCGAACAGGTACTGGCCCTTGGCATCTCTCTGCAAGAGAAAGGAGCCCAGTTACGGAGTGGCAGGAGGGGAACTGTGGGGCTGAGGAGCTTGGGGATGCTGAGCCTGTGAAGAGTCCAAAACCTGTAAGGTATCACCAAGAACACCAAGAACACTGCAAATCCCACCAACTTCCCCTTCACCAGCAACATTTTCAGCTCAGAAACCGTCTCCCACCCGAGGGGCAGCCCCACAGCAGCCGGGAGCAGGATGCCATGGAGTGCCCTGGTCCCCGTCCCCATCCCGAGACCCCGGCGAGCTGCTGAGGCTGGGCAGGAGACCACAGCATCGGCCAAAACCCACCATTGCTTGGACCACAACTGGGTCCCGGTGACTCTGGGCAGCGGTGGGGAGGTGAAGGTGCCCGGATGGAGCATGAGTGGGGCAGCAGAACAGCAACCACCCCAAACAGCCTGACCACCACCAGACACCCAGGGTGTTTGAAGAGCGCAAAGAAAAGGGTGACCGAGGTCAGAGCGTGTCTGGGAAGCGCCCAGCAGCTCGGGCCGGAGCCACGCGTTGGTGGGGAAGCTGTGAACGTTGGGCAGATCAGTGAAGTCACAGCTTTGCTGCTGTGGTGACCCCCGTGGCCTCCCCCGCCGCAGGTCACCCTCACCTCCTCGCTTCTTCTCTCCCTGCTACACACCCCTTCCCCAGTCTGCCACTACGGCCTCAGCCCGGGGCTCACCTGCCTATTTTTAGCTCATTTGGTTTCTTCTGTGCCTTTTTCTGCTGTTGAGCTTTTAGGCAAAAGCCTCCCCCATCCCCGTCCCCCGGGGCTGTGTGTGGGCATCGCTGGGGCTGTGCCGGGGGGGCTCCACCGGTCTCCACCTTCCCCAGGACCACTCTGTGCCCCCAGACCCCACTCTGGAGAGAGGGGGAGCGACTGGGCACTGACAATCACAGCTCTATGGGGTCCTGGGGGCCAGTGCAACTTACAGACAGTGCTGGACTGAACACTAATGGGGAATTTTTGAAGTGTTATAGTCATAAAATCTGATCCATCTCAAAATTACTAAAAATTTAATTTCCAGTGATGCAAAGACTGAGGCACACACTTAATTGTGAGCTGCCACCCAGCAGCGCTGATCTCCCAACACCATGGTCCTTCCTGCCTTTGGTGTGGAGATGCAGCACCCAAGAGAGGAGGGGGGCCCCCAGGACCCCAGTGACACCCACTCACAGCCCCCCAGGAACCCCCTCACAGCCCGTCTGGCCACGGAGGTCACTGCTGGAGATGGGCTGTGCATCCCCTCTGCCAAAAAGATGGACACTATTTGATCCAGAAAGGCTTTTCCTAAGTGCTAAAGGGTTAAAGTCAGGAAGCCAAGAAGAATAAGGAGCCTGTGCCAGGTTTGGGATCAAACCCAGTATTTTACTTCTTTCTGAAAAGCTTAAACCAGGTGATGCAGCCCTGGGAAACCCCCTCACCTGAGCCAGAGAGGGAGAAGAGGTAAAATCTTTGGGACCCCTCTGTCTCTGCCCCAGGTGCCCGGGCTGACGGGGGTACACAGGCGGGGTCTGGCCCCTCAGCCCCCCATTGCTGCCTGCCCTGGGGTCTGCAGAAGGACCTGGGAGTGGGGGGACACGCTTTACCCTGCAGTCCATGGGGGACACGCTTTACCCTGCAGTCCATGGGGGACCCCCATTACCCTGCAGTCCCTGGGGGACATGCTTTACCCTGCAGTCCATGGGGGACCCCCATTACCCTGCAGTCCCTGGGGGACCCAATTTACCCACAGTCGACGGGGGAGCTGTTTTCCATGGCGGTGTCTCGGCAGATGAGAGGCTGCTCCCGCCGGCCGCCCGCTGTCTCCTTCAGCAAACACCCCTTTCTGCTTCCCGACGAAGACCTCTAACACGTGCATTATCTGATCAACTCATCGCTCCCCGACACAGGCCCCGCAGTGGGGCAACCCCACAGCTCCGGCATTAACCCGTCCCCGAGGCTCGGCACGGTGTGAGAAACGTCTCTGGTGTTTTAAATAAATGGGGCTTCCTTTGGGAGATGCGAAGCCCGGGCTGGGATCACGCAGCAGCTAAAATGACAGGCAGCAGGGCAGCAACAAGGTGATGGGGGGCACCTGATGGTCTGGTGGCCCCCGGGCAAGCTGCGGCCACAGCAGGGTCACCCCCGGTCCCGGGGGACAAACCCTGCCTGCGCAGCGGCCGGGGGGAGCCCGTCCATCCTGCCGGCCCGGCTGCTGCAGCGCTGGCCCTGGGCCAGCAGCAACGGAGCATCCCGGGCAGGCACAGAGATCCACAGGGAGCAGAACCGGCCAGGCAGCACAGAGGGGGCTGGGGGGCACGCGGGGTGTGCGGTGCCCGCTCCGGCTCCGGAGGGAACAGAAGGAGGGGGAAGGACAGAGAGCCCCCCTACCCGGCGGGGGGAAGACCCCGGTGCTGCCCAGCAAAGCTCAGCCGAGGGGCAGGGGGTGCTCACCGAGCCCCGCACCCCCAGGAGATGATGGTCTCAAAGCGATTGCTGACATGAAGCCTCCTCTGGAAATCCTGCCGGTGACCAGACCCCAACCCTCTGCCCTGGGGCCGGTGCCATTGGGGCTGTACCCCAGCCCTCCCCTGGCTCCACCATCTCCGTCTCCTGGAGCTCCGTGCTCAGGACACAACCATCTCACCAGAACACCTGCAGGCAACGGAGAGGGTCCCTGGGCTGCCCCCATCCCTGCAGCCTCGGTGTCCACCCCTCCGGGGCCGTCCCAAGCATGGGCTGATCTACACATCCCTGCTCTCCCCTCCTTCGCCCCTCGCTCGCAGAACGGGGTGGGACTCACTCGGGCACCAGCCAAGCTTAAAAAGCCTCCTGTGGCCAAAGTGTTGGCTGGGATGGGTTTGGGATGCAGCAAGGGTGGATCCTCCTGCCCCGAGTGCTGCACAGCAGAAGGCAGGGTGCTGAAGCCAGGCAGTGCAGCCGGGAGCCGGGCTGGAGCTGAGCAGGCAGCGGTGCCCCCCATCCACCCCCGGCCCCGGGAGATGCCGAGACCACAAACAAACCCCGCAGGCAGCGAGTCCTGCCAGCCCCTGGGATCCACAGCTCAGAGCTAAAACCCCAGGAACTGTCTCTGCCTGCTCTCCTCTCCTGCCACCCCCCAGGGACGAACAGCGAAGCTGCTCCTCACCCCTGCTGTGGTGTCCAAATGCCCCCAGCACTGGAAAAAATGAAAGATTCCCATTTCCATACACAGATATCGAAACTCCCATTCCAGTTGCCACCAGCTGCAGGATGCCCTGCATACTGGACCCTCACCAGGATGGTGTGATGGTGCTGGTCGCCCCCCCAAGCCCTGCAGGTCAGTGGTGTTTGAGGCAGCAGATGCACAGGGAGCAGGAGGGACCCCAGGGCCACCCACACTGGCCACATCCCCTTTTCCATGGCTCAAGGACCAGAAACCTGGAGTTTGAGCACAACCTGAGCCAACACTGACTCCTTGGGCTGGCAAAGCCCCCCCGTCCCCTGGGAGCCCGCACCCCCCCAGCGCAGAGAGGCTCATTTAATGAGTGGGAAGGGGCCGGTGTGCCCACCCCCCAGGTGGAGAAGGCAGGGATGGATGGCCCTGGGCCAGGTCCCCGCAGCCGCAGTGTCCACCCCCTTCCCACCCCAAACCAGACCCTTCAGCAGCACCCACTCGGGAAACGAGGCCGCTCGCCCCTGAGCCTGGATACAGCTGTGGGTGCAGAGCCTGGAGAAGCGTGGCCCAGATTGTGCTTTATTAATAGGCTAATTGAGTCTCCGGGAGCATCCTCCATCACTGTCAGGCACAACCGCCGCCCGGCACAGGCTGTGCCCCCACGCAGGCACAAAGGCACCGAACGGAAAGGAACAACACAACCTGCCAGGATCCAAATCCCTGCCCCTGTCTTACAGCACCTTATTGTTCTTTCATTAACCAATATTCATTTATTTTTTCAAGGAGAGCTGAAGCAGCGAGACGGAGCTTGTCAAGAGAGAACCGGCAGCGTCTCCTGAGCGGAGGCAGAGGCAGAGGCAGCCCAGCCCCGCTCGCCATCGGGCACCAAATAACCCACCGCGACCGCAGCCTCAGCAAGACCGGACCCTCTCCTGCATTATATGGAAAACAGCAATAAATGCTGGTTCTATTTTCTTCCCCTAGAAAAGATTACTTCACAGGCTGAACTAAAGGGAGCCTGGACGCAGCCGCGGAGGTTGAAACCACCGACCGTACAACGGAAATCCTGGCTGCAGAAATAAAGACGTACTGGCAAATTATTCCAAATTGGTGCTGAAGGGCTGTTCTACCAGCAGCAGCTGCCGCTGCACCTGCACCCCCCGTCCCTCTGCTGCCAGTGGTGGTGGCACATCTGGGGGCTCCCCCAGGACCCTGCCCCAGCCCCACACACTCCGTCCCCCGCACACGAACCCCACGGCCCCGCTCGGGAAAGGTTCCTACACGCAGGGCTCAGGGACAGCCCCAGAGGAAGCTACAGACACAGGAACCTCTCCAGATGGGCGGGGGGTGCAGAGGGGACACCTTCGCCTCCCCCAACATCACCCCCCCATCGCCCCCCATCACCCCCAGTCTGGCAGGGATTTGCTCCAGGCTCTTCTCCCTGCCCCACGTTAGCAGCAACGTCTGTATAACCCTTTTCTCTGCAGTTTTAGCCCAGAGAAATCGCAGCCAAAGACATATCAGCCACCCCCCCAGAAAACACCCCCCCAGTCCAAAGGAACTGGGGGAAACCATAAAAAGGCAAACGGTGTTACAGGGGGAAAAGTTGTCCCTTTGATCTCTCTAACTTGAATTAAACATATTCTAAATTAATCATTATGAGTATGTCTTTCAGGAAATTATCTGAACTGTCTTTACAAATCACAACTTAAAAGAGCTGTCTGTTGCATAATGTCAGCTTAAATATTCTGTTTTGATCTTTATATGTTCTTATAAAATAAGACTTATATCTGTCTTAGGGTTTGAGAGCTTTTGAGGTCGCCCTTTCAGGGCACAGCAGCCGAAGGGAGAGACGGCTGCGGGGGGGGGCACTGCACGCCGGGCTGGCGAAGGAATTCGGGGCTGAATACGATCAGCTCCCGGTGACTTCCCTCTGCATTAAACTTCTGTCACTCATAAATACTCGGGGAGCTGCAGATAACTGCGTCCCGGGTTGCCTGTCACCAAGGGTGTGCTGCCCCTCAGAGCCATCCAGCCACACAGCATCTTCCCAAAGTCCCTGAGGAGCATCAGCAACAGCTTCCCACAGAGATTTACTACAGTGGCCTTGGGAAGTTGCTCTTCCAGGGACTTTTATCACCCCCTTTAAGGGGGGACAGAAAGAGAGCGCTGCGCCGATGGCAGGGAGACCCAGCAGGGATTTTCCAGATTTTTCCAAACTTCAGCTGGGACCCCTCTGGGCCTGCAGGAGGGCAGTAAGGATGCCCCCAGCCCAGCACGGTGGCTCCTCACCCCCCCACCCCGAGCAGGAGCGTCTCTGAAGTTTCTGAAGATGAGAAGTGCAGAATGCTGAGATTTGGCACCCATTTCTGCAAAAGGGCTTTTGAGCGACGTCCTGTGAAAACAGAAACAAGGTTTCTGCGGGGAGATAAGCGCCTCCGGCACCATCAAACAGAAGAATCCCAGATGATTTTTAAACTTTAAGAAGATTAAACTAACCTTGCATTCTTAGTTTTCCTAAGCTACTCAGCCAAAATTAGGGTCATCCACAGCCAAAAAAAAGTGAGAAAAGAAAGAAGTGAAGAGATATGTGTTTAAAAATAGTAGCTCATCTGAAAATGAATGGTGTGCCTGGCTTTAGGCAGGAGCATTGCCCGTCCTGCCGAGCACGGCAGCTCTCCACCAGCACTTCCATGTGCTCTGGAGCCATGAACTTGTGGGAAGAGAGGGCTTTGCATGGCAGGATGACGCCCAGGTCTCTCCAAAACCTTTGCTTTTAGGTAGCAGTAGCACGGTTGGTTCTTTTGAACCATTTACCACGTGCCGTGATGGTTTTGTTTCACTCCAGCTCCTTGACCGGGTACCACGCGGCACCGAGCCCAAAGCGACACGAAAAGGTAAGGTCCCCACCACAGCCCCAGCCACCAGACCTGCCACCTCCAGGGCCAGCACCAGACCAGCACGGCCAGTTTCTGTGATGAAGCTGAGCACAACCAGCCCCTTCACCAGCCCCATCCCACGGCCTGCCAGGTCCCGCTGATGTCCCTGGGGATGCCACAAGGAAATGTCTGTTGGAAAAAACCCCATGGGCCAACCTTAAATGTGCTTCTTGCAAGGGGAAGGCAAGGGCTGGGTACCACAGACTCACTCGGGCATCGCTAAGCCCAGAGGTCTCGTGGAGGAGGACATCTCTGCAATTCCCCAGCAGGTTCTTCCCTCCTCCTTCAGTCTGCTCGCACCGCAAAACTCTGCTCCAAGATAAGGAACAGCCTCTGACCCTGCACCAAACCAGATGGAATCACGCTTCCCAGCCCTCCTCGTGAAGTCCTGCCCCAGCCGGGAGCCCAGAGCTGGAGGAAGGGCCGGTCCCAGGAAGGAGATGGTGGTGGTGGTGGTGGAGGAGCCCAGCAGAGCCTGGGGGCTGCGGAGAGCAGCCGATCCCCCCAACCAGCCCCTTCCCTTCCCAGCCAAGGCTTAGCGAGGCAGAGGGGCAGGAGACAATCACGGGGAGACGCTGGAGGGGTGCTCGCTGCAGATCAGAAGAAAAAGCTGGGGGACCATTGGCATTACTGCAGCAGCCATGACACATCTTGCCTGGCAGGGAAGCTCCCGGGAAGCGATTCCCACAACCAGCAGGCTGCAGGGGGGGGCTGGGAACAAAACAGAGGGGCTTGGGGAGCTGGGAGCCTTCTACCTCCTGCCAGGGGAAAAAGAAAAGCACGTCAGCAGGAGCTGGGGGTCACCCCACATCTCCCCAGCCCGGGGCAGAGGAGCAGGTCGGACGCCCAGAGGAGTTCAAAGCCGGGGAAGGCTGGGGAGCGATGGTGACAGCTCTGCTGCACCTCAGCCCAGTCAGCCACCCCAGAGAATCGTCTGAGACGCCTCCAAACTGCATAATAACAGATTCCCTCTTCCCTCCTGTGGAATAACAATTTTGCATTTCCTTCCATGTAAGCTGGTGGGCTCTCCTCTGAGGTTCCAGTGATGCCAGGCGGCTGCACCGACCCGGGGCAGAAAGGGGGGTCAGAGTCTGCCCGAGCTCACCACCCCGCTGCCTGGGGAGGGCTGGATCTGCTCCACGGACGTGGCCAACAGGGCTGGGGAGGGGGCACGGGGGCTTTGCAACCCTCTCACATCGGCACAGTGTCCGTTTGTGGAGTGCCACCCCTGTCCCAGCTCTCCTGCCAGGACACGGCCAGCAGCAGCACCCCAAGCCCACGGGACCCCAACCGGCCCCAGGAAAAGGCTGCTCTCCCGGATCAGCATCGGCCACCCCCAGCCCCAACCCGGCCCTGCCGGCCCCCCCACCCCCACCACACCGGGTGCCCTCCCGGAGCCGTGATCCCCCCCGCGCCGTCCTGCGGATTAAGCACAGGATTTAGGGAAGAAATAGCAGCAGTCGAAAGCAGCTCCTTTCTGCACTATTTGGATTGGAAATCTCATTGTGGGGCTGGCCATTCCTCCCTGCTTCCTGAGCTTAGGAGAAGATTATTTTTTTAAAGGAAACTGTCAAAAAAAGTCTATTTTAGAAAGTGAAGTTTAAGCTTAAGTCCCTTTGGCAGCAACATCTGAGCTGGGAGAGATCAAAGACCCACCAGCTCCCCTGCCAACGTGAAGAGATTTTCGCTAGCAATTTGATTGCAATATTGTGGTTTAAATGCTTCATTTTCAAAATTCAGCATTGTGCTGCCTGAGCCTGGGATTTATCGGCCTCGGACAGAGTGCAGAGCGAATGCTCGGTGTGCAGGCAGGGCACGGTCCTTCCAGCTGACAGCTCTCAGCCCTCCCAGTAACCCAGCGCCTCCTCCCAGCTACGGCACAAGGAGAAAATGGGGAAAAAACACACCCGAGAAGATTTATTTGCAGAGAGGGAGGCAGCAGCTGGGAAAGCTGTGACTGTGCCTGGAGCAGAGCACCCCGAGGGGTGTGTGCCCTCCTGGAGGGGCTGTGGGCAGCAGGAGCAGCCTCAGCACCAGCCCGGGGGGTCCCCGATGTCGGGGTGACCCGTGATTTTGGGGGGACCCCGAGGGGGAGGGCAGGGCACCATGCAGCTCTCAGCTCCTGCACCTTCCTCCTGCCCCGACCCCCAGCCCCCTCCCTGTCCCCCGCTCCATTGACACAGAAAGGAGAATTACTATTATTGCCTATTTTGATACGTTATTATTGCCTATTTTGGTATGCTATTATTGCCTATGTCGCTGCTATTGCGCCAGCTGATGCTCTGAGCAAGCAGGACACCAGGTGCCCACCCGGGACCCCATCGTGGCAAGGAGGGGAATGGGGACACCCCCCCTGCCCAAGAGAACCCCAACTCCAGCCCACAGAGAACCCGGCCAGTGGCAGAGCTCAGCAGAAGCCCACTTCCAGAAGTGACCAAGCAACACCAGGGAGCCTCAGTGTCACAAAAAGCCCCTGGGAAGATGCTCTCAGAGCTACCAGAGAAGCCAAGACTTGAGGAAAGCGCTGAGAGGCTGCTCCAGGAGTGGTCCCCTGGTTTCTGAGATGGCCCACGAGGGATGACCCCAATGCAGCAGGGAGCAGAGATGGGAGCATGGCCATTTCCAGCCAAATCTCCGGGCCCCAGGCTGGTACCCAGTTGCCACAATGATGCCAGCCTCACTGCGGTGACCAGGAAGGGACAGATGGTGAGAAGGGAACACTTTTTCTTGGGTGGACACCACAGACAGCTTCCAAAGGCATCCCCAGCACAGAGGAAAAGAGGGATAAAAGGCCGTGGAGGCAGCTGGGGAGGGGTTGGAACAGGGACACACAGACCCCGAGGAGCACCAGCTGCCAGTGATGAGCTGCTGAGGATGCAGCAGAACAGAGCAAGCCCACCCTGCCCTGGGCCACCAGGCATTTTCACACCTGCCAAATGAACGTGTCTCCACCAAACACACACACAAATCCCTTCCAGCAAAGGCGGTAACAGGAGCAGAGTCACCCGAGGAGCAAATGGCAGCCGTGAGCGAGCAGCGAAGTGGGAAATGCAGAATTGTGCCCCAAAAACCCCAACTCCCAGCAGCCCCCCCAGGCTGCAGCCCACAGGGATGTGCTGCTGGAGCCCACGGCTACCTGCCCACCCCAGGAGACCTGGAGTGAGGGAAAAGGGCTTTTACATAACACTGGAATGTAATCCCCTGTATTTATAGCATACGCATCTCAGTGTTAATTCCCTGTTATCTGTAATCCTGCTCCCGGCTGACACAGTCACTGCTGCCTCCAAGACTTAGCAGGGCACTTTGCTCCACAAGTTTATAAAGCTTTAGAGAAAGAAAGTTACTAATGAAGTGACTCTCCGAGCCTTGAACTCCAGATTATCGATTCCTGTTTTAATCCCCAAGCAGGTTTCCAAAACCCTTTGACAGGCTGGCGCACACGAGGGGTCCTTCACAGCTCCCCATCACCGAACTCCCGCTGCTGCTGCTGCTGACATCCCCATTTAGGAAAGAATCCACTTTGGAACAGCAGTTTAGCACATTTTTTAAACCCTAAATCATAATCAGGGAATTTTTCCTCCTTGAACACGCCAGCCTCACGTAACTGCTGCATGTGGTGAGGCTTTATCTCCTCGTTTGAGGAGGAAGGTTTCCTGACAGCTTGGCCAAACTTGCTCTGTCCCTTCCCCGAGCCCCACGAAGCCCAGGGTGACACCAGCACCGCAGCTCTGCCCACACAATCCCGGTATTTCTCAGCAAGGTGCAGGATCCACACGCTCCAGGGATGTGGGAAGGCAGGGATGGAGGCACCGGAGCTGCTCCCAGGGTAGGACCAGGCAGGGCTGCCGGTCCACACCAGTGCCTGAGCGGTGGGGACAGGGCAGCCAGTGGCCACCAAACCACAATAAACCAGCTCTGTGGGACACCTCTCCTGCTCAGGCTCCCAATCCCAGGTGCCAGCGACAGGGCCATCTCTTCGCTGTTCTTGCAGTAAAATATTCCTCAGTGAGTCACGGTCGAGAACGAGCACGACACGAGTTTCTGCCAGAACGGCGAGTTTCACACCATTCAAATATTTATCATGGATTTAAATACAGGGGATTTAAAAAAATTAAAGGGGAAAAAAAATGTATTTTTTAAATATAATGCTGACAGGGCACCTGGGGGGGGGTGGCAGGGAAGGACCCACCAGCAGAGGAGCAGAGAGGACCCCCCCAGTGGGACACCCCCCCCCCCATCACCTCTCCCAACAACCCCACCGCAAGGGGCCATGTCTCTGCCTGGGGCTCTTCCACAGCCAGCTTTAAAGACCAGTGTCAAGCTGAGAATTTTCCAGAAGGAATCCAAGCTGTGCTTCAGATCTCCAGCAGCCCCGTTTCTGCAAAGGACAGGCAGGGCAGGGCAAGGCTCTCTTTGCCAGAGCCCCCCCCCCTGTGGGTGATACCTGCAGGGTAGTTAATACCAATTAACGGCAACCCATGTCCCCTGGGACATCTGCAGCCACGCTCATCTACGAGGGCTTCAGAGCATCCTGGTGTGCAGCGAGTCAATGGAAAACACAAACAGGAGGGTTTGGGGGTAAGAAGAAAGACTCTGCTCTGCAAAGCCCGAGGTACCGACGGCTCAGTCTGTGAAGAATCCCCTACCCTGGCTCATTTAAGGCAAGAAACAGTTTTTTTCCTTGTTTACCCTGACCACCCGTGGGGTTACCTGGAGCCCCAGCATCACTGGGAACATCATTTCCTCCACCCATCCCAACATCAGCTGGCCCAAGGTAGGATGTCCCCGTCTGCTAATGACGACCTGAAGTGACAGAACCCTGGCCCCAGCCCAGGTCCTGCTGCTGAGCCCTCCCGAGGACACACAGAGCATCCTCCAGCCCGAGGCAGCTCTCCAGCGATCCATACGTTAAGTCCCAGTGACTGATGACACGTCACCTTACATTTTGCTACCGTCTAACTTTTATGAATTAAATTTAGAATTTATAAGTCTATAATTTAGAGGCACTGAAAAACCTCTCTCCATAAAACCAAATTGGTTTTTCCAATAACTCAAACTCAGGTTTTTTTTCATCCATGCGAGCTTGGAGAGGCTCCACGCGTGCTCTTGTTTAAATTGGCACTCTGCTCCCCTCAGCACACAAAATATTCTTGGTGCAACTAATTCTGGTATGTATTATTTAGAGGCTAATA
Source organism: Gallinago undulata (assembly GCA_026546715.1). Classification (NCBI taxonomy): domain Eukaryota; kingdom Metazoa; phylum Chordata; class Aves; order Charadriiformes; family Scolopacidae; genus Gallinago; species Gallinago undulata. The sequence continues at coordinate 41,372,295 of JAOTQQ010000071.1, read as the reverse complement.
AACACCCTCAAAGTAATCATCCCGTGATGAATATTGCCCTGTCCTGGAGTCAGCCCTACTGGGGGGTAGGCTTTTCTCTTGCGACGGCTGCATCACCTGGGGAACAGCAGAGCTGCCTGGTTTTCCTCCTGCAGGTTGGATTTGGCTGCATTTCCAAACCCAAACGAGGAGTGACCGAAGGCTGGGGGGGGAACCTCTGCTCTGCAAAGCCCTGTTAGATGCCACACACCCGGCTGGTGTCCACACTGCTGTCCCTGAACCTTGGCATCTGTACCCGGAGCCAAGCTGGCTGTGGAGCAGCCCTGGTCCCCGTGCAAAGTGGTGACCACCCCTGGGACCTGAGCCCCATATTCCCATGGGATGCTCGAACTGATCCCAGCTCAGCATCCTCCCAACTCCAGCAAAGCTGGGTCAGAGCTCGTGAGACCAAGAAGCCACTTGCAGGGGAAAGGACAGCAATGGCATGGGCTGTGCTAAGCAGCCCCCTCCCCTTCATGCCCCCCAAGTCCCCAGAGAGCACAGAGATGCTGTGAAAGCCCCTGGGGGCCCCAGGCAGCCCCAAGCTGTCAGAGCCGGGGTCCTGCCCGGAGGGACCGGGATTTGCAAGGTGCCGGGGGAACCTCCCTTTCCCAGCACTGTCCTGTCCCACACCTCGTGGGGGAGAGCCCTGCACTTTGTGGCCAGTGCCACCGCACGCCCAGCCGAGGGAAAATACAACAAACCAAACACCAAAAGCACTGACTGTGAGCACTAGTCACAACCAGGAAACCTTCCCTTTTCTTGGCAACGTTCCTGCCGAGGAGCTCGCTTCTCTTCCAGCAGCTGAACGCAGCAAAAAGCTCATGGGAGAAAAGAAAGAAAAGTATAAATGGTTCATAAAAAATTTACCTTTCATGAAAGCAAAGCGAGGCGCTGGAAGGAACCCAGGGCAAGAGCTGCGGTACCTCCTTGGGAAGCTCCCCCTGCACCTTCCCTCCCCTCCATCCCCGCTGCTCCCCGAGCGGGCAGCACCCAAACCCCGCACCACGGGGGTCCCTGCACCAAGGCTCCGGCATCGTGTCCCGGGTGAGCCCAGGGGGGTGGAACAAGCCGTTTAATTTCTTTGTGCTCCACAGGTGTCCCCAAACCCTTGCCGCCGCGCTGTGTGAGGTGTCAGAGCAGAGCCCAGGGCCGGCAGCGGCCGCATGAGCCTGGGGGAGCGGAGAAGCCCACGGGCCAGACGTGGCCCCGCTGCTCCAGAGCCCAACGCCAAGGTCCATGACTTCTCCCAAAATGATTTCCCAGAAAATCCGGGAAACCTGGGGCCTGCGCAGTCGCCCGGCTGGAGGGGAGGGGATACAGCTCGTGCTCCCAGAGACTTAAAACAGAAAACTAAAATAAGACAGAATCAAAGTAAAACAATAAAAATAAGGGTAAATCCCAAATCCAAGCACGAGGCAGAAATTCAAAACCCCAATTCAGAATCAAAACTAAGAGCAGGTCCAAAAGCAATTAGTATTTAAATCTCCCTGAGCTGCATCTCAAGAATAAAGACAGTGAGGCGAGGAAGCGAGGAGCACAAGCCTTGTCATTAAGGCAAAACAGATCTTATTTGTGCCACAGAAATGACCATATGTGGAATCCTTTTGGGAGACCGTAATCAGTCAGATTAACATGATAATGAACTCTGATTTACCCAGCGATGGGAAGATCTTTGTCCTCGGAGACACCGTGTTGCTCACTGAATATTAACAAATATTACTTTCTTTTTTTTTTATAACCACAGATATACTTGACAGCAAAAACCGTTAATCCTCCCAAAAGGTGACTTCCTAGGGAGAGGGAGGAGAGCCATTTTAGGGTGTGAATGGTCCACACTAATAGAGGACAGAGAGTGGAAGCCTCCCAATAAATCTGGCTCTGCCTTCAGCAGAAAATGAGACACAGACACAAGGACCGTGCGATGGAAATCTCCAGGGGGACAGTGTTATTTCCCCAGTAACACCACGGAATAAATCTCAGCTAACACACTGGGCGCTGGGCAAAGGGTACCCACCATCTCCTTCCTTTGTGGAAAGAAGCCCCTCGTGGGGCTGGAAAAGCATTAATTGAGGGAGAACACTGCTGTGAGCCCCCTTCCCAACAAACAGGGGCTCAGGGATGGCTGTGCCAGCATCGCTCTGTGCTGGGACAGCCCCTCACCGAGCGGGGACACCACGGGCACCAGGGAAGCAGCTCCAGGAGCCACTGTCCCACAGCAAGAGCCACCACCTGGTCCCCTCTCCCCTTCCCCAAGCCAGGGTCGCTTTGCTCAGTGAACCCATCTGGGGGGATTGGGATGGGATAAAGCAAACGTGCTTGTCCCCATTGCCACCACCAAGGATGGCCTGGCTGGGGACAGCCGGGGCAGCTCTCGCAGGCGCTGCCAGGCAGCACTGGGGCTTAAAACAAAACAGAGAGACTTTTGGATGGGGAATCCTCCCCCAGCATCCCCTCGGAGGGACGGAGGGCTGTGTCCCTGCAGGGCAGCCAGCCCCACGGCAGGCAGACCCACCGAGCAGCACCCAGCAGGGGTGGGCAGCGCTGGGCGGCAGCGTGCAGGGAGCAAGACCCCTCCAAGGGAAGGGCACCAGCACTGGCCCTTTTCCCCCAAAGCTGTGGCCAGGAGATGGGGGCTGGGGGCAACTCTCTCCAGTGGCGGGTGCTGGGCCGGGGAGCGTGTGAGCGGAGACAGCAGGCACATCTGATCAGAGCTCTGCTCCTTCCACTAAACGCTGTACAAGCTCCTTGAGCAGCTGGGTGTCAACTTCAGAGCGCAGCAGAGAGCCCTGGTTTATTCATCAGCAGTCTGAGAGAAAATCGTGCTCAGGCGAGAGCCTGTAAGAGCAGCAGAGCCCCACGACTGTTCATTTCCCGGTGCCCACTCCTCCGCAGACCTGCTCGTGTGGGACCACTGCCCCCTGCCTCCCCCAGCAAAGCCTGGCCAGTGGCCCCGGTAGCCCTTTGACACCCCGAGAGACACCACCGTGACAGCTCAGCTCATCTCCTCAATGCTCGAAGAGATGCCTGACACCAGCCCAGCACCCACAGGGAGTGAAAAGCCCCAACTCAGCTCTTCCCAGGTCACCCAGAGCTGACTTTCCTCCCCCTCACCCTCTCCAAACACTTTTTTCTCTATTTATTAGGATTTTAGGATGAAAGAGAAGCTGATCTGGAACTGCAGAGCAGCTCCATTCTCTGCACATCACACACATCCCCCTGCAAATCCACCAATTCCTTTCTTTCATCATTTAAAGTCTCGGTAACTCATGTCCACATCAAGTATTTACAACAGGCTGTGGTTTTCAGAAAAGAAAAGGAAGAAAAACTGCTTTAGCTGTTTTATTTCTAAAGGCTGGTCGGCATAACATCAGGAACGGGCAGGAGAAGAGATGTGTTTGTCATCTCAGCAAGGCCCCTGTTTCGCCTGTGGGTCTCAAAATACATATTCATTTAAATGCAAATTTCTGGCTTCACCTGGGACCCAACAAAAGCTGTTGCTGAAATGAATATTGACCTTTGATGCTGACTCTTGTCTCTCCCTGGTTTCTTCTGCAAACTGGAGCTTCTGAAGACGACCTGGACTTCAGACCTTGCTGGGAAGAATGCGGCACTGGTGACCCACAGCCATCACCCCCTGACCCCGCTCCACCGCCCCAGCCCGGACAAGGCAGCGTCCTGGTGATGGGCACCAGAGAAGGGTGCTCCGGGGCAACAGCCTCCTGCAGGGAACAGGCTCCCTAGAAACCCCCCCCGACCACCCAGGGAGACGGTCAGAGCTGGCTCACGCTGGTGGCCCAGCTGGAACCTCCACAAGCTCCTGCCAGGTCCAGGGACGAGCCCCCAGAGATGCCCAGCATCATTCACGGCACTTCCCAGCGGCTGCCCAGGGGACACCGCAGTCCCCTCCCCTTGGGGGGCATGGGGACACCCAGGCAGCCCCACAGCATCCTTCAGGCCACCCTTCAGCCACGGAGGAGCCCTTGGGGTCTACAGGGACTGCACAGCCCCTGTCACCCTCTGTGTGTCTCTGTGGCTGGTGGCTCTGCTCTGGGGTTGAGCCGCAGACACAGGGGTCTGCAAGATGCCATCCTGCTTGTCCCCCCCAGCCCCAGCCCTGCTTGGGCCGCGGAGGAAGGAGCCCAGAGGAGGGCTCAGCACAGAGCTCTCCTGGGACACTTCCAGCTGCAAGGGAGCGGGGCATCGCTCAGATGCTGCTATTTTTAAAGAAAAGACCCCAAAAGGCCTCTGTCCTCCCAGTCACATGCCAGTGTCACACATGACCTTTTCAGATTAACCCGAGAGGGCAAAAAAAAACCATTCTCTCAGTCCCGTGATTTGGGGAATGGTGATGTGGGTTGACATCTTCCCCTGAAAACACCCACAGGACACAGCGCCTTGGTATTTTGCAGAAAACATGTCAGGGGATTTCAGGTCCTCCCGAGCCCAGAGCGGGCACCCGGCAGGCGATGCTGCACTCGACGCCAGCCCCCCATCACTGTCACCCCCTCTCTGGGGTGTCCCCCCACCTCCCCTCCACAGCCAGGATTGTGGGGGGCAGCTGGAGGGCACTCAGGCATCCAGAGCCCGTCACTGCAGGGAGCAAAGCACAGCCCAGCTTAAACCCCAGCTGGGGAAAATAGATATAATAATAAAGATAAATCTATTCCTCTTCGGAGGGCGAGCACAGCTAAGGAGCCTGTTTGGTATTTCCAGCCACGGACTGAGGCCGGATCTGCCCTTCACATCTGCAGGAAGGATGTGCCATCCTTCACGGGAAACTCTTGGGGAAGCGGAAAGAAAACTGTCATTCCACGTGTCTCCCAAGCTCTCCGGCAGGATCCAATTATCCCCAGCAAGCAATAAGCAGAATTACTCCTCCCCCACCCGCCCCCAACAGAAACAAGTGACCTTATTTCTCCGTTCTGTCCCGATCGGTAGGAATTTCACCCCCTCGGCCCCATCACACCCCCTGGCAGGGGACGGGTGCTGAGAGCTGGGGGCTGTTCCCCGCTGGCAGGCGGGAATTACCCGTGTTCCTGTAGGGAGAGGTTGTCCTGAGCCTGGCTGGGGGCTCTGTGAGCTCTGCCCCAGCCCGGAGCAGGGGGTGAGAACCGCAGGACCTAAAGGCTTGTCCCCCCCCCAGGCCACCGAGCCATGGAGGTGTGTGGGGCTGGGTCCATCCCCTGCCCACCCAGGGCTCGGAACACCCGTCCCAGACCCCTCACCCCTCTCACGGCACAGGGAACGGGACAGAAAACGGGTAAAAAAGCAGGAGCCTCCTTGCAAAGCCCCCAGCCCCTCACTGGGAGGAGGGGATGCAAATGGGGGGAGCAGGGACCCGAGGGCATGCAGGAGGAAAGCACAAACCCAGCCCCGATTCCTAAGAGCAAAAGCATCTCCCACGTTATTATATGTGTAAAAGAATATTATATTCTGTAAAAGAAGTGCCCTCACCCTTGCTAACAGCAGGGCAGGCGGCTCTCAGCACTCTCTGGAGCACTTTAACCCCCCCGTAGGGTGTCACCCCCCCAGCACCCCCCGAACGCTGAACACTCGCGCAGCTTCGGAGGGGGGCAGAGAAGGAACCTGCTGCAAACCCAGCGCCGTTAGGAAGACGCCCCCGTGTTCAGGTGTTTGCTTTCCACATCAAAACCCCACAGAATAAAGGGCTGGCAGCGCCGCTCAGCAAAAAAATCATGTTTGACAAAGCACCGTGTCTGAAGATGAGCAGCAGCGAGAGGCGGCGCAGAAGCGGAGCTGCCGCGTTTGCACAACACAGAAGGAGCAGGAACATCCCCAGGGGAGGGGGGAAACCCACCAAACCCCCCCATAACCCACTGCCAGACCCACCATCGCCGCAGCCACCGCCCCCGGCTGCGCGGCAGAGGGGGACCCAGCGGCACTGCCCCAGGGCTAACGGGCAAACCGCCCGTGGGAACACGAGCCCACGGCCTGAACGGGGCAAAGGCAGGGGGTGCAGGTGCCCTGGAGCCCCGGGAAGCCCATTCCGACCCCTCCTCACTGAGCCCCCCCCCAGGTGCAGTGCAGGGGGGGACGAGCAGCTCCGGGGGCAGTCAGGGCTCCGTATGGGTCCAGCCCCCCAACACCAGGAGAAGCACCAGATTTCTGTAAAAGTAAGAAACTAGTGACAAGGTCTCCAAAGCCTGCAGGGCTGAGGCCCCCCTTGGAGCCCACCGAGCTCTGGACGCCCCCAGAGAAGTCAGCTCCAGCATCTCCCACCACATCTCAAACCCCCAGCACCCGAACCCAGCCCGGGGGGGGGGGAAGGGGGGGAGAACTGCAGCCTGGCATGACTTTGCCGAGGTCACAAGCAGGCAGAGCCCCAGAAATGCCAGGTCCCGGGCTCCTGCCCCTGCAGGGAGAGGTGTGTGGGGACCTGCCAGTGCAGCTCTGACATTGCTGCAGGACCTTTAGCTGCTAAAACTGCAAAAGCTGTTATGATGTAATCCCTCCCTTCTGCATTGTACCCATGAGCAGCACACAAAATCCTGTCTCAGGCCTCTGCCGGGTCCAAGGGCTGCTCCCTGCCCATCAGTTGCCATGCAAGTTACAGATGCCACCTCTGCCACTCCAAACCAGCAGCCTGTGCCCACCCGCCACTTTTGGGTACCGGTATTCACAGAGCACATCCAAATCCACCAGCTGCCTCTTAAAAACTGCCTTTCCTGCGGGCAGGAGTCGTAGGGAGAGCCAGGGAAGGGCAGCACCAGCAGGCACAGGGGTGAAGTGTTTTAACAGTTGCTGAGATTTTCATTTTAAACTGAGATCTAAAACTGTTCCCCTTCCCCAGATCACTGGTGAATGCCAGGGGGATCCCTGGGAGGGGAGCTGATCCCTGGAGAAACCAGGCAGGGACCTCAGTCATGGCATGGAGTGGGGTGCACTTGGGTAGTGTCCATGCTGTTGGGGGGTGGAACCCCTAAAAATAGGATGGGAAGGGAAAATTCATACAGTGCAGTGAAGCTGGAGGTGCAGCAGCACCTGCAGGACCCCAGCCCAGCTCCCACCTCCTCCCCTGCAGGAGGGAAAGCAAGAGGCACCCAGGGGGGCTGCCCAGAGGATGCCCTGAGCAGCCACCTCATTACACTAATTGGGGCGAGGTCATCCTTCCTAATTACTGCAATGCTTTATTGCCTGGCTAAAAACATGACGGCAGGATGACGGAGATGCCACTTGAACCTTCACTGCACAAATGGGGATGAGCCTTTTGACAGGGAACGCAGGGCTGCGCTGCAGGGCCCCCTCCTGCCTGACAGCACCCAGCCGGGCTCACTCCGGGGGAAATAAGAGGGAAATGGGGTCCTGCTGGCAGGGAGGGAGGGAGGGAGGGAGGGCAGCAGGAGCCAGGCAGAGCATCGCCTCTGCCTACACCCAGGGCAGCTGCCACTTTGACAATGCCACACATCTATTTAAATAATGAAGTGGATTTTTAAAGCCACCAAGAGGGGTGCAGCCAGGGGTCCCGTGGCCGGGTGCAGGCTGTGCCGCAGGGATGCGGTGCCGCAGGGATGTGGCACCAGCGGGTGCATTCCTGATCCCTCTCCCAGCAAGACCCCAGCTCCGAGAGTCGCCTGCCGAGGATTTACTGCCCGGGAATCTTTAGAGATGGGCTTAACACAGTCCGGCAGCCAGGCTGTGGTCTCACAGGGATTTTCCCCTAGCATTGAAGCTGGGATGTGATGGGCAGGAGGTGCAGAGCGGGGCACACACCGCAGAGCTGCTCTGGGAGCCGTCGGGGGGTTCTTCTCCCTGAGGGAGCACGGGGATCGCAGACGGACTGAGCTCAATCATCCCCATGAGCTTGGCCAGTTCATTTTACAGACTCCAACACATTCAGACAAATTATCACTTATTAAAAAAAATAAACTCCTGGTAATACTAAAAATTGTGGACATTGAAAGAACCAGTCTGAGTTTTCTTGCCAGATTCCACGCTTTCCACACTCTCGTTGGTGTCCTGGACAGCCACCACCACCAGGAGAACGACATAAGCTTTAAATGCTGTTTAGAGAGAATTGCATAGAGATAAAAATAACCCACAGAACCACGGCCCAGGGCTCTCCCATGGGCTCAAAAGCAGCTGAGTTCATACAAAACCCAACTTTTAGGACAGATCTCCAGTGGCAGCAGCAGTTTGCAGGAGGGGCTGGCCCTGCTGCACCCCCCTCGGGCACAGGGGTCCCAGGGACACCCACCCTCAGCACCACCATCACACAGGGACATCCGCACACGTGGCCCTGGCTCCCAGGGGGAGGACACAGACTCTCACCACAGACCCTCTGCCCCACAGACCCCCCAGCTCGGGCACGGGGCGCTTGCCCTTCACAGCAGAAGCAGCTTTGGGAACACAAACTGCACCCGTGCAGTTACGATGCACAGATTCAGACAAAGTAGTGATTAAATGATGTCAGGCAGGAGGATTACTCATGTTGATGTGGAAATTCATTGTTTTAAGCCCAGATGGCTGCATAAGCTTTGCCGCAGCCCGGCTCAGCGGATGAGAATCACACGACTTAATGGCAGGAGAGTTCCGATCCCGTGCTTGATGGAAGCGAGCGCAGGCTGAGCACCCAAACACCAGCACCAGGTTACTCTGAGTACAGCTCAACAGCAAATACACTTTTTCCTGTTCCGCCCCCTCAGAGCCCTTCTCCCCCTGTATCCCACAGGGCACACGCTTCACAGGAGCCACTTCAGGTGCCCATGAAATGAACATTTCCTTGGGAAAAGCTTTGGTGTGGGATGAGGAGGGCAGGAGACCCTCAAGGGTGGGCGAGCACCCGGAGAACCGGGATGTGCCCAAGAGGTGATGCAGCTGGAGAGGGCTGGGCAGTGGGGTGGAAGCAGGCACTTGCCAGGAGGTTTCATCTTGGCAAGTGAAACCAGAATTAAGCCACAAGCCTAAGGAGTCCCACCTGTAAGTACTGTCCATCCTTCCAAGTGTGTCACAATGGAATCCCCCAGCTTCTGCAAGAACCTTTCCCACCCCTCAGACCAAAGCCTCAGTTAAAAATCCCTAGCACAGCCGTGCCTAGCAATCCCTGAGCCCACCCCATAATCTGGAGAGGGAGGAAAAGCAAGCAAAGCTGGGCAGCCCTGGCAGCGAGGAACAGCTGAACATCCAGTCCTTTAAGCCAAATGAAATAAAGGAGATGGAACTCAATGCACCGGCTCCCGAGTTTATTTTCAAGCACAGGCCTGCAGAAGAAACAAAAACAATTACAGAAATGAAGTCACTGTGGCTGCGCTATCACATCCAATTATCTCAAGGTTGACAAAAGATCAGGCCCGGAGGAAGAGTGTCCCCTTGACACAGCTGAGCCAGCAGCGCTGCCAGGGCAGGTCAGCACGGCTCCCCTGCCACCAAGCTCTCGCCCCAGCACCGCTCCCCCCGCACCCAGCTGGAGATGGAGCACATCCCCATCCTTCCCGCGGGCAGAAGCTCCAGGGCTGGACCACTCTGCTTGCCCCACGCCACACCAAAGGGCACCGACCTTCTCCCAGCGTGGGTCTCCTGCCCCACACACCACAGAAAGGGCTTTTTCCAGCCTCCCTGCTGCTGGCTGGCACTTCATCTCAGCTGCCACCGAGCTCCAAGAGTCTGGCGTTACCTCTGGAGAGGTGCTCAGGCCTCCTCAGGCTGCACCGGGGCTCACTTGGCCACAGCTCTCCCCCAACAGCCCCCCTGCCCCCTGGGCTGCCCCGGCCAGGCACGTCTCCCCCTCCGTCTGCTTCCCTGGGAATAAGGGACAGCAAGACACCGCTCCAACAGCTCAGCAAGGCTGTGCCTCGGCTGTTAAAGAGGAAAAATCCTTCCATCACAGGCTTCAACAACCTTAACACAGTCCACAAGACAGAACGACTCGGGGGAAAGTTTGGAATTGTCACCGAGTTTCTCCAGAGCAAGGGGAGATGTGACAGAGAAACCGAGCGGTGACTCAGCTCTCACAGAGCAGCTCTGCAGCCACTGTTTGAGAGACACAAGAAAGGAGAGCACAGAGACCTAACAAAGAGAAGGGACAAAAGAAAAAAACCCCGTTAGGCACAGGCAAGCGCAAGCTTCTCCAAAACTTCCCAGGGTGGCTGGATTCTAGATGCCTCCTCAAATGAGACATCTGACCTGTCCCCAAAGGACATTTTCACTAATTAAACCCTCTCCTGGCTGGATGTGCAGAGCAGAGGACAACAGATGTGTCAACAGTTGATGATGAGTTTTCACCAGCCCGGAGCAGTCAATCCGGGGGCAGCAGCAGCCAAGATCTCTGCCAGCTTTCAAAGCACCATCCCCACAGCTCCTTTTGAGGGGAACAGGGGCCGGTGCCCCCAAAGGCTGCTCCCCACCAGCCCTGCTGCACCCCCAGCCCCACGGCAGGGACACCCCAACCCACAGCCACATGCTCTCCTCCTTTCCCACCCGACAATTATATGGTGCCAGACACCAGAGCCCCAGGAAACGTTCTCAAAGCAAGGACCACAGAGAACAAGTTCATTGGGAGCCTCCCAGGGCGTCCTCACTTCCCAGACCTCCTGCAGAAACGGGGCTTGTGTCAAACACCCATCCCCGTCCCACAGCCCAGGGATGTGGGCTCTGAGATGTTCCATCCCTCCAGGGTCTGCGCCACTGCCAGGTCCCACACCTGCCTCTGGGCATCCCCTTGGAAGTGTTGTTATGAGCCAGAACCACAAATTCCCGGGCCCTGGACCAGCGGGAGGTCCCCGCTCCGCTGCGGGAGAGGCAGCAATAACGCCCCGGGGCTCCTTCCCCCTCCTGCTACACCCCGCGCTGCCGAGTGCATTTCTAATTACTCATGTTAAAAAGGCCCCTCAACCCACATCAGCAATATTTACCTCCCTTAATTAAAGATGGCAGTAATAAACATGAAATATGGACAAAAAAGATTTTAATAAATACCGCCCCAGGGAGCTGAGAGTCGAGCTGGAAACAATATCAGATGTAGCATTGTTATGAAATTAAAACAATATATTGCCACATAAAAGCGATATTAAAAATAATTATCATAAATTAGGCTCGGGTAGGCTGGAACCCCCCTGGGCAGGAGGGAAGGCGCGTTCCCACAGTTTTCCCAGGAAAAGGCAGCCCCGGATCCGCTCCTGCAAAGGAACCCTCCAAAGGGAGAACCAGCATCTCCATCTCCTTCCAGGAGCTGTGGCCATAACGCCCTTCCCCTCACATTCCTACTCTCACTCAAATTTCAAGGTGACCAAGCCTGAAATAATTAGTCAATGCCTAATTAGCTTTCCTCTGCTCTGCAGGGCAGGGACTCAGCTCCTGGTTTGCATCCAGCAGCAGAATTCAAATATTCACATTCAGAAAGAGAAAACTCGGGTCAGGCTCCGGGTTTAAGCATTTAAATTGCAATTTCCTTGGGACAGGGACGGTCGGTCACTTCAGGGTGAGGCAGTTTCCCTTACAACCAGAAACTCATCTCATCTCTTTGGAGAAAGCTCCACAAGTCTGATGGAAAAGAGGATTCTGCCAATAAATGGAGAGGACGGTGTCAGCGGCAAACACGGTCCCTCCAGCCCAACCCTGCCCGTGGGAAAAATAAAGGAACCACCAAAAGGCACCGACCCCAAGAGACAGCAAGCACAGCTGGTGAAAAATGAACCCTGTCAAATCTATTTGAGTTTTTGATGAGTTTAAAAATTGCTAATAAAAGCGATGGCGTTGATTTAATATATTTAGACTTCCGTAAGACACTTAACCTGGTATTGCATGACATTTTGATTAAAAATGAGAATGATACAGCATCAACATGACACGCACTAAATGGATTAAAAGCTGCCTGCAACACAATTAGGATGCTGAAACCACTGGGTGGGTGTTTAACAGGGATCCTGGAGAAAATGCATCCAATTCCCAAGACTTTAACCAAAAACTTACAAGAAAACACAGCCTTGCTGTGAAGCTGGCAGCAAATGGAGCAGACAATGAGAAGATGCCAGGGCACTGGCACAGAGCAATCAGAATTGCTTGGTAAGCTAAATAAAGATTAAAAATCAACATTTTCTCTCTGCCAAGTGAAGCTTGCACACCTGGGAACAGGAAGCACATA
>JAOTQQ010000071.1:41340027-41360077 GCA_026546715.1 Gallinago undulata | reverse complement strand
AAGCTAAATAAAGATTAAAAATCAACATTTTCTCTCTGCCAAGTGAAGCTTGCACACCTGGGAACAGGAAGCACATATGTACTTCTCCTTCATTAAGGTAATGAAGTGTCCCCATCTGATGATAGAGAAGGAATTGAAGCCCATAGGGTCGTAGGACGATGGACAGACGGAATGCAGGAGCCACGGGTGCCAGCAGGACCTGGGAACTGGGGCAGAGATGTCACCATGTGCCTGGCGCTCACGAGAGCACCCCCAGCCCCAGCACCCCCAGAGAAGTGACACAAGAACACCAAAAAAACACCCCCAGAACATAAAAACCATCACCCTCTGGACCAGAGCAGAGCTTCAGCCCAGCCTGTCCCAACACCCACTTGACAAAAGAATAGAAAAAAGAGCAAACAGAGTAAATCTCCCCCAAATGGCTGTGTCCCACTGGCAGCAGAATGGGTTTTGGGGACACATTCAGGAGTCACAACCCTGGCCTTGTAGGGTATTTACATCTAAGATAAACTCAACAACAAAACTGAAATGTATCACAGTATATTTTGACCAAAAGGGACTTACTACAGCTTCTGGACCACAGTTTGGGGAGACTAATGCAAATTATTCCTCTGGTCAGAATTAGGGCAAAGAATTCAACAGCAGAAGAGGAAAGAAAGCTGGAGAAACCAGAGGAAGCAGGAACCAAAGGCATCATGCTGGCTGGGACCACCCTCTGACCCTGCAGACCCCCTGCAGGCTGGGAGCCCCCCGAGAGCCTTTCCCAGCTCCAGAGAGGCCAGAGCCCACAAGGAGGACCTGACTGTGCCCACTCAGCCCCTCCTGGCACCTCTCACGGGGCTGAAGTCTCTCACCTTCCTCACTAAGGGGGGAGCAGAGACGAGCCCCGAGGACGGGGCTGGTGGGGGGAGCCCTGCTCAGAGCCAGCACCGCGGGCTCCCGGCTGCCAGAGCTATTTATAACCTCACAAAAACCCAGACAATCGTGACTCAGCACCAGACACCGTCCTGCAGACAGAAAACCACTCGCTACGAGACTCTGGAGGAGCAGCCAGCAATTCACCTGCTTTGTCTCCACTGCAAGACCCAGGAGGGCATCGGCAGCACCGACCACCGCAGGCAGTGACGCTGGGGGAGCGGGGGCAGAGGGGGACAGGAGCCCCTCACACCAAGAGCCCCCTGGATGCACCATCAGCCCAACCATCCCCACAGACAGACCAGACATCACCTTCTTCCCACCCAGGGCCACTGCTCATTTCTTAGCTGGAGTAAAGAAAAATACTCCCCCCGAGGTGCAAGATGGAAACATGACACAATCTGCAGCAGCCACTTTCTTCTGCTTTATATTTCTCCCCCCATAAGGTCCAGTAAACACACCAGCCTGGGGGTCTGGTGCCTTCTCCCCAGCCTGGGGGTCACAGCTCACACCCAGGGCCACCCCTCCCACTCTCTGCTCCAGGTTCCTTGGGAGAAAGTGCTGACTTTGGGCCACCTTTCAGACATAAAAACCCAGCTGCTGCACCCAGGGGCTCCTTGGGACTTACCCACGACAGCGAGGGAAAGCACTGGAGCCCCCAGATCAGTGAGGACTCGGAATGAACATCCTGCCTCCGCAGTAACCGACGTTCATTCTTTTCCCAGATCCTTCACCCCCTAAAAGCTCAACTCTTTGGCAAAACCCTTGACTCCCCACCACCCCCAGCCTCACCCTGAGCAGGTTCCAGCTCACAGACTTCATCCCACCCCAGAGATAACTGCTCTAGAGGGCAAAAAAAATTAAAATAATAATCCTCCAGTCTCCTGGAGAGGAGAGCCAAAGGCTCTCCCACCCCCCTAAGCTCAGCACCATCAGAGCCCTCTCTGTGCACAGCACTGTACTCACCATGGACTCATCCCAAACAGCGCAGCAGCTCCAAAAGGTCCTCTGCTCCACAGCTGCTCCCCATAAATAGAGCCCGGGCCCACCCCAGTGGGGTGGAGCAGGGACAGCCCAGCTGGGTCCACTTGGGGCTCGTTAATACCAGGAGGAGAACAGGGCTGGATTGGGGCTGAGGGTCTGGTGTGGGGCTGAGAGACATCTCCCATGGGGTCAGGCTGCTGGGAGAGCCCATCCTGGTCACGGACACCCCTTTGTCAGGGCACTGAGCACTGTGCCCAAGGTCTGACAGGCTCAACTCTTCCTCCTTGATTTCAGGCACAGCCTCAGTTCTCCATAACACGGGGATGAGGAACCATCTCGCCTCAGGCAAACCCCCAGGGTTTTCCCATATTCCCAGGTGCCACTGGATTATTTACCCCCATCAACAGGACCTCCCAGCAGATGGCAGCTCCTCGCCAGAATTCCTTCTGGTGCTTGGGCATTTCACCTCCAATTCTGCATTGCTGCAGGGGCCGCCTTCCCCAGTTTCACCAGGAGCACCCTGAGACTGGAAACCATCAGCAAAGGCTCATCCTTTGTTCCCCGGGGGTCCCAGGACAGTCGCTGGGCTGCGATGCCCACTCACAAATCATCTCAACGTACTGTGGAAAGGAAAAAGCTTGTGTGTGCCAGCAGCGGTCCTTTTGGGGCACAGAATAGAGTTTTTCAGCGCTGCTGATGCCAGGAGAGGGAAGGAGCTGATTTCTTAGTTCTGCGTCTCCATCTCCTGTGTCCTCCTGGTGGCATCCCAGTCCCCACCCCTGTCCACCTTGGGCTCCGTGTGGTGTCTTTTCAGGTGTGAACTTCACTGTCAATGTTTGTCCCCAAGATGAACGTGATGCTTCTGTTGTCCCACACTCAACTGGCTAAAGCCTGCCACCTCGGTGGCGTCATCGGAGTGATGTTAAGGTCACCTCGTGGGACAGGGAGCGAGCGGCGTCTCCCATCAGAAACCCAGCGCAGGTTGTGGCCATGCAGTTGACATGGGGGCGGTGCATGCCAGCCCCAAATCTTCCACATTTACCATCAAACTGGCAAAAGCTTCGCCATATTTATCACCCAGTTTAAACCAGGCACGAAATGAGTCTCGGAGCCCAGAGGGTCCAGCCGGCTGTAAATGAGGACAAAGGGGGGGGACACAGCCAGGCTGTGAGTCCCAAGGCAGGGACACCCACCGCTGATCGGCTTCCCGGGGCGGAGAGGGGCCCGGGACCCCCAGAGGTGGGGAGGGGGCCGGGGAGGGCTGTCTGCTGCCAGCATCTGTGCTTAACACACCTCACATCTTTTGACTAAAATAAGCCAACCCTCCTCCCTCACAAAATGCTTGTGTACAATAAAACTAGGCCCGTGGCTTTTCGATAACTTGAATTAGACAAAGAGAGACAAAAACTCCATCATTTTCCTTGGTAAATTCTTCCCTCACTTCAGCACACGTCCCGTTAACTCAGCGCACGGTCCAGCCGATGTGCCGCTCCTGTCAGCCCCCAGTGACTCGATCTCGTCATTTTGGGGGGGCTAACTGGGATTAAAACTACATTTAATATCCGTTTTTTTCCCTACGTCCATCTACCCCCTTCCACCTAGGCTGAACTTTAAAAATTACAGTTTCTAGTCTTCAATTTTTTAATTGTTTTAACTTTTTTTTTGCTATTTTGTGTAGTAATCACTGCTGGGGCTGACTGACCAGCCTGGCTCTGACACGGGTCACAGCATCCCACCAGCGGCTTCAAAATGCCAGTGCAACTTTTTTTGGGGAAAAAAAAGGCCAGTTTTTGTCCTCTGGAGGAAAGGATTTAGCATTTGAGCCCAACATCCTGAAGTTATTGCCACCTTTAAAATCTGCAGAGACCCGTCCTTCCCGAGCCGAGCAGCGGGACGGGCAGCTCTCAAACAGGGGTCCCAGGGCAGCTGTGCCCAACACGCATCACGGCAACACTTTTTGCCTAATTATTGCTATAAAAAGAAAGAAGCTGTCAAAGAGAATGATTCCGATTTTGCAATACTGAAACAGAGGCACTTGTGATAAGAAATGGTGCCCCTTCAGACTCCAGTGGTGCCTGCAATAATTAAATCAACCCTCACAGCACCTACTAATGACAATTTTTACCACACCCATCTTAGAAAGCTTAAAATTCCCAGGAAATTTGGTAGGAGGGGCTCGGATAGCACAAAATCCAACCAGAAGGGTTTGACTCCATCGGCAGAGCACCCCGAGGGGCTCGAGGAGGCTCCGTGGGAGAGCAGATCCCCTCCCCTGGCTGAAACCCCAAACCTCTGCCACCAAAAAACTGCTTTTTCTATCATAATCTCAGAAACTGATTACGCAGCAAACAAACTTCCTGGGCTGATGCCCTTAATGCCTCTGAGAGCAGCCCCCACGCAGGTGCTGAGGCTGGAGAGACAATGATGGTCTCGGCTCAGCCCCAGCCTGGAGGATGACCCTGCCAGGACCTTCCTGGGTGTTTAAAAACTCCTAATTCCAAACCACGGGGTCTCCTGAAAATGACACGTGTGGAGGATACAGGAAACTTCTCTCTACAAGGTGAAATACCTGCACCTTTTCCTGTGAAAAATGCCATTTTCTTGCAGCCACCTTGTAATTTGAAAAGAATGTGCAATTTTGGATTTCAGAGAGACTCCGAGGGGTAATTACACAAGTGACTAATGGGTTTATTGGCATCATGGTCAGCCTTCATGGGACACTTGTGCCATCTCCAGATCCTCTGCTGTGATCCTGTCCAGGGAAGCTCTCGGGTGTCTGAGCCAGGCCGGTCCCCGTCATCCTCACACTTCACTCCTCAAGCCAAGCTGGCCACCATCCACCCATGGTGGCTTCTCCTCAGCCCCATGAAGGGGGCTCCTGCAGGCACTAAAGATGCAGGGCAGGGTGATTTGGTCAATAATAGACACCAGCAAAGTGCTGGGGAACAAAGTGTCCTGGAGGTGATGTGGAAGGGGGCTTACCCCCAGCCAGGTGATGGCTTCACCCCCATGGAAATGCCCTGGTCCTTGGCCAACCTCCTCTGGCTCAGCAGGAGTCAAGTTGAGTGCTCAGCTGGACGGGGAGGGCTTGCTCCGGAGCCTTCCCAAGCACACACCAACCGGTGATGGGACACCACCGCCTCCTCCCTCGCTCCTCCAGCCTCCTGACCACGGGAAAACAGTGATTTTTCCATTAGCTCTGGCACTGGAAGGAGGAAGAGCTAAACCTGCTTGAAAGCTGAAGTCCTCGAGAATTTGCTGTTGGGATTTTGTGGTGAGTCCCAGGCAATGCATCAAACCCAGCCACGTGCAGGTCCGTCTATCGCCACCTCCCTTCCCTGCCGCGGTGGAAGCTGCTGCTTCTCCTCCTGCTTCCACGATCAAACAAACCCAGAGATCAACCCCGAGCCTGGGCCACCGTTTGAGCCTGGGGACAGGAGCCAAAGGGGCTGATGTGGGGCTGTGGCCCTCTGGGATGACTTTGGTGAAGACGGAGGTTGGGCCAATGGGCAGATGTCCACTGAGATCATCAGAGACAGGCAGCGGTGAGCGGGAGGTAATTGGGGGAGAAGTTAACGAGATGGATGGGAAAGAGACCAGGGAGCGGGGGCGATGGGGAAAGCTGGGACTCTTCTGGGGGGCTCCTCCACCATAATGGGGTGAACCCACAGCGGCAGAGGTGGCTCCATGGGCTGATGCCCTCGCTGCACGCCCAGGGCACGGGCTGGAGGCTGCCCCACCGCCCCTCTCCAAACAGCACGGGGCTGAAAGGAGGTAGCTTGATTTCTGGGGGTTTACCCTTCCTGCCATGCAGAGGTGGTGAGGCAGGGGCTCCTGGGGGGGAGCCAGCTGCCATCCTCAGCACCACCCTCGCCGTGCAGAGCCGCCCCAAACGAGAGCATCTTCAAACATCTCACCACCACTGCCCCGCTACAGCTTCTTCGGGCTTGGCTTGGGGGGACGGTGCGTAAGGTGAATAAAATGAGACTAAAGAGAAATGAAGGCATTTGGGCATGGCCCTGAATTATTAGGAGCATCTCTGCCGACCACAGCCGTCTCTCCGTGTCCTGCCCCGAGGATGATGCACTGCCCTGAGCCCACAGCTGCTGTCCTCTGCCTCCGCGGGGGGGGACAACGAGGGGGCTGCCGAGCAATGATTCTAAACACTACCTTTGGGTATCGCTCCAAAACCTAATTTATTACCCGTCAAGTCATCCGTAATAAACTGCAGCAGCAGCTTCATTCCCCATGTATTGTCCCTGTCAGTCAGAACAGCCCATCCCTCAGCAGCAAGCTTACTTAAAATATTTCCCTGTAACTCTAAACACTGCCATCTGCTCTTGCTGCCAGTCCCGCTCCCCCTGCGCAAATAATCCCAGTCTCTCCATCCTCCCTGCCAAGAGTGAACTATACATTGTCCCATACCCTTCCTTCGTGTCCCAGCTCCACCATCCACCACCTGCTCGAGCCCAGAGGCCAGCCCTGTCCCTCCTGCTCCCCTCCGACCCTGCTGCCTCCTCCTCCTCCCCTTCCTCCTCCTCCTCCTCCTCTTCCTCACTTACACCGGGGCAGCCCCATCCCTGCCTCATGAATTAGCAACACACCTCGGCACAGAACATGCCCACGCTCACGGAGTGACCCTCCGTAACAGCATCTGGATGAGCCTTCAGGATCATTCCCGTGCCTTATGCTGATGTCCTTTGTCACATAAGGTGACCTTGCAAAGGATTTATAAAGACTGTATGTACAGCTTTTTTTTTTTTAAAAAAATATATACGTTTGCGTAGATATGTCTCTGCCCAGTCCCCCGGGGCAGGCACAGGCAGCCCAGTCCCACCCGGGATGCGCAGCAGGAGGGGCAGGGAAGGGGCAGCTCTCAGACAAGTTTTGAGAAGAAGAGCAGGGTTTGGAAGAGGCATCTGTGCAAGGAGAGACACAGCCATCCTGGACACACCACAGCTCCGCGTCCCGCAGTGAAGGGACACACAGGTACACGGGTGCCGTCCGGAGGATGCGGCAAAGAGCATCGCCCTCCCTCGCCCTCCTTCTCTGACACGAGGCCACGTCCCCCCGGGACACACAGGGCTCTGCTCAGGTGATGGGCCAGCACTGAAGGGCTTGTTTACAACTGCAAACAAGAAGAAAAGGGACAAAAAGGGCATTTTCAGCTCAACCCACCTTGACAGTCTTCCCCTAGTGCATAACTTCCATTGGTGCCATCACCACAGCACATAGTACAAACAAGTGACAACCATTTTGTCCCCCGAACCATCGGGCCGTCCTGCTGTGGCTGTGCCCGCCCGCTGCTCACGGCTGCCAAAAATCCGATCATGCAGTGCCAGAACCTCTTTTCTCCACCTCGCGCTCCTGGGGCAGGCGGGCTGGGGGGGGGATCAAATTATGAACCACACACGACAATATGGAAATTCACCGCCGTGGGCACCACGGCCACAGATGCCCCAGATTCGGCTGTCGCCGGCTGTACGAAGATCTCGGTGGACAGCCCTGGGTATTTTTGTACGGGTGTGACATCATGCGCAAAAGTGTCACATTATTTTATGTCACGGGGACGAGCCCGCACGCCTGCCCGGGGGGAGCAGCAATCTGCTCCTGCAGCCCCACCAGAAGGAAATACCGTCAACGAGCCCCCACAGCTGCACATACCCCCCCCTACGGCCCCCCGGGGGGCGACGGGCAGAGGGGACTTGGTGGGCAGTTGTTTTTCCAAAAATCTCCGCGACCCTCTATTCCCCGGGGACCAGCTGCAAAACCCTCCGGGTGAGGCAGATGCTGAGCCCCGAGAGCTTCGCGCCGGGTCCGCTCCCTCCATCCTCCTCCTCACCCGGCGTGGGACCAGCCCGGACCTGCCAAGGCAGCCCCTCATTAAAATCAGAACCTCCAAACCAAACCAGAGCCAGAGGGAGCAGCAGGGGCACCGTAGCCAGAAAGCTCCCCAAAACCACAGGAACTGACCCTCCGTTAATTGTCTTGGGGGGAAAAACTGGAACTGGCTGATTTTTGGCTGAGCTCTGTTTCTAACCAAGCATTTCTGGCGTGTCACGGGCCCCTTCTCCTTGTTACACTGAGTTTGTTTTCCAATTTGTTCGCTCTAAGGCCTCGCTTTGTGTTTTCATTTAAATTTTCACCTTCACTGCTTTCCTGAGCAAAAAGCCGCCGGAGGAGGAAGGAGCTGAGGAATCCTCAGAGGTGGGGGATGCGACCACTGTCCCCACGGCCAGACTCAGCTGCCACCCTCAGAGCTCCGCTCCTGGCACCGAAATCACATTCCTGAAGGGAAGAGCATCCCAGCATCCAGGGCACCTGGATCCTGCCGGGCTGGATGCAATGATGGGCAGCATCTCCATCCCCAGGCCAGGACCACAGTCCCTGCAGCAGGACGGGGGGCTCATTCCTGGGGGGGGGACACACCAGAACCCTTTCCCCGCTGGCACCTAAGCCCTGGGCAGGCGGGGGCTCCTTCAAACACCAGCGATGACTGGGTTTCCCATGTGCTTGTTCAAGGCTCCATGGCCTAAAACGTGTGCCGGGCTCATTCTGGGTTCTGAAAAACAGAACTATTTGTGCAAAGAGCCCCGGTGAGCTCCCCACGGAGCTGGGGGCCTTTCCACCCCACCTTCCCGGCGCTGGGGCCCTGCTCCCCACAGTCCCCAGGGATGGGGTGACCTCTGGGGCTGCCGAGATGCTCGGCCTTCGCTGACATTTCAGCACACAGCTCCCGATGGCACGATGGCACTGCCCAGCAGGGGACAGCCAGCACCCTGCGGCGTCCCCAGCAGCATCGCTTCGCAGGACGGGGTGTCACCAGCTCCTGCTCCACAGACCAAGCCACCCCAGCATCCCCTGCCCTCCCCGCTCCTCTCCCCTCCTCCCTGAGAAGACCCACAGCAATAATGGTGCTTCTGACCCTTGCTCTTCTCCCTTCCCATCCATCCGATTTAGCCTCTATCTTTTTTTTCTTCGTGGCTTGGAAGAAAATTATGGGAGTTCTTTGCTGAAGGAACCAGTTGCATGAGTTTCTGGTTGCTCTCCAGAACGGAACAAAGATTTCCACGAGGTTTTGAGTTATGCTGTGCTCTTCCAGAGGAAGCAGGGATGGAGCAGGCACAGGGCAGGCAGGGGATGCCGGCACCAAACAGCGGGATTCAGGCAGGGATTCACAGAAAGGGCATTAATGCCAAATGGCAGCAGAGCCATAGGAAGCTGCTGTCCAAAGCGGCAACTGGAAAAACACACACCCAGAAGAAACCCTCTCAACACTCTGTGCATAGGACACACAGAAACACTTCCTTCTGACTACAACCCTCCTTTGGAGAGAGGTCACAGCAGAGCCACCGCTGCACCCCACGGCAGGGAACGGTGCTGCCTGGTGCACGGGAGCACCTCGCCCTTCCCCAGGAAAATCAGGGAAAAAAAGAAGCGGGGAAAAATGCAAAATGATGACATGCAAAGGGCTGTGGGGCTCGTGCCCACCAGTCACCGTGGGGTTGGCACGGGCAGCCCCGGGTAGATCCGGGGAGCAAAGTGCTGCAGAGGGGCTGGGGGGGGAAGGTCGGAGCCAGGGCAGTGGCAGGACCAGAGGAGGGTGACACTGCTGTGTCCCTGTCTCCCTTCAGCATCGGCGTACACCGTATGTTCTCCTGCTGCCCGCCACATCCCCTGGCAGGGGCAGGACCAGTGCAGTGCTGGGATCTGCTGGTGGTCATTCCAATGCCACCTCCGTGCCCATGTCGGCTTTGGGTACCAGGTTCCCTCGGGACTCCATCCCGGCACCGACGATGGGATAAAGACGTGCCATTTGACAAATCCCCACACAGCCCCGAGCACACGCTGCCTGCGAGGGAGGAATCGTTAAATGCTGTTTGTGCAACATAAGCCTTGCTTTTTGCAAGTTTGCTCCTGAGGAGGAGGACCAGAAGGGCCACGGGGTGATGCCACCAGCACGGTCCCAGCAGCTCAGAGCAGCCCCTCCCCTGTGTCTGGCAGAAGCTGCTGGGGACAGACACCGCAGACGGGACCTGCTGTGCTGGCTGACTACAGAAGCAGTTTCTCTAGAATAAAAGATAATTATATAAAGGATGCAACAAATTGTCCCTGGGAGCTCCCTGGGTGCGTTTGCAGAGCCAGGACAGCCCCGGGACGGGCAGGGGGCAGCAGCGTGGGGCTGGGGGGGCGAAGTGGGGCTGCAGGTCAGCTCTGGGGAGAGGATTTTCCCTCTGCAGGGCCTTCCCGGGCGGGATGCTGGAAGGATGCGCCTGGCCTCGGCCCCTGCATCCCCAACGGGGAGGTGAAAATACAGGGGAGGTTGCAAAAAGAGAGAGATGTTGTTTGGAAGCTGGAGAAGGCACCTTGCGGTGGGAGCGCTGAAGGGCTCAGCCTCTCCAGCACCTCAAACAGAAGAGGGAGAGGTGACAGGATTATCATGGGAAAGTGCCTTCACAGGGAGAAAATACCAGCTGCTAAAGGGCTCTTCAATCAAGTGAAGAAAAGCAGCCCAAGAACCAGCCTCTGGGAGCTGGAAGCAGAGAAATGTGAATTAGAAACAAGATGCCGTTTATAAAAATAAGGGCGATTAAGTAGAGGAATAAACTGCCCCGGGGGGTGGTGGATCCCACAGCTCAGGGTGCCCCCAGACCAAGCCCAGCACCGCTCCGAGTGCAGCCCCAACGTCCCCGGTGCTGGCTCCATCCCACCCGCACCCCCAGCCCCGTGGCTGCTGCGTGAAGGAAACACGGGGTGGGGGTGCAGGAGGGAATCGGGGGGACGGGGGCTGAGTGTGGGGCCAAGGGATGAGGCTGGTGGGAAGGGGACACCCAACGGGACCCCTCTGCCCCCGGGGCCAGTGAAGAGGTGACCTCTTGGTACCCAACCCACGCTCCACCACCGACTTCCACAGACACAGATTTTTAAAGAAAAAGGCAATTGATCCAATTCGCTGTAAATTTCCCCTCTGGAGACAGCTCTCCTGGCCCCGGGGGGGGCAGTGGCACCCAATGCCCCCACGAGCTCTGCTGTGAGGACGGGTATTCCCTTCACAGGAACAAACGGCTGGAATAAATAGGAATACTTTGTAAAATGGACGGGAACCCGGCGGTGGGAGTGAAGGCATTCCTGGTGCTTTAAAATGCAAATACCCCCGCCCGAGAAGACACAGATCTGAGGAAGCCTTAGCGTGAGCAGCTCGCAGGCAGCGCCGGGAGCATCGCTGGAGGATGCCGTAGCCATGGCAACGGGAGGGAACACGCTTCCACATAAATCAAGGATGCAATTTTACTGCCCAAGCGCCGAGTTCTTCCGACCAGTTCCTAGGGACCGCGTGTTAATAACGGCTGCATCCTATTTATCACGGGCCTTTATTGTCTCTGTAACGAGCTCTCCAGGAAAAAAAAAAAAAACCAACAAAACAACCCAAAACCTGGAGAGCTCTTCTTTCTCAGGGGCCCAACGCCAGAAAGACAACTCCACGTTAAGTGGTTTGCTGCGCTGGCAATCCCCTGCCATGCCCACACGCTTTGAAATACAGCATAATACGGTTCACTCTCAATAACAGGGCAGTCTCAAACTGGGCATTATGCCCCGTTTTGTGCCACTTTTGCCCCAAAGGCACCCAGAGCTTTCTCTTAAGATGGGAGATGCGAAGCTCCTCACCCCACCTATAACAACTCTCCTGCTGCTATCAAATCTGATTTATTTTACTCGGCGCTCTGTTTCCAGCAGTCATTTTGGTTGGGTGAGCATCACTGGACTTTTCCAGGGAGGAGGAGTTAGAGATGTCACCCCGAAGCGCCGGGGGTTGCTCAGGGGTGGCTGGAGATGGGAAGATGATGGTTGTTTGGGGGGGTTATTGCTTTTTTTTCCCCCAAAAAAACAACTCTGGGGGGTTGGGAGGGTGAAATGGGGCAAAAGCACCTCCAGCTCAGCAGCGGCACGGCCGTGCCGCTGCTGAGCTGGAGGTGCTTTTGCCCCATTTCACCCTCCCGGGGGTGTTTTTGCCCCATTTTAGGTTAAATCCCAGCGGTTGTTGCAGCGCCCAGCCCTGCCTAAAGCAGCTTCCCATCAAAAAAGCCCCCCACCAGGCAATTCATTTAAACCAGGCAAAACTTCTGAGGCTCCAATTCTCCCTGGCGGCACGGCTGGAAGGCTGCAGCAGCCCAGCGGGTCGAGGAGTTGAAAGCGGCGTTCCGTCTGGCAATTTATTCAAATAAATCTTTCAGGGAGAGGAAATAAAAATATAATACAAGGGGGAGGCTGTCGAATGGACTGCGCTGGCTGAGAGGAATGACCAAGCAGCAGCAGGCTGTGGGACAGGGGACGCCGTGGCCCGGCCACCATTGCCCCTCGGGCAGGCTCCGCAGGAGAGATAAAAGTGATATAGTTTTAAAGCTAAAAAAGCATTTTCATTAATTACTGTCGTTACCGTCATCGTAGCACTGATGCTCTCCCTGCTGTTTCCATCCACAGCCATAGGGAAACGGGCAGCCCCATCCTTTGCCACGTTTGGAGGGTTTTCCATCAGTTCTCCCACCCCAGCCCCTTGGGGTGCCCGGCTCCTGCCCACCAGAGCTGCCCCCCCCCCCTTCCCAGCAGCATCCCTCCTACCTGTCACCGTCCCGCAGCACGTCTGTCCCCTTGGCACTGTGTATCCACCTAAAAACCACCCTCTCGCCCTATTTTTTACAGGGGGGAGATCAGCCAGACCTGTGGGGTCTGGAGCAGGGTGGATCGGGGACCCCCCCTGGAGGGGGTTTGGGGAGACGATGCTGCCGCAGCACACGTAATGGGGCAAAGCCATGGGTTTTCTGTCTCTGTTCACACAGGACATGTGCTGACCATCCAGCAGCCACAATGTGGGTCTGGGGGCTGAGCCCCCGGGGTCCCTGGCAGCGGCGCTGGGGGCTGCGAGGGGACGGGCAGGGGGAGGACTGGCTCTGCCCCGGCTCACACCGTGGGGATGGGCACCACCTGGATGCCCAGGACACAAACTGACCGACTCGTGTGGGAAGTCACCAGCTGCCACCAGCTGCTCCTTGGCACGGGGATGGGGTTTTTCTTTCAAAGAAGGCTACAAACCCCCCCCCAGGTCTGAGCTCAGCCACGACCACGCAGCCCCTGGCCTGGGAGACAATGAGAGCAACCCAGGGGAACTCCAGCGCGAACAGAGGTTTCCCTGCCATTGTGGGGGGGGAGAGGAGCTGGAGCGAGCGGCCGTGCGTGGTCTGGGTGAAGAAAAGCCCCTTTGTGCCGCACACACCCTGGGCATTGTTCCCCAGCCACTCGCCCTCGCTCCGGGGCTGCCCCACACCAGGGAGCCCGAGTCACCCGTCACGTAAGAGCTGCTTCCATTTGTGCCATTGACTTCTCTTTTCTAACGCTCTTCAACCAGGCTTGGCCCCCTCACTCACTCCTCTTTCCTCTTCCCTGCGTTACACTAAGGAGGAGAAGAAACCACCACACACCACATCACTCGTGCTTAGGCTGGATCCGTCGCGTACTCCAGAAATCCCAGCCTCACCCCAGGCTGGCAGGGGGAAATGGTTTTGCTAAAACCAGCAAAGGCTGGCACGGGCTGGGCTCCTGCTCCATCAGGAATCCTGAAATTTGGAGGAAAGGAGAGCAGGCGGTTGTGTGTTTCTGCTTGTGATGCATCTCTCCCTGAGCACAAGTAGCTCTGCTGACAGAAGGGTGCTCAGGACCCTCCCCGGTCAGTGTGATGGAGACACGGTGCCATCACGGAGGGCACACAGTGGTGGGCAGCAGCAGCACGTCCAGTGGGACCAGGAGCTCCATGGCCACGACACTGGGAAGAGAAGGAAGGGGCTGCTCAGGGAAGACCAGGGAACGAGGGTTACTCCAGCAGCTGGTGGCTGCTGTGAAGATTAAAGACCTGGCAGGGTGTGTGGTCTTTGCCCTTTCTCCATGGATCCCACAAAATCAAAAGCTCTTCAGAAAAATCCTAGAATTACTGTGCCTTAACCCTGGGTGCCCATCGCAAGGCCCTGACCCATTTCTGCAGCATCTGCTTCAGTCTGAAAAGGAGCTTTAGGACCCGCATCCCAGTTCCCCTCCAGCAGGGAGACCGTCTCTCTCCTCCATCCTCTGGAAGTGCTTCCCCTGGAAGCATCCGTCCGTATCCCCTGGAAGGCGGGGGGAACAGCACCCACTCCCCCACGGTGGGTCTCTCCCCCCTTCCCCCCCCCCACCAGCTGCTCCCACGGCATGGCACGGCTCCGCTGTGTTGGGCGAGTGGCCCCGGTGATGCCCGATGGGCAGCTACACGGCCACGACTGCCCATGAGGGCTGGGGCCGCACCGCGCGGGTACCTCGGTTACCTCTGCGGAGACACGGCCACTTCCCCCCAGCTAAATCTCTGCCATGGAACCAGATCGGTTGGTGCCGTGGAACGGCAAAGAAGTTCGTTAAAGCAGCACGATGCAAGACGAGCGCTGGGCATCATCCCCCGTCCCGCAGCCCCGAAGCACAGAGAGACATCCCGGGGAGAGAGCCCAGCAAATCCTCATCCCCCAGCACTCCAGCCCAGCAGCACCCTGCAGGGTTCCACATCTTGGAAAATCTAAGTTTCTGGGCTTGGAAGGATCCTCGGGTCAAGTAAAGGGAGGGATGGGGGGGGTAGATGTGTAGGGAGCATCTTCCCACCCCAGCATCCCGCTCCATCCTCCCACCCCAGCATCCGACCCCGGCATCCTGCTCCATCTTCCCGCTCCATCCTCCTGCCCCAGCATCCCACCCTGCCAGACCAGTTACTTCCCACTGTCCAGGCAGCAGGTACGAGGACTCCTTGTTCATTTATTTCACACATTATTCCCATTCACTTCCAGTTAATTCACTGTGCCTACTGGGTCATGAAGGGATTTCCACATTTATCTCCCCTCTCAAACTCAGGATAAACTACAGCCTGTTGTTGGGCTGTGGGGGGAGGGAGGGAGGGAGGGAGGGAGCCACTTTTCATCCTCCCCGGCTCCAGCCCAACCTGCTTCTCCGGAGCAGTTTGCAAGGCTGACCTCTTGATCCTCCCCAAACATCTTGGATTCTGAACAGAAACCCGATTGTTTCTGGGTCTACTTTGATGTTACGTTTTCATAATGAACCCATTTGCAGCATGAGAATTAGGATTGTGTAACGGTTTATGCTGGAGATAACGGCTTTGCGGGAGCGGCATTGGCACCGCATGGAACTTGGAACGGAGGATCCCAGCCTTGGGAATTATTATTATTATTATTTAAGTGCTAGTATTTACTAAAAAAGAATCGGACTACTGATTCCAGAGAAATAAAGCAGCTGAGGAGATCTGCTGGCCTGGATGGGGCTCGCAGCAGCTCGGCACAGCCGGGAGGTTGGCGCTGCCGCTTGGCAGGCGGCCGGGGCAGCCCGCTCCCGTCCCGCGGGCACGGGAAACCCTCCAGAGCCCAAACCCAGGCAACGTTTAACGTCTTCCCTCCGCAGACTCCCTGCCCTCATCCCCGGGAACGGCACGCACAGCAGCAGCCCCACGCCGGAGACGAGGTTCCCGGCACCCCCCGGCGTCCCTAGCACCGACACCTGCAGCCCCACGGCGATGGGGGGAGCAGCCAGGGCAGGGGAGGAGGGAAGCCCCAGGTGAGACCCACCTCGGCACAGCCCGGCCCGACGCTCCAGCTCCTCTGCAATTGCTGAGGAGGGATTTTCACAGCACGGAGGTGGTGAAAATGATGCGCCTGCCCGTCCCGGCTGCTCCTGCCCTCGGGTGGTACCGTGGGCTCACAGAATCACAGAATCACCTAGGTTGGAAGGGACCTTTTAAGATCATCTAGTCCAATCAATAAAAAAAAATAAAAAAAAAACCCCACCACCACATCCACACCACACAACCTGGCACCGCGGCTGCTGCTGCCTGGAAACCGGCAGCGGGCACCGGGGAGCCATTCCTGCACCCTCACCAACCCCTATCAGCCCTGCAAAACCAACAGCAGGCACTGGGAAGCCATTCCCGGGCCCCCACTGATCCCCGTGAGCCCCGCACAGCCCAGCCATGGCCCACGGTCTCCTCTGCAGCCGGGTCAAGGCACCGCTCTGAAAACCCACCTCTTCCTCCAAGCAAAGGCAAAGAGCAGCCCCCAAAGCCATCAAAGCCACCAAAGCCACCAAAGCCACCATACCAGTGGCCCAACGAGCTGGAGACAAGGGCATGGCCGTGCTCTCCACCTTCCCACCCAACCTGGAGAGCCCCACAGGGAGACCGGTGCTGCTCCTCCTCTGGGATGCTTCATTGCCCCGGGGAGGAGGAACATCTCCTCTCCATGGGGACGAGGCCAACGGCTGCCAGCTCCGCCGGTTCCCGCAGCGTCAGCGTGAGATGTGAACGGAAAACAAAGAGCAAGGGTGCATCACCCCCAGCACACACCACGGCCCCCAAATCCCTCTCTCCGACACCGGGGTTTGCAGCTTGTTTGAACAGAAAAGGCAATATTAAACGGCTTGGTCGCCTGCCCCTCAAAGTCACCTCGCTTGTGGCAGACACAGGAACATGCTGCTGGTCTGAGGCAGAGAATTAACCCCAGGGCAGCTTCAGGGGGAGCTCGTACATGAAGGATGCCTCGGTGTTCCCCTGGAGCCCCCTCAGCCCCCATCCCCAGCAGCCGTATTCAGCTGCAAACCCTGCAGGACCAGGGAGGGACCTCACCGAGGGGCAGCTTCTTGACCCCTGCCAAGGCAGCAGCACACCCGGCCGTGGTCCCAAGGCTGGGGGGTGACACGGCCGAGACAGGGCAGAGCCGTGCGTGCACAAGCACACGTGTGTGTGCACCAGGGCTCCCAAACCTGCCTCGGAAACCCACACTGACACTCTCGCTGCACCAAACTAATAACTGTGAATAAAAAGGGGCCTGGAGTTTCTGGGTTGCGTAAGGAGGAGCAGAGGGAGAAGGAGCCTGGGGGACCAGGGATGCTGGGGCTGGCTCAGACTGCTCCCCCAGCGCCGGTGCCGGGAGCACCGCGTGCTGCTGCCGGAGCGGGGACCGCAGCTGGGCTGGCAGCTCGACCCCAAAGCGGGACAGAAAAGCTGCCACGGTCCAAAAAGCTGCAGATGGCCTGGAGCAGGGAGGTGCTGGAGCGACGAGCTGATCTCCGCTCAAATCCAGCTGCAGAGAGAGCGCGCACCGCTCATTACCCCCGTGCTGGGGGCTCATCCCGCCGGGATGCTCGTCCCACCACCGGGGCTGGGGCACGGGCAGGAGCCCCCCCAGAGGGTGGCATCAGCCCTTACGGCACAGCAGAAAGGGATGTTTATGAAGAAGCCAGGAAAGAGCAGAATAGACTCTGTGCTCGTGCAGCATCGTGCCTCCCGCTCCTGCCATCGCTCCTCAGCCCCATCCCACCCTGCGCAGGGGCCAGAGCAGCCGAGGTTTTAACCTTCCTGAGGCTTTGGCCAGGCTTTTCCCCGTGTGAACACCATCTGGCTGCACCCCAGAGGACGGCACCGTGCAAACACCCCGTGCCATTTGCACTCCAGAGTCCTCCTCAGACAGAGTGAAATCTCTGATGCTCTGTGGGACTATTGCGTTTACATTTTTAAACATCCCCTGGTTGCTCCTGTGCTGGGAAGCAAACCATCTACAGCCCCATCACCACCACCTGGAATAATCCCCCAGCCCATTTTAACCTTGCTGATGATGTCCAGCATCCTCCCGGGGACCCAGGTCAGAGCTGCACTGACAGGTTTCCCAGCAGGTGCTTCACGATCAAGACAAACCATCCCGACATTCCCAAACCAACACATTCGAGGCTGTATTTCGGTAAATCCCCCGACGTGCTGCCCCGAGCCCCGTGCCCCGGCAGAGCCATGGCTGCCCGGCACTGACTCCTTCTGCTTTACACCCCATCCACCCCCACGGCCACAGGCAAAGCGCGACAGGGGCTCTCGGTGTAATTTCAGCTTTTAATTCCCCGTCGGTGCTCATGGTGGGGATGCAGACACCCGAACGAGAGCCATCAAACAGGGCGCTTGTCACGGGCACTTCAGAGACGCGGCAGGTCCCTCCCCGGGCAGCCCCCCGGCCCCCTCCCTCTGCCCACGCACAGGGTCCCCGCACGCCCGCGGGGGGAGGCAGAGCAGCCCCAGCATGGGGCTGGAAGCACAAAATGGGAGGTTTATTGCGATGCCCAGACCCCAGGAGCTGCCGGAGCCCGAACCGAAGCCCTCGTGCAGCTGCGGCTCCGGGTAAAGGAACTGCCATCAGCTGCTGCACCCGTGTCAGTCTGGAAACACAACAGAGTTTGGTGAAAGCACCATTTGATTTGTAAACCTCATGACATTTTTGCATTTCCCTGTATTAATTCACTGCTGTCTCCAAGGTGTGTGGATGAACCTAAAGCTTTTCATCACGGTTATACGGAGAAAAACTGCATTCTAGGCTGCCAATGTTCTTAGGCCAGTCTGTTTAAATGGAATTTTTAATGTTTACTTTTTACCCCACCTTTCTGTGCAGTCAGTCACTGAATCACCTCCGTTTGATTAATGCCTGATTAATTTTAAGAAGTCCATGGGCTCTACAGACACATGAACTGAAAAAGCCCATCTGTGTGGGTGATGGGTACTGCTCTGCCACTCAGCTGCACAGACAAACGCCTCATTATTAATTGGGACAGGCAAAGCGATTAATTGAAATTTTTATCTTTTTTGCACATACCTCAGCCCCCCCAGCAGAGCCGGGGGGGGGTAGGGGGTAAAAGGTAGGGGGGGGGTATCCTGATACACAGCTCTGTCCTGTGTGAGCAGGGTGTCAAGAGACTGTCTCCGCAATAAACTAGAGAACTAGTTTCAAGAACTTCAGTCAACAACTTCGAGCTCTTCAAGAGGTGTTTACCCACTCCAAAGGGAACAAAATATTTCCCTCTCAGTCTTTAAGCCCAGGCTGGTGCTGGAAGGAGCCCCAGTAAGTTCTGACCCCCAGCACTCCAAGGAACTCCCTCCTCTCCTGCGCTCGGATGGTTGGTGTGATATCAGAGAAACTAGTCCAGCTCCACAACGGCACAAAAACATCTCTTGGGGATTCTGGATCCAATTAAAATTATTCCAGGCTTAATGATTTGAGGGGCTGCTGGTGATGGCGAGCTCCAAACCTGAACCTCGTGTATAAATCCTATTTTTATGCTGTCCCGCAGAAGCAAACCCGCTCCTGCCCATCTCCTTTCCCCTGACACTTGCATGGAGCAACACCTCCGTGACCCATGGCAGGGGCTGTACTCTGTCCCTCCTCACCCCGTGCTCCGGGGGGGTTATTCTGCCCTAACCAAGAGGGGTTTGTAGTGAGGTGCTCTTACCCCAGGCTACAGAAGCGGACCCACCGGCACTGGGGGTGCTGAGAGCCCCAGGAGCTTCCTCCATCGGCTGTCGGGCAGAAGGTGATGGCTCCCCCCAGCTCCCCCCTCAGCAAGGACCGGCCACAGCCCCACGGGTCCCCCCTGGTATGGGTCAGCACCACAACAGGTCAGCTCCTGGACTCCACAGCCTGGGACGTGCCCTTAGAAAAACCTACCCGAACGAGCTGTGCCTAAAACAGAGCGATGAGACTGGGGCAGAAACCCCAGGGGGATAAAGGGACACGGTTTGGTGTCACGGCCACACAAAGGCAAACGAGGGAACCTCTCCCAGGAGTCCAACTCCATCGTTGTGAGAAGGTGACTGAGTGTGGAGCCGTGTGTCCCCAGAGCGCGTGAAGCCAAGGTGTCACGTCTGCAGGGACCACTCTCCCCGCACCGAGAGCGCGCAACTCTGCGACTCCAGTTTAATGTGAAAAAGGTTCTGCCTGTCTGTTCCACTTACTCATGTCCGACCGGGCTTCACGGGGGGTCAGAGAGTGTCTCCGCTAAAGGGGAGCGATGTTTTGTGAAACCTGCGGGGAGAAAAGTGAATAACCACCCACGGAACGCTCGCACGGGTCAGAGAAATCAACGCCCGTTGGACTCGTTTGATGGAGAATAAACATCGTGAGTACATTTTCCATCTCTGATGTACTGTTTGCACTAAAATAACAGTGCAATTGGGACCCCCCCTACAAGGACTGGAGTGTGTCCAGAGGAGAGCCACCAAGCTGGTGAGGGGTCTGGAGAACAAGTCACACGAGGAGAGGCTGAGGGA
>JAOTQQ010000071.1:41312005-41330697 GCA_026546715.1 Gallinago undulata | reverse complement strand
GGGGGGGCAGGGAGGGGGGGAAGGTGGGGGATACAGCGTGAAGGCTGGGGGCAACGGGCAGGGGGGGTAGGTAGTGTGAAATGGGGGTGCTCATTTCACATCCAGCCCCTGGGACCGTGGGGACAGTGGGCACCTCGGTGACAGGGGCAGATGCGGGGGGGGCTGGGGGGGTGAAACGCAACCCCCGCACAGGGGTAAGGCGGTGAGGGGCTGTGCGAGCAGAGGCTGGTTGGAAACCGAGAGCTGTGCCCTTCTGGACAACTTACTTTGTTTCTCCTTGGTTTGAATGCCTCCTGCAGAGCGCTGGGTACCTTTAATCCCGTATTTACGGATGAAATCCTTTAATCCTGTTTATTCCAACAGCTCCCATCCACCACAAGTCAGCAAGCCAACTCCTCCTCGTTCCTGGAGCGCCTCACGTCAACAGCCACTGCAGTAGCTGGTGAGAATATGCTTTTGCATTTAGGCTAAATCTGGGATACAAACGATTAACTTTTAGAAGGCACCATCCAGAGAAATCAGCGCTGTCAACAGGGGGACATTTTCACTTCCCCCACAGAAAGGAAACCCTGGACTCTGCTGCTAATGTGGTTTTTTTGCCTTAGTCATCCAAGCTGTGTCAGTTCAAAACCAACCCACCAAGTAGGCAAGCCTGTAGCAATAACATCTGCTGGCTTCAGGAGATGGCAAAAGGGCTGGCAACCTCCACAAGTGGCGTAAATAAGGGCTGGTGATATGAAAAGGGCGACTCTCTGGAAGAAACCAGCTTCTTACCCAGGGCTTTGGTGTCTGAAGGGCTTTCTCACGCTGCAGCACAGCCAGGAGATACCCTTGGAGGCAGCACTGGCTGCTGAGGTGAGACAGTCAGCGTGAACTGAAGGAGCTAGGGAGGGAAGCAGCAAGGGAAGAAGGCTCCTTACATCCTGCTGCCCTGAGGGTCAGGCACAGCGAGAGCCCACCACCCACCCTGACACAAACACAGCCACCCCATTTCTGCAAGCCCTGGGGACAAGGTCGGAGAGAAGCAGCTTGGCTCTGGAGGCTGCCTTCCCGTGCACGTGCTGGGAGGCCGTGAGACCTGCTGGTCCATAAAAGTGGACTTTCCCCCAACCCCAGTTTTGGATAATTTGCAGATTAAACCCAATGCTGGAGTCATTGGGAAAAGCTTCGCTTGGAGAAGGAAGCTGAAGCCTTTGAGAAAGACCACCTAGCTGCCACCGGGTTGCTCCAGCTCCTGCTGGCTCAGGATCCCCCTTACAGCCAAACAGACCCTGGGCAGAGATGAAAATGTGTTTCCTCCTACGGGTCTTCACCCCCCTGCACTGCTGAGCTGATCCACCCAACTGGGGCATCAGGGAAGCAGTTTCTTCATTTTATGGATGGAGGAGGAGGATGGAGGGAGCTCACACCTCAAGGGTTGAACAGGCCAGGAGAAAGCTCTTTTCTCTCTAAACTTTCCTCCAAAACATTTTCATTTTCATCCTCACTGCAATTTTTCTATAATGAATTTATCTTTTAATCTGAAAAGCAAGTTTTCCCCAGTTGGTTTATTTAGTTGTCTAAATTTTTCACTTCTCTGCTTCTGGTCACTAAATCTAATATATTCTGTGGTCTTATGTTTCTCAGTGGAAAAATCTGGGTTGTTTTTTTTTTATTATTTTCAGTAGCCACTAGAAGGGAAAATGCCATTTTTAACAATCCCCCACCTCTTCTGGTGGAAATCAGCACCTGGAAAAAAAGAAATGCATTAGTTTCCACAAATCTTCATGTCTGCATCTCTGGCATCAGATGGTATTGAGAATCAGGTAAAACTCTGATCCCCACATTCTTTTCTCCCTCCCCACCCCCCCCCCCCGAAGCCACCAACCTCCCCCCACTTCTCCCAGGAACAAGCTCCCCACCACGGCACTGCAGTGAAGTCAGCAGACGGGGTGGTGGGGGTGTTTGTGACAGCGAGAAAATGATGCGAGCGTGTCGTGGGGATGTTCCATTAAACCACAGCTTGCCCTTTTCTCAATCTGCATGCTCAGGGGTTTTTTTTGGTTTGTTTCCCCCCCCCCCAAACCATAGAAAGATCACACAGATCTTAAGCATTGAAAGCCTTAACACGAGAAAAAGATTGCAATTGCAAGGCTTATTTAGCTTTGAAAGGGGAAGCATCAGGATTTAGTTGGACTTTTCAAGATTATGAAAAGCAGGGGTGTTAAGAGAAAGAAAAAAAAAAAAAACTCAGAGTGCGGAAAGAGGTCAGACATCTATAATCTACCACTTTAGGAGGGCAAAGAGCATTTCATGGCAAATTCTAAAAATGGATTCGGTCATGAGTACCTCCTCCTCGTAAGCCCCAAGAGGTGAGGGAGTCACACTGCTCTCCAGCCCTGCCTTCGGCACGGAGCCTTCCTCCTCCCCCCCAGCTCTGCCAGGCAATCCAGTATTTCCCTGGACTTTTACTTCCATCCCAAGCACCAAGCCTGAGGTGGGTGAATGGAGCTGCACTTCCATCTGGAAAGGCAAAAACCTGCCTCGCTGAGACTGGGCAGAGGAAATGGTACCATATTGCTGGGCTTTTTGTGTCAGACAACCAGGACGCTTGGCTCATGGCAAACACTTGGGGCATTATTTATTTGCCCTCACAAAGCAGCTCACAGGGGCTCCCAGGATGGTCTGGAGCCACCTCTGCAAGGGTTTCTTGTTGCACCACACGGAAGGGGACTTCCAGCTTGCTCTCCTCCACAGACACGAGCACACCACGTCCTATATGAGGGATGGTGGTTAAAAAATTAGGAACACAACCCCAGCATCCCCTCGGCTGTCACCCCTCCACCGAGCCCCACTGTGGGAGGGAGACATTCGCAGAAACAGCAGCAGGAAAGTAAAAGATTTCTTTCTTTAGGAAGGGATGCTCACCACACTGTGACCTCCCTGGGTCCTAGCCTCCACCTTGAGTGGCTCAGAGGGAAGGTCAAGGCTTCCTGGCACACTTCATGTCCAGGTGGCATCGGGGGTCAGAGAGCTGGAGGTAGGCTGGTATTTTCCTCTCAAAATTTGCAAGGTTGAGGAACAGAGCAGCCATTTCAATCCCACACTCACTGAAGTTCTGCACCCAGGCTATTGCCAAACAGAGAGCGTCTTTCCTTGTCATGGTTTCAGCCAAAATCACTGCAACTGGACTGACAGATGGCCCTTTCCCCCAAAAACAAGAGGAGAGGAAGAGATAAGGAGGTTCAGAGTTTAGAATGAACTAAACTGCTTTAATGAAGAATTAATATTAAAAATCAAAAAGAAAATAATGAAATAGATACAATTTATACAAAACCGTATCAAGCTCCCAGGATGACAGTCCCGTCATCAGCAGGCACTGGGGAAACCCCAGACTGGACTCAGCGATGGATGGGAACTGGGTTCCAGCTCTGGAGTCAGGGATGGGGATCAAAGGCAGATGGACAGACAGAGTCCTCTTCGGATGTCATCCTTCACAGGAAGAGAATTGACCCTTTGATCCCTCAGCTTTTACACTGAGCATGGGGCAGATGGGATGGAATACCCCAGTTGGTCAGGTTTGGGTCACCTGTCCTGTCCCTTCCTCCCCACAGCTGGGACCCCTCTATGTTTTTCCATTTCTGACCCTCTAAGGGGCAAATAACGAGAATTGGCTGCCCTTGGTTGTTACAGCAATGAGTAGAAGCAAGGGCTTCCCTGCTCACCATCCCTTGGCATGGAGCACAGACATTGGTCTCATCATTCTGAGAACGAGCAGTTTTCTCCACAATATGCCATTAATTTCAGAGAGTTAGAGGAGGCCCAGCTAGAATGTAAAATTACAGAACACAAAATTGGTTCGGTTTTACCTCAAAGCGGGACATTCCTAAAAAAAAAAAAAATTAAAAAAAAAAAAAGAAACACTGCAGGCTGCACATCACCCTCCAGCCCACAGGAAGGTCCAGAGCTCCAGGCCAAGAAAAGCAGCTCACTGAGCTGTTCCTGGCCAGCGATATCTGCTCTCCTCACGTGCAGGTGGGCATTTTGCAGCAGCTGTTAGAAACAAAAATCCTGCTGCGATGCAGGTAGGGGAAAAAAAAAAAAAACAAACCTGTAAAAGATCATGCTCCGGTCTGCCAGACGATGCAGAATGGCATCATGCAAAAGACAGAGAGGAGGGGGCAGCCAGAAAGGTGTTCTGTTGCCTTTCATCATGAATAAAAAGGGAAGAGAGTGAACAAAGGGGAAGAGAGGTCTCCTGAAGACTCAGCTCCTCTTACGCAGGCGTCACGGCTGGGCTATCATGTCCTCTGTAACACAACCAGGTCCCCGTTACCAGTTACCATTAGCTGCTGTGCAAATGCAGAGTGAGACAGACCCTACCCCTGAGAGCTCATGGTTGGGCCGGGAACATTGATGGCAAAGCCCCTGGCTTGTATCTCACCGATACAGCAATTTGGGCTCTGCAGGAAAGGGTGCCCCAACCAACCTCCAAGCCCACGCCACCCCAAATCCACAGCACCCCACAGCTCGTCCAGCCCAGGAGACTGGATCAAGCTCACCATTTACAAAAGCTCAGTCTAAACAGTCAGATTGGAGGAAAGGTTCTTCCAGCCACAGAGCAGGTGGGGAAGGGAAATCAGGCACCGCGAGTCCCAGCTCAGCATCTTCTGATCACCTCTCTGCTTGAGCAAACCCCAGGAGACCAAGAGCGGTTGCACTCGTTCTGTTTCTCTTGAGCTTAATTCCTTTATAGATGGGCCATGAGATGAAACCCAGCAGCCATTCCTTGACGGTGGAAGAAGTGAGTTGAAATAGGCTGCTTCACGTCCCAGGTAGCTGAATAACCAGGCAGTCAGCTCAGAAATAGTTCAACAAGCAGGACCAAACTCTAAATAATGGCACACTAGAAAAATCACAGCAATAGAAAACCACAAAATCACAGGGCGCAGTGAAATAAGACTGTCCACGTGTTGAAGACAGACAAGAAATCTCCTGCCTGGTGCCCGGTGTCCCACACACGGTGTTCCTGTACCATACCCGAGCCCCAGCAACACCCTCACAGCGTTTGTTCTGAGCAAAGGCAAACTGCTTGCACACATCAGCGTTCATGGAAAGGAACTGTGATAAGATGACAAATAAAAAATTTAAAGGTACTAATTATTTTTACATCAGGGTTCATATTTTTATTCTCTTTGGTATTTCCAAGATCATTTCTACAGCATTGCCCTCCAAAACTGACCGGCCAGCAGGGAAAGGTAACAAGCTCACACCTTCTCCTTCAGTGCTGTTAACATCTATTCAACTGAGGACTTGATGACCAAAGAGGGGGGTTTGGTGAGCCTTAGCCTGTCCTTCAGCACATGTTTGTGGTATGAAAGTGATTAAACTTCTAATCCTCATTAAGATTCGGGTCCATCCTCTGCTTAGGCTCTTCTGAAAACCTGACTAGATGCCTCTTAACATCTAGATGTAAAAATGCCTTTCCAAATCTGACTTCAGACAAATCAGAGTAATGCATAGGCTCAGCTCTGGGTGAGCATCGCTCTTAAAAACCAAGAGTGAGAAGTATCCCAGGAACTGATAGAGCACCAGGACTCTCCTGGTCCGGACCAGGAGCTGGATGGGTTGGCAAAGGAAAGTCAGAGAAGTTTGGAAATTTCGTCAGTCACTTGCCTAAAGGTTAAAGCAAGTTGAAGCCCCAGCTCCCTTCCACATAAACCCAGCAGTGTCTGCACTTGTCCCCCGCAGACGTCTGCTGTGTATTATGCAAAGCTCCCAGCGCGTCAGGTGCATGTCAAATCAAACTGCAAGAGGAATCACACTTTGCCTGGATTATTTTCAGCATTATTATTGAATACAGATTGATCGAGGAGCAAGGGCTTGTCATCTTCTCAGTGATGGGCAAGAGAAGCTACTGAGGCATAGAGAGAGAAAATACAGAAAAATGAACATACTGGGAAATGGGTCCCAAGGTTCCTCTAATGTTTTGAGGAACTTGGGGACTAAAGAACAACATTACACAGTGAGAGTAACACACTGCAAAGCCCTCTTCTTCCTCAGTTGTAGGATGGCTGTTGCTGTGACAGTTCATATTCTAAAACTAAGGAAGATAATGGTTTGATTTCTGGATACCTGCAGCTTCAGTGGGTGTTTCTGCACCTAACATTCACCAAAAAAACGGCATTTGTGTATGCCACATCATTAATTAGGCACTTGAGTATGCAGTAAGTCTGCGGGAGGGTGTGCCGGGGGAACACAGAATCACAGAATCTTCATGGTTGGAAGGGACCTTTGAGATCATCGAGTCCAATCACACAAAAAAAAAAACCCAAACCAAAACAACAAAACAAAACAAAAAACACACACATAATCCACAATACAACCCAAAGCAACACACACCCCCCACACACACCCACCCACAGAGAGACAAAACACAATCCCGGCCACTAGAGCATGCCCTGAAGTGCCATGTCTACATGTTTCTTAAATATCTTCAGGGATGGTGACTCCACCACCTCCCTGGGCAGGCTGTTCCAGGGCCTGACCACCCTCTCAGGAAAGTCATTCTTCCCCCTGCCCCAACTTCAGACCATTCCCTCTGCTCCTGTCATTATTCCCTTGGGAGAAGAGGCCAACCCCCACCTCTCTCCACCCTCCTGTCAGGGAGCTGTAGAGGGCAAGGAGGTCTCCCCTCAGCCTCCTCTTCTCCAAACTAAACATGCCCAGTTCCCTCAGCCTCTCCTCGTGTGACTTGCTCTCCAGACCCCTCACCAGCTTGGTGGCTCTCCTCTGGACACGCTCCAGCAGCATCTCCATCATCACCAACAATTAGGGGTATTTCTGGCCAACACCGAAGAGACCCCATCCCTCTGGAAGGGACACGCTGGAGCATCCAACAGGCACAGGATTTGCAAATCCCAAACTCCAACAAGCCCCAGGCACCGGTCCCTGTGCCCCCCGGGTCCTGCGGGGGGGAGTGGAACGGGGTCCCAAACTGCTGCCAGGCTCAGGAGGAGTCCCCAAGGGCTGGATCTGAGTTACAGCCCCTCGTTATCACTTCCAGGGGCTGGAGGTGAAGTTCCAGCA
This sequence comes from Gallinago undulata, assembly GCA_026546715.1. NCBI lineage: Eukaryota > Metazoa > Chordata > Aves > Charadriiformes > Scolopacidae > Gallinago > Gallinago undulata. Next base: position 41,323,629 of record JAOTQQ010000071.1, on the reverse strand, counting down.
GGATGTCCCCGCAGCAGCGGTGGGGACGAGGGCATCTCCCAGGGCATGGCGGTGTCCCACGGTCACCACCAGCCCCCTTCCTCTGTTCCCATGGGGATCCCCAGCCCCGGCAGCTCCTCCAACCTCCTCAACTTTTCCTCTCTCTGCACAGAGATCCGTGGAACAAAGCAAAATAAAACAATTGGGCAGTGTCTGCAGGGGTCAGCGTGCAGTCACTCCTTTCAGGCTGATTTACGGTTGCCCAAGTCCCGCGGAGAAGGGGGCTGGAGCCATTCTGGGCTGCTTTTCACTCTCATCCCTGTCCCATGGAAACTGCATGGCGTGAGACTCCAGGGCACATGCCGTGAGACTCCAAGTGTGTGTCTCCAGGGTGCACACTCTTCCTCTCACTCCGGGGACGTCGCCACGGGGCCGACGTGGCAGCACTGGCGGCGGGAAGCACCCCATAAGGGCAGAGAGAAAACCAACACCACCAGTAATTTAAGGCACCTCCACTGGGATTAACTTTGCATCAGCACTTTATTTGTGCCTATAACAAAAAGCAGGCGTTAAACTGGGGGACACAGTGCCCAAGTGACAGCCAGGCACTGCCAAGGGGGGACACCAGCTCCCAGAACGTCCTGGGGAAGACGGCAGGCCAGATCGTGGGCTGGCAGCCATCCCTGAGCTGCCCCATGGAGCCCCCGATTCGCTCCAAAACCCAGGTGAAGAAACCCATCGTGGGAAAGCCAAAGTCAGAGCTGGTTAAAGCCCCGTCGGTGGCCTCGAGGAGTTGCTCCCCAGAAGTGGTGATGGGCTGGGGAGTCATTCCCTGTGGGGTTGGGGGGGTTCATATCAAGGTGAAAACGAGAATGAGGCAAAAGCGTAAAAGCAGAGGTAATAAATGCAAGTGGAAGAAAGGAAGGACAGCAGAAACCCCGACCCAGACCAGGAGACAGAAGAGGCTGCTCTGGATCAGAAGAACCTTCATGCTGAGGAAGGGCCAGGAACATGGAGGTTCAGTCAGGAGCAGGGTCCAAGAGAGTCACCCTGGAAGGGAGGGGGGACAGTGCCACTGCGGGGACAGGAGCCGAGGTATGGGGGTCCCAGGGGTCCCTGCAGGGTGGAGAAGGACGGCCCGGCATGGTGGGGGACGCTCACCAACACCCTCCACAGCCCAACTGCCCTGGCCCTGTCTCACCTCCATCCCCAGCCCCGTCCCTCTCCGCTCCCTATTGCCCTCCCGTTTTCCCTTCCCCACTTCCAACAGCCCCCAGAGCTCCGGGTCTCCAGATCCCCAAAACATTCTGTTCTCGTTACACATTTCCTTTGGAAAGCCATTGCTGTTTGCAAGCCAGAAATATTAGTCAGCATGCTGTATAGCGCAACGCTAATGAGAATTAAATCGATTCATGAAAAGTACCTGCTCAGCATGTTTTTATCTATTTTTCAAGCACAACTATATTGGATTCTGGCTTTTTTTTCTTCCAATCCCAATATACTGTCCGTTCTATGAGTTAAGTATCTAGATAACGTATAGTCACAACCACTATAAACTACCAAATCCATACGTTCCTAAAGTCTCCCTCTAGCTCCAGAATGGCTTCATCAATTTTTGTAATTTTTTTATTAAAGAAAAATTTCCCACGGGCAGCTAGATGGATATTTCCTTCGGGAGCCAAGCTTATGTGCCAAACTAAAAGCCAATACAATCTGAAGCAGCCCTGCTATAAACCCTTGAAAAATAGAAAAGCCTCATCGATATGACAGATATGCCACTGTAATTAAAGTCTTTGGTAACAGACATTATGCAGCCAAAATATTCTATTTCCAGCTGCAGCATTGATCAAATTTTGACATCCCACATTAACCGGCTGAGGTCTCTCTGGCCTCACAAAGCACAACGCCACAGAGCTTTTCTTAATCATCATCTATAAAAATGCCTCCTGTACCTGGCGCCTGGCGAGTGCTGACCCACCTTATCGCCCCCCGTCCCGCAGCACCCCGCACCAGCCCAAGATTCTCCTCCGGGCTCAGGAGTGCGGTGTTTTTATTCTTTACTGCCAGATATGAACGATTAAAATACGTGCCAGCCTTCACTTTCCAACGAGATGCTCGGTCAGTGCTTTCTCCCAGGGACAGAGGTGTCTCAGCACAACGCCGAGCTCTGGTGAGACTGTGGCCCGGCCAGGAGCAGGGAGAGGCTGCTGGCTCAGAAATCTAAAGAAAACACAACGTTAAAATTATTAGGGCACAGCTGGCCCGCGGCTCTGAGCCCCGCAACGCTCGCGCCTCTTCGGGAGGGATTTCCCAACCTTTGCGTTTTCACAGTGAAAAGCACATCCCACAAACCCGGGCGGGTTTCCCGGTCTGTTCCCATCTCTGCAGAAGAGCAGTTCCCATTTACTCCAGCTTTATCGCAACTTTCCTGCTCAGTCTTTGGTCCTGACCAGTTTGGGAGGACAGACTCCCCCCCGGTTTGCACCAGGAGAACGGGGACCATCCCCTAACGGGAGGACAAAGTCCTGCTCCTCGGAGCAGCTCAAAGATCCCGTGGCTTAAAACACAGCTCCGCTCGCCAGCCTGGTTATGGAAAGGTGGCCCCATCTTGCTCGGTGGCGCAGCCCCTGACGAGTATCTGCAGAGACAGCGGCTGACTTTATTGACCAAAATCAGATTTTACTGTATTTTCCCCCCCGCTGTCCCCCACAGATAACGAGCCAGAGGAATCACGGTGGCATCTCGCATTTTGTGTGTGCGTGGAATAAACTCTATTCCCCACCAAATTTCCGACGCCGAGTCACTTTTGCAGCCGAAGACAGTGGTTCCCGGTGAAGGTAATCTACCCAGACGGTGATTGCCAAAGTGTAATTAAGGACAAAGCTCGGTCTGCACCTTTGGAACCATGAAGCAGGAGGAACAGGGCACCAGCTGCTTCCCAAGGCCACGCCAGATCCGTCCATCGGCAGCTACCAAAATCCTGGTTCTGCTCAGGAAAAAGAGCAGGAAAAAAGAGCCGGCAGCTCACACCCTTCCCTCCGAGACGGGAACAGCCTCGAAGGACTGGGCATTTCTTGCCGAAATTCAGCTCGATCGTGGCCATAATTACCCTCCAGACAGGAGAGCTCTGCGGGCAGCCTGCCCGGCCAGCCCCGGCTCCCACGGCTCACATCACATCCCAGCGCATCCCGCCCGGTAAACGCCTGGAAAATCAGATCATGGCAAAATCCGTGCCACAAAGCAACGGGCCAGAAAAGATTGTCCCCTGTCACGGGATCCACCAGGTACCCGGGGGACGAGGCTGCAGCCGCTTCAAGCCCCCCCCCCCCTTCTCCTTTCCACGCCAGCAAACGCAAGAGGCAGCAGTTCCCCCTCTGTCTGGGAACAAAGAGGCCGTAACGGAGATTTAATCGCTGCCTCCCGCTGCGAGCAGCCCTCGTGTCAACGTCCCACCAGACACCAAATGAAAGCCAGGCCTGTCTGAACAGGTGGAGACAGGCAGAATTTGAGTGAGAAGCTTAAAAGTATGTTTTCATTGATCAGTGGGGTTGATGGTTGGACCAGATGATCCTAAAGGTCCCTTCCCACCTGGACAATTCTGATTTGAGACGCTGAGGCAGCGATTTCACTCACACAGAGACCCCTGAACGACAACACCCCGTGGGAACGACAGAGAAGACCCATCTCCGGACCCACCGGGGCGGCTGCTGCCCCGACCCCGCTGCCGGCACAGACGGGCACAGAAACCTGGGCAAAAAGTCACTTCCAGACCCTTCCCTTTCTGGAGAGGAAGCAGCTGATCCTGGGATTCGTGCAGAGGAGCCGGCGCATCCCCTCCTGCTCCTGCCACCACCCGACCCACCGGGCTTCTGCCCCCTGCGCCCCCAGACACAAACCCGCAGGCAAACACACCGCGGGGATGCCATATTGAATGAGATTTCATTTCTATTTTAATATTTTTTTTTTCTTTTTTACAAGCAAGATACTGTAAACATAGATAAAAACTGCCTAGCAGCCCATGTGTATTTTCTCAAAGCACAGGTATTTCACACGCCGAGGGACCGTGGCTCCAGGAACCGGGGGGGGACAGGGGGAGCCGGGGACCCTCGCTCTGCCGGTTCCACCCACTGGCTGCAGCGAGACAACCAGCAGCTTTCATGTGGAGCCCCTGCAAACACGTGGGGCCGGCTCGCCCTTCACGCTCCTCTTCCTCACCGTGCAGAAAGGCCCTGGCAGCGGCGGGGCTGGGGCAGGGAGCTGCTCACACCTCGCCCCACCACGCTCCATCCTCTGAAATCCACTTTCGCCCCCATGTCCTGCAGCCCTGAGGTGGCTGTGACTGGGGGAGGTTCAGCCCAGGGCACCCCCCAACCTGCAGGAACCCACCACATCGGGCCTCGGGCTCCAGAGCCATGGTCTGGCAGAACGTCACCTCCTCGAGAGAGTCCTGGGCTGCGCCGCACGCTCAGAAGACCCGCCTGGGCTGCTGTAGAAATGCAGATGACCATAAACCCTTTAATTCTGACACCGATTCTGGCACCGAGCCGTCTCACTTCTGCAGACCTTTCTGAGATCTCACCCCATCTCTGCCCCATCCCCTCCTTTGTCCTGGTGCTCCTCCTTTGCCCGCTCCAGCCCGGCTCTGCTCACCCCATAGGTTGATGGTTGGACTAGATGATCTTTAAGGTCCCTTCCAACCTAGACAAATCTATGATTCTATCAACGCAGTAAAACCAGCCTGTGCCAGAGAACAGCACCTCGTGACAATCAGGGTGGGTCAGGACAACGCTGTGCTCAGGTGAAAGCTCAAAAAACCCCACACGAATTCCTTTCTGTCATGAGCGAAGACGGTGGGTTTGCCTTTGCCTTCCCCGGGGCTGCGGCAGAGTTCTGCTGGCAGGGTGAGGGAGCACAAGCCAAGCATCTCGTGGGTGATGAAGGAGCCACATAAATTCAAGCAGATTTCAGGAAGACACCGAGAGCCCCAGCAGCTGTAAATTCATTGGGAACGCAAGGGGAGCAGCCACAGGAGGTGGCCGATGAAGAAACCAATTAGGACATATTTCCCTGAGTTCCGAAGCGTCAAAGCGGCTGATAGACCAACAACCAGAAATAGCTAACCACAAATCCTGCCACAGGAGGGAATTCAGCCCATCCCTTCAGACAGGGTTTGGCTTTCCTCACTGGCAGACTCCATCCAGCCACAGCACAAGGCAAAGATAAGCACACATCCTCCTCGAACAGGTAGGACCAAGGCCATCGAGTAGCTTCTGCCTCCCAAGGTGACAGGGACTCCACCTTCCACTGACACCCAACTTCATCCAACGCTGCTCAGGAGGGGCCATCCTCAGTGCCCCCATCGCGCTGGGGAACCCACCTTCACACCCCGGGGAGGACACCCACCCTGGGCCAGCAGTGGAGGAGCTTCCGCAGCCCGATGGCATCTCCATCAGGACCTTGTCCACCACCACTGACGGCATCTCAGCGAGGGTCTCCCTGCACAGTCCTTTCCCGTCCTCACACATGGCTTTAGGAGAAGCCAACCCACCAGGTTCCAGTAAGAAAATGGATCTGTCAGACATGGACAGACAGGGAGCACAGACACCTTCGGTGCCTCCAGCCTGGCACGGGGCAAACCAAAGCACCGCGCAAGTTTCCATGGCAGGAGATGGCCTTGCTGGAACGTGGTCACAGACATCATTCCCATGTACACGATCGCTTTCAGCTCCTGACGAATGAGTCAAAAATTAAAAATAAGTGGGCTGCTCGAGGCACTCTCACTATTCCCCAGACAGCTTGAAAAAGGCCTCCTACAGTGCATTACCTAATTTTTACATGACAGAAGCAGCAAATTTCTTCTTTCGTGATGCCATTGTACGTACCTTTCGACAATGCTATTACCAGGTGTGTGTGCATCTATATTTGTCTGCAACATCTTATATGGCAAAGCGATAACCAGAGTAGTTCTTTCAGGAGGCTGGCTCCTACGAGGGGGATGACCGGCAGTCTCATGGCAAGTAACGTCGTAAAACAGGTGGGAAAAGTTCACAGAAAACAGACATTTCAGCTGGTGAGGAAGTAGCAGCGCTAGGAATGTTTTCGATGGGTCTCCATAACAACTTCTCTTTCTGCCTCCCATTAAAATGCGAGTAAACATGTCACCAGTTTCTCAGTGGACATTTGGTGGATGTTCTCCTCAGCTGCCTTTTGTATCCTTTGTATTTAGAATTATATACTTGGAAATGAATTTAAAAGGGAAAAGGAGATGAAACCCAAGAATCTCTCAGCTTGGGCTGCTGCTGCGTCTTCAGACTTACTGTGCATTTCAGGCAGTTTTCTTCCCAGCCCGCAAACCACACGATGGGAATGCTGGAGCAGGGGATGAGGGATGCTGCCCCGACGGCGGGCAGCTCTGCTGAGGATCAGCTGGGTAAAAAAGACAGGTTTCTGCTGCAAATACCTTTCCAGAGCTACAAATAAAAACATTACTTTGAATAGACTCAACAGCAAACCAGCTAAAGTGTTGCTTTCACCCCCGAGACCCGCAGGCTGGGAGGAGTGTGATCCTGCACCCCTGAGACTTTGCCCATGAACTTCTCCAGGGCCAGGACCTCTCCTGGCTCCCACAATGTGCCAGTGATGCTGCAGTGGCTTTGCTGGAGCCTGGCTGGTGCTGGACCACGAGATCGGGGGGATGCTCGGAGCACCTGACCCACTGTGTGGACCCGCAGCCTCGGACCCAAACCCACCTTCCTCTGCGGTTGGGACAGGTCTGGCACCAGTCCCGGTTCCTGCCCCCAGGCGCGGGCTGTGGGAGGGAAGGGGGGTCTCTGGGAGCAGACAGGAGCTGCCGGGCTGGAAGCCTGGTGGCCCCCGGCGCTGTCGGCAGCGGGGAGCAGCCTCTGGAGCAGAAGACATCACCTGCGCTGGGGACTTCAGAGAAGAGACCCCGCTGGGCCAGCAGCGGGCTGCTAACCTATTTCCCAGCAAAAGCCACTGGAAACTCTCAGAAGATAAAAAGATAATGAACAAATAACCTTCACAGCAGCCAGCGCTGCAAAAACCCAAGGTTCCCCTTTGTGTCGACTGCCTGTTATTAACGATCCTGTCAGGTCCTCTAATGAACTTTGCGCTTCATGTGGAAAACACGGGGTTTGTCCAAGAGCACAGTCAGGAGCTCGTGCTCATTTATTCCCCATCTTATGCAAGAAAGTTCTTACATTCTGCGTCTAAGAAACCGTATTTTTCTATTTATTTTCTGACATCTCCACATTCTCGTAACAAAACCGAAACAAAACACCACTGTCTTTCCAGGAAAACGCTTGATGCATCGAGCAACGGCAAATCATTAATTATTTCAAGCCTTTTACACCACCACTGACACCACAGCGGAGAATTTGAAACATTTCCTCAGACAAGCGGCTCAGTCACAGCAAAACCGCACGCAAGAGCATCACTGGGGCTTTTCCAAAGCTCACTTCATTCCAGCAGCTCCTCTTCGGAGACACGGAGCACGAGGTGGAAAATACAAACCAAATACAAACCAATACAAACCAATACAAACCAAATACAATTCAATACAAACCAAATACACCGCTAGAGCAGCCCCTGCCGTGGGGATGGACACAGTCCCTCTCCACCCGGCGAGGCGCTCCCCGGGGACGAGGTGTGGGGCAGTGACCCCCACGGGAGCAGGGACCCGGCATCCCACAGCGCCGAGGGATGGAGCATCAACGGGCACTGCTGCCTTCTCACACCTGGGGGGCCCACACCACAGACCACCACCTGAATTGCTTTTAAGATGCCTCCACAGCATGTAACATTCCCAAAAAACAAGCTTTTCCGAGTCAGGAAAGCCCAACACCTTCCTGCTCAGGCAGCTGCTGGGAGCCCCCGAGTCTCGGCAAGAGACCCGCAGCCCCCCTCCCCAGACCGACCCAGAGCGACCCCTGAGCCCAGCGGAGGGGGTGTGGGGACAGTGTCCTCCCCAAAATGGCAAAATACTGCAATATACAAAAAACCCCTCAACAACAAAACCGGGTCCAGAGGCGCAGACCCGTCTGCCCCAGCCCACCGCACGCCCCCCCTCTGCCCCGACTCCCCAGCACCGTCCCTGAGACCCCCCGGGCTGGGGGACACGGGGACACACTCTCTTCCACCTGCTGGGATGGGCTGTTGGGAGTGAAAATGAGGGCAGAGGAGAGGAAGGATTCATCCAAGCTCAGACAATGAACCATTCGTTCAACACGGGAATATTAACCACGTAAACTTCCAATCATGAAATAAAAAAGGGCTTTATTTGGAATCAGAACACCCAGGCATTATCTAGCGACACCAAAGCCCAGCTCACGCGCCTCTATCAACCTCAGCCAGAGGTTAATTTTGTTGCCAGGTTTAACCAGCGCCATTATCTCAAAGGTAAATAAGACCTCCTAAAATCAGCTCTGCCTCCCAGAGCTGCTTCTTTCCCTTCCCCGGCGCTGGAGAAGCCAGAGGACGGGTCAGACGGGCCAGGCTTCAGGGGGGGTACGAAGCCCACCCCCAGCCCACCCGCTGCGGGGGCGAGCGGCACAAGCCCAGGGGTACGGCAGTAAAAACACAGGTTCCAAACTTCCAGCGAGCGGCTCCGCTCCCCAGATGTGTGTGTGTGTGTGTGCCAGGGCTAACAGCACGACAACGCTGACTTACGCTTTGGGCAGTCTCTCCGTATTTAAGTAAAAATAGAAATACACAAATTAGAAACAACGGGCGCAGAAACAGGCTGGGCGAGGAAGCGCTACGGAGCCCGGCAAGACGGGAAATATCCGCGTTTGTGAGGGAATGACCTTCAAAACTCATTCACCGCTCCCAGCCCCGCTGGGGACGGGTTTTCTCACTTGCAAGACGTTACACGTTCCTGCTCTGCACGCTCCGGTTCTGCCCCGACTGCAAACGCTTGGCACGAAAGCAACAGCCACCAAATACTGGAGTGGGGTAACCTTGATTGCGAGGGGAGGAGGAGGTAATTCTTCCCACCCCAGGCCGCGCATACTAACCCCGCCAGGATTCACCCTCTGCCAGGCTCAACAGGAAACAAGCCACCGAAAGACGTGATCAAGTAGTAATTTAAAAAAAAAAAAAAGAAAAAAGAGACATGCAAAATGACGACACCCCGTTAAATTGCCTTAAGGACAAAAAATCCAGATTTTTCTTAACTGCATTGCCTACACTTTCTCTCCTGAACTATGGATTTCCATGTAATTTGTATCAACAGCAGCCTCTGAGAGCCGAATTAGTTTTGCTTATGCAAAATAAACTGGGTTGCCGTTGTCATTGTTTACTGGGTCACACTTTACAACCCAGGTGGGGGAGGAAGGAGCGGCATTAGCATTCTTCAGCCGTTATCGGCACAAACCGCCGTATTTATCCATTTCAGACTATTTAAGCCAAAAGGACGGAGCCTCCCCCAGGCTGCAGCATCCCTCGGTGACCGTCCTTCAGCATCCTCATCTACGGCGTCCGGCCGCCCGCAAACGGCCAGAGGCTCCCTCCTCCTCGGAGCCGCAGGACGGGGAGACCCGGGGGGGTGCGGGAGGTGGGGGCCGTTGTTATTTACGCCTCGGGTCCCCTTTACCCGAACTCTGCGCTGCCTTTCCCACCGCCCGCGGGCGGGGCTGGAGCCGGGCGGCGGCGGCAGGAGCGGGGGCCCCGGCGGAGCGGTCCCGGGCAGCCCCCGGGCGGAGGCGACGGCACCGGCGGGGATGAGGAGGAAAAGCAGCCCCTCTCAGCCCCCCCGCTCGCACGGTCCCCGCACCCCGGGGGTGGCAGCAGAGAGGGTACGAGCGGGTTTTGCCCGTTTTTAGCAATACGACATCCCGCGGTCCCTGCGCGCATCTCCCGCACCCCCCGCAGCGAGGCAGCCACCGGGCGGGGGGCGACGGCCCCGGGTGCCGGTGGCGGTCCCGCCGGGCACAGGGCAGCGGCAGATGCGCCCCCCGTCCCCGCCGCTCCCGCACCAACCCACGCGCTCGTTAAGGCAGAGCCGGGCGCTGAGGAGCGGGGCAGCCCGGGCTGCGGCCGGGGGGAGTCATCCCCCCCCCCACCCCCGCATCATCCCCTGCGCATCCCTGCCCCGCACCGGCCCCGGGACTTTACTTCGCACCGAAGTCCTCCCCGCGATGCGCGGAGCCTCGGCGGCCGCCGGCGGAGGGCGAGCACCGCCCGGCTGTGCGGGACACGGCCGAGGCTCCCCCCCCGGCCCCGGGGCGGCCGTGCCGGGCTCTCCCTGCCCCGCTCCGGCGGCTGCGGACACCCCCGCGCCGGCCGACGGCTCCCCGCGCCATCCCCGCACGCCTCCGCGGCGGGGGGGGGCTGTGCCCCGGGGGCTCCTCGCCGCCGGCAGCCGCGGTTCCTTTCCCGCAGGGGGGGTCGGCGGGAGCCGGGGCTGTGGCGGGGGGGGGGGGTTGGGGGGGCGTCCGCCTTTGTTCGCGGCGGCGGGGCAGGAACGGGCCGCCCCCGCCGCTCCGCTCCTTTTGTCCGCCGGCTGCGGGGGCCGCGCGAGCCCGGCGGGGTCCGTCCCGCCCCCGCGCCCCCCCCCCGCGCCCGTCGGGAGGCTGACCTGGATGGTGCAGGTGTACTCGCTGTCGTCCAGCAGCCGCACGGTGCAGTTGTACTCGCGGTCCAGGGTCCTGCTGCTGCCGCTCATCCACCTGCTCAGCATCTTCCCGGGGCGCCGAGCGGCGGAGCCTCCGCTCACATCCCCGCGGGGCGGTGCGGGGCGGTGCGGTGCGGTGCGGGGCGGTGCGGTGCGGTGGGCGCGCCCCCAGCCTCCCCCCCCACCCACCCCCCCCCCGCCCGGCTCGGCCCGGCCCTGCCCCCGCTGCGGGGCCGAGCGGAGCCCTGCGCGGAGCGGTGCGGAGCGGAGCGCAGTGCCCGTGCCCGGGCCGCGGCGCACGGCGGGCGGGGTGGAGGCCGGCCCGGGAGGAGGTGGGGGGGGTAGGGGGGGGGGGGCGACCGGCGCCGGCTGCGGGGGCCAATCTCGGCGCGGCGGCGGTGACGGGCTCCGCCGCAAACCAATGCGGCAGGGGCGGCGCGGATCCACCGCCTCCGCTGGGCAGCCCCGCGCGGGAGGGGGGGGCTCCGCGGGCGCGGAGCGGGGACGGGGGGGGGGGGGGGCCGGGGGACGCGGCGCTGCACCGGGCGGCGGGGGTGCGGGGCTCCCCGGGGACAGCGGGGACGCCGCGGGGCCGGGCTGCAGGTGGCTTCGCCTCCTGCCCGCAACTTCTGGCCCCGCTCCCCGCAGCCTGGCGCCCGCACGGGGGGGTCCGCACGCGGGGGCAGGGAGCTGGGGGCAGCCCCCCGTTTGCGGGGCAGCCGGCTCGGAGAGCGCCTGGGTGGGGGCGAGCCGTGCGTGTCACCGGAGGTGCGGAGCTGGGGTGCGTGTGGTCGGTGCATCCTCACCCCGCACCGACTGAGCCGGGCGGAGGGGAACGGCCATTGCCGGCCCGGGAAGGACACACGGCATCCGGGGGGGCGGGTGGATAACGTGAGGGGTGACCCCCCCCCCGTCAGTGTGAGGGGAAGGGTCTGGCACTGCCAGAGGGGAGATGGAGCTGAGATGTGGGGAAGAACTTGTTTGGTGTGAGGGTGGTGAGAGCCTGGCCCAG
>JAOTQQ010000071.1:41264741-41305666 GCA_026546715.1 Gallinago undulata | reverse complement strand
CCTGGGCCAGGCTCTCACCACCCTCACACCAAACAAGTTCTTCCCCACATCTCAGCTCCATCTCCCCTCTGGCAGTGCGAAACCCTTTTCCCTCCTCCTAGGGCTCCCCTCCCTGATAAGGGGAAATGGGGAATGACAACTGCCTGCCCTGGTGCAGTCCCCCCTGAGGGTCAATCAGTATTTTTCCAAAGGAAGGAGGAATGGGTGAAGCTCATAATTAAAACACACATTGGGCAGATCCAAGAGCCTTTCCAACCCCGCTTGCGGAGGGCAGAGAGGAGAGGGAGCTGCTCAGCCTCAGACATCGTGCTAAAACCACTGGGGCTTGGGTACTGGGTAAAGAAAATGCATTTGCATGATGAGTGTTTCAGGCAACGGGCATCGCTTTTCCTAACTTGCTCTCATTTTCCTCTTAAATATGTTTAAAATTACTACCTACAAAATATTTCTAGTAGAATCTTGTTGCCTGAAGAAAACGGACTCCCGGGGTGCTCCTACACCTAAAAATTCAACAGCCTGGGTTGAATATTTACCACTTATTATCTTCATTTTATATACAGATTTTTGGGCAATTGTAGCTGCAAGAGCACCGCAAAGATAATCTGCGCATCGGCAGACAGGTCGTTAGGCTGCCGGCAGGGAGCAGGTAATCCCTTGCATTTCTGAGCCTTGTGCATTTTCTGCACATTTCAGGTGGAAAGAGATAAAGAGGTTTGTGAGAGTCTGCAGGGCCCCTCCGGAAAGGCAGCAAGTGCTCTCTGAGAGGCTGCTGCCCCGATGCATTAGATTCCAAAATTGTGGCATTTTGATGACACAAGTGTATTTGACCATATCAGAGAGTGCAGCAAGCTGGGATAACGACACCCGGGTTGGGTAGGTTGGGATAATGAACCCCAGGCTGGGCAGGTTGGGATAATGAACCCCTGGCTGGGCAGGTTGGGATAACGAACCCCAGGCTGGGCAGGTTGGGATAACAAACCCCAGGCTGGGCAGGTTGGGATAACGAAGCCCAGGCTGGGCAGGTTGGGATAACGAAGCCCAGGCTGGGCAGGTTGGGATAACAAACCCCAGGCTGGGCAGGTTGGGATAACGAACCCCAGGCTGGGCAGGTTGGGATAACGAAGTCCAGGCTGGGCAGGTTGGGATAACAAACTGGGCAAGCTGACTGAGGTTACAGGGGATGCTGCCAGCATCTGATTTTCTTCATTCTGCCCTTCTGAGAACACGCTGCCGCAGAGCTGGCTTCCGTTAGAGCCTAACGAGGGAAATCCAGCGCGTTAGTCCCCAGCCTCCAGCCTGCCCGAGTTACTTAATACTGTTTCTATTGATAAGTCCCTGGAAAATCAATGCAGCAATGATGTCCCCTTGTTATTTCAGTAAATGGCCTTTTCTCCACAAAACGGATCCTTTTTCCGGGTTAATGAATCATAAGGAAAAAGATGCCTTTCGGAGGGTTTCTCTCGCAGGAGAGGCCGGGGGGAGGCCGGGAGCCCAGGCTGTCTCGGTGCCGCAGCAGGGCTGCTCCCGGGCGGCGACAGCAGCGGCGCTGGGGAACAAATTAAACCTTCCTTTCCGCTCTCGGAAACCCTGGGGTTTTTGCTCCCGCTTTGTTTGGATTTTTATTTTTCGTGCGTGTGTAAAGTTACCTTTTTATTTAGAGTCAATATGAAATTCTCTCGTCCCCGTGGATTTCTGAATGCTGCCTGGGAGTCAGAGATTGTGCCGAGCTGCAGAAAAGAAATTAAAAAGTAGGTATTGTGGATAGGAAGCGTAAGTAGTTCCTGTAAGAAAAAGTACCCCAGTGGGAGCGTATTTAGGAAAGTGATTGGCATCTACAGTAACTGGGTTCCAAAACGCAAGAAGCCCGTGTATCTGGGCTATTATCACAACGTTGCTATTCTCTTTTAGGTTCACAAAACCAACAGCTCTTCTCCTCCCCTTGGTCTCCTCCTCACTGCCTTGTCCCAGCCTGGCCAGGAGGGGCCGCGTCCCGGCTCCAGCAGCTCGGTGCTGGGGGACGTGGGTTCTTCAGGCCTGAGACAGATCCCAGGAGCTGCACCCCTTTCCTGGAGTTTCTCAGGAGGAACAGCGAGGAATCGAGCAGCACGTGGGGAGCTCAGGGATCCGCAGGCACCACCCGATGGCATTTGACATGAGCAGAAGGGGATGGTCCAGCCCAGAAGAGACAGAGGGATGTATCGACAGACAGACACACATACCTGGCACTCTGAAGAACTTAGTTTATGTATAATTGCAATAAGAAGATTGTCTGTACCGAGCCAAACCTTTACAAAAACGAAAGTGCATTACAGTTACACAGCTGTAGCTAATATGGTATTGCAGACACCTACTAGACACATTTATTAAATGATGACATTCATTAACTGTAGTGATATTTTTATACACTTGATGCTTCTAACGGGGTGGATTAGGAACAAAGAGATTGAGAAGAGAGAGAGGAAGATATGATGGAAAGCCAGCACTGAGAGGAGCTCACCAGGCAGCCGATAACCGCCCCTCCGCAATCAGGAGCAAAGCATTTCTGAGCAGAAATGTACTGGTGTTCTGAGTCTGCCCTGAGAAATGACAAACCAACACCTGGGAAGTGAGAAATGGGGAAGCAGATATGAGCTGATCAATTAGGAGTCGTAAAATACACAAAACTGATGAAGGGAAAAACCCCATTTCTCTGCCCACCGTCAGATGGGAGTGAGCTTTGTGTTCCGCGCCTGGCAAGGGGCAGAGGGCAGCGCCTCAGCCACTGAACAATGACAAACACCTTTCCCATCTACTGGCAACCAGAGAAGATGTAAAATAGCCACAATCAGGAAGACCTGAATGTGAAAAGAGTCATTTGACCCAATGCTGTTGATTCTGAATAGGCTTTTGAACACTGGGGAAAATCCAGAAGAGAGCACAGTGTTGGTGCTGCACTGGTACCCAAGCTGAGCGGGAGCTGGAGGGGAGCAGACTTAGATTGGATTTTAGGAATAAATTCTTTCCAATGAGGGTGGTGGAGCACTGGAACAGATTGCCCAGGGAGGTGGTTGAGGCCCCATCCTTGGAGACATTTCAAGGTGAGGCTTCATGAGGCCCTGGGCAACCTGGTCTAGTTGGGGATGTCCCTGCTGACTGCGGGGGGGGGCAGACTAGATGACTTTTGGAGGTCCCTTCCAGCCTGGAGCATTCTATGATTCTATGACTGGCAGATTTCTAGATGGGAAGGCTAATGGAAGAAAATGAGGCAGAATTAAGGGACAGAAATATAAATATTGCCAATACAGTTTTCTAGGCAGCAGATTCTGTCTAATAAATGTGCTTTCATTCCTTGACAAGATGACAATTAAGTGAAGTTTACAGATGTGCTATAATGTGGGGTTTGTGAAGATGAGAACCATCCAGAGGTCCGGGCTGAGGGGATGCTGGCCAGCTGGCAGGTCCGTGCCACAACCAGCACGGCACGGCTTCTGCGGGGGCTCGCCAGCCACTGGGAGTCATTTTTTTAATCAGCAAATTGTTAGCAAATGCAAGATCATTGCTGATAAAACATATGGATGATTAACAGCCTGGCAGGACAGTCACTAACGAGGAAGAGCAGCTGAGGCACACAGTGCTCTGAGACGCTCCACTCATCTGAACGGAGAGTGCTTTGATATGGATGGGAATAAAATTGGACATTTGAGTGCAAGACACAGCGGCTGGGGCAGGGTGAGGGTGCTGGAGAGTGCTCCTGTAAAGCCTTGGGAGAGCACAGGGGGCAAAGCAGCGCACCGGGAGTGCCCAGGGGGCTCCCCGGCATGCAAAGCCAACAGCAAGGAGAGCAGGGCAGTGAATTTGCCCATGGAAAATCCAATTACCCAGTGTTTAGACCTACACTGGAAATCTGCATTCAGGTTTGGTGTTTGAGTTCCTAACAGAGACGTGCAGCGAGAGCAGAACAGAAAGAGTAAAATCACTGAGAGGCTGGTAAAAATACCCTACGAGCTCCATCTGTTTAACTTATAAAGAATACCGAGAGTTGACTTTATTATAGAAATATCTTTATGGTAAGAAAACACCTGACGGCTAAAGGCTCTTTTATTTAACACAGCAAGGCAGAGACGGGGCCGATGGCTGGGAGTCAACGTAGAGAAGCCGAGATGAGAGACGAAGCACTCGGGGTTCACAGTGGGGCCAGGCCACCCCTGGGAGCTGGGCTCAGTGACTCCCCACACCCTGAGAACACGTGTCTACAAAATCTGTCTTACTGGAAGGCACGTGGGACCACCGCAGCCCTGAGATGGGTCTCCTCTGTTTATTCTCCCTGGTCCTGAACCTGCGACTGGTTTGGACTCTGAAAAACAGATTTCTAAACGCTGTTCTTCAAAAAGCAGCCAGGGGAAATGAAAGAGAGAGGAGTTAAAAAAAGAGATGAAGGCTTTGAAAGCAAATAGCAATTAACCTTCCTGATCTGCAAACCTGGCTTCCCGGAGCTCAGCCACATGGCACCGGGGAGGGGGAGCACCACGTGCCTCGGCTGCGGCACAGCCCTGCTGGGGATGCGGTGCCGGCTGAGCCCCACGGAGGCACAGCCGGGACCAGGGAGGGGTGTCACCTCCATGCCCCAGCTGGCACTGCCAACAGCAGTCCACATCCCAGCTCTGTGAAGCCAGGGTGATGGAGAGGACAGGCTTTTTGCCTGTGCCTGCTCAGCGCTGGCTCAGCTGCTGCCACAGCCATGGGTGGCCACTGGGGATGGGAGCACAACCCAGTGTGGCCTGGATGGAGCTCCACCCTCCCTGCTTGGGCATCTCTTCGGGGGGGAAACCACCTTTCCTGGGGATTTAATGTCGATGTGCATCTCCCAGCGGGACAGGAAGATTGCACTGTGCAGTGCTGCAATACAACTGTATTATAGCCTGGCATAATGAACCCATTACTGTCCCACCAAAGAAACCCTACTCAACACACAGCATTGGATGCACTTCAGCAGGAGACACCGTGGCAGAAATCACCAGTGGCTGCACCCACAAGTACTGGCAGGATCTGAGAGCCAAGACCGGTGGCTGTTGGGCCAGAAGGAGCCCGGGCTGCGGGACAGTGACAGCGGGACTCAGCACAGCCAGCCTGGCACGGGGCGGGCATGGCCAGGAGGACCTGGGCACGCAGCCTCATGGAGCTCTTCCCTTCGGCACCAGGGACAATGACCGAGGTGGTCTCTTCTTCTTAGTTCTGACACACAGGCAGCTCTGACAAGCTGCAACTGTATTTTTGCACCCGCCAAAAAATTAGGAAAAATACCCCCCACTAGAGAGTGACGACGGCACCTTCCTGCTGCACTGCACCTTGGAACAGGGAGCAAGGTGACACGGTTTGGCCATTGGAAGGGCCTTGTGCAAAATGAAAGAGCCCAGAGACCAAGTGAGACGAACAGAAAAAGGTGGCAATTCCCCAGCACGTGTTGGGAGGGAGAGCAGCTTGCGGGGAGGGGGCTCTGGAGGCCGGCATCGCAGGGCATCGGTGGTGGGACCCCAAACTCAGCATCACTTCTCAGGCTGGCAGCTCAGCACAGCGTGTGTCTCTGGCTCCCACCGGCCACGACCCCCCTGCTGGGCACAGACCTGCAGAGAGGTCCCCTCTGCCCAGCAGAAACAGGGGTACGGGGCTGCATGCCCCTGGCCCCAGACATTTGCAATACCTGGGAGAGCTGTCGGCATCCTTCAGGAGTGGGAATGCTCATACATATGGAGTGAGAAACACTTGAGTCAATAGGAGCAGCAGCTCCGGAGAGTGGCACAGCTCCTGGCGGGGCCCATTGCCATGGTACCTGTCAGCAGCTCGCAGCATTGTTTCACACGTCCTACTGCTCTGGAAGGAGCTTTTTTAAGAAGCAGCATTTTAAAACTGACTATCTTGCCACCCCACCTTGGCACCCATAAACCCAGTGACCTTAGTGCGTTTGGTGAATTGTATTAACTCAGTATATTCCAGAATATAAATCCCAAGAGGTGCTGACTGGCTGAACCTCACAAAGTCCATTACTGGTATCACAACAGATGACCTCAGTAGTGAATGGATCCTCCTGACTTGGTTCCTAACTTGGAGATTTGTAACAGCAGCAAAATCAGGCTTTTACTCTGAAGACACAGGTTTCACCATCAAAAAGGCATCTCAGCGTGATGCTTATGTACCCACCACGCTTCCCTCCAGACTGGGAAGATCCTGTGCTCTCCCACGAGATCACCGGGAACTTCCAAGGCCCACGATTGGTTTTTTCATCGGTTTCTGACCCCTTCTCCCAGTCACGCCTGTTGCTGCGGCTGCCCCCACCTGGGGCAGGGGGAGCAGGACAGGGGGGGCAAGGACTGGAGCTGAGCTGGGAGCCAGGACCGGGAGCACAGGCTTCCAGAAGGACCACAGCCCCCCCAGTCCCAGCATCTCTAAATGCATCGGCGCACCAAGGGAAACGACAGCGTTCCCATGGGAACAGAAAGTGCTGACATTTCTAAACTAAAAAAGGCAAGAAGCAGCAAAGTATGTGCTCAGCAGGACTGCCTGGACACGGACCTGTGGGGATACTGCCTCTTCCCTCTTCTGTGCATGAAGGTAAGACACTTTGAGAATAATTCCCGTTAGGACACCAGCGCGGGATGCAAGCAAAGTTCCTGTTTATCCTGTTTGGGGGGTTGAATTCAGGCCAGTTGCCTGTGAGATTAATTTTGATGCAGGGATGTGTTGTGCAGCCTTTACCTGTAACCACATTAAAGGAGACGAAGCGTCCACACGAAATCATGCCGAGGCATTTGTCTTCCTCATGCAAAATGATTGAGATAAATAAGGCAAATTAAACTGCCATATTGTTGTAGCTAAATTATTTGTAATGGCAATATAAAATGTACTTGCTGCATGGTAATTAAGTGTCCCGGAGTTTCAGATGGGAAGACCTTTAGCTCAGAGAGATGTTTCTCTTTCTGTCAGATCAAAGTGACAGCCAAAGTGGATGGTGACTCAACAGAGCCGCTGGCGTCGGACACCCATTTCTCCTGTAAGCGGGCACAGGCTGCCCCAGGTGCAGCTGGTCCCCAATGGACTGGAAGAGGTGCTGCAACCCTGCCTCTTCTGTACAGCACAAACAGCTCCACCATTTTAAAAACAATAACGTTTTTTGCAAAGTGAAGAAGTCGATGAAGAAGTCGGTCGTTAGCTTCTGCTCACTCAAACCACGGAAAGCAGTTTCGGAGGGCAGAGAGGATGGATGCATCCAGCCAAGGAAAAGAGGGGACTGAAAGTGCCTGGAAAGCAGCCTGAAGATGGGAAGAGAAACAAAAAGGAATTACCACGTTTCTGACAGAGTGAATAAAAATAGCAAATGATTAATGTCATCATTCAGGAATACCAAAAAGTGCCAGTTCCTGTGATGAGGGATGGATTTTGGAGGGGAGGTTGTGCTGCTGCCAGCTGGAAGGGTTACTGCGGGACCCAAAGCTCCCACCAGGAACAGCCTCTTTCCCCATTTGAAAATCTAAACAGTGAAAAAAGCTGCATCTAATTCCCCCCGACCAGAGGGGGATCTCCTGATAAAAGGCAAAGAAAAATTGACTAAACTGACTAAATTTTTTCTTTAGGATTTGCAGCACAGTTAAAGCAAAGACACCGCCTCCTCTCTGGAGACAGAAAGCCAAGAGCATCCTCAAGTTCATATGGATAAAAGAATGGATAAAATCACGGGTTTGCTGGAAAACAAAGCCCCAAACCCTAGCAGTGAGCTGGAGCTGGAGCTACTGCCCTCAGAGCACAAGGGCTGCTGGTGCATCGAGACAGATTTGGCCCAGTGCAGAGCCCAGCAAGCCCAGGGCCATCTCCTGAAGCGTAGTACCCAGCACCAGTCCTGGACACACACGGACTCTCCATCTCCTCCTGACCCCAAAGCCAAATGCTGTGAGCTGGGGGGGATGCTCCTTCATCCCCACCTCTGGTCCCCTCCAGGACCAGGATCCAGCTGCAGGACCTGGGGACAAGAGCAGCCAGTGCTGAGCGAAGGTTCTCTGCAGCTGCAGATGGCCTGACCCCTGCTCACCATCCCAAACGACTACCTCCCTTTGAAGGTTTCTGTCTCTCCTGTTGGCAGCAAGAGGAAACACATCAGTCTGCAAGAGCTACTGAGGGAAGCCCAGATGAATCACACACAGACCATTTCACCAAGTCCACTGAGAGACGTGTTTAAACTTTCCAAATTTTTATTAAGAGGAAATAATGAATTTTTGCAGAAATGCTTGAATTTCTCTCCTGGTAGAGCAAGTTTCTCCAATCACAAGCTGAGTCCCCCAGGCTGCCCAGCTCCGCTCCAGCAGCAGAGTCCTTCTGGGAGTTTTCCTGGGGAAATGCAGGTCCCTGCTCCTGCTGTGGAAGGTGATGCTCTGGTGGGATGCACGCTGGCTCCGCACCTGGCACGGGCCAGAGACCCTGGAGGCATCTGTCCTCACTAGTATACCAGTTAAAATCTCCCTGGTATAAATATGCCTGAGAGATCCTTATGGGAGCAGAGGGAAGGTCCCTGGCCCCTGCCAGGTTTAGGGACAGAGCCTGGCCGAGCCCTTCCAATGCTCCTCCTGGTCCCCAGGCGAAACCCCGGCCCTGGGAGGTCAGGGGAAATTCATCACTTATTCCTGTGCGCCCAAAATTTCATCTCCAGAGCCCAGCAGACTACAGCCTGGAGCACACATCCACACAATCACCAGTCTCTTTCTCTGATGCTGCACATGAAAACACAAATATCTTTAGGTACTTGTTCTCACAAAACGTTCTGGAATATTTCCATCCCTCTTCCGTGCTTTTTCTTGCACCTTGTGCTGGGTTTTAGGATGCCCCATCACGACATTGCCTTTTTGGAAGGCAGAACCACTGTACTGAAGAAGTGGATGCAGAGGGAGTGGTTTCCCAAGCAACGGTAACCAGGTGAGAGCAGGGTCCTTCCTCCTCCTCTTCCACCTCCTCCTCTTCCTCCTCTTCCTCTTCCTCCTTGGCGGTGGGGCTCCAGGCGCAGGCTGGGCAGCCGGGTCCCTCTCCAGCCACCAGCACCGTCACCAAAGCAGGAGAGGTGGTGGGGGTGCAAATTACTCATCCTGCTCACTAGCCCGTGGGTGGCGTTTGACAACTTGCTGCTGTCACACAGGTCAGTACACCTCTAATTATACCAGGGCCACTTACAATAACCGTGCATTATTCAGCTCCGGGCAGAGACAGCAGCTCCATGCATGCACGCTCCAAACGCTGCAGAGCCTATTTTCTAACTCAGCTCATGCCTTGCCCCCCCCCCCCCCCCCAGTCTGTCTCACTTCGTGACTGCTAAATGACGGCAGCGGGTTTACTGATGCCGTGCAAAGCTGCTCCTAAAATAACCACTGGAGACGGGGACGGGCATCTCCTGCCTCCCGTGGCCACCCTCCCCACCAGGCAGGAGGGCCCTTGGTGGGTGCAGAGGTACCCCTGCTCCCGGTGGAACCCCTCCACCAGCCTAGGGGTTCTGCAGACCAAGATTCTTACGACCACTCTAAAGAACACCTTCATCTTGACAACCTCCTCCCCAGGAAGGTCCCCAGCTGAGGAGCACCTAGCACACACCTGGTTTCTCTGCATCAGCGCAGTACCCAGTGAGCCCAGTGAGTCATGGGCTGGGCAGCATCTCCCAGCTGGAGAGACTGACTCATAGAGCACCACGCATTCTGTCCATCCAGCAGACAGCTGGCCTGGCTCTCCCTGAGGAGGGGAGCAAGCAGGCCAGGAAATGCTGCACTGCCAGCACTTCAGGGCTTTCAGCATGATAAAGAAGAGTCAGGGCAAAGCCCCTCCCGCCCTTGCTGGTAGCACTCTAATGAGACCCACATCTGCCCTGCACCACCAGATCTCCAGGGTGGCCAAGGGAAATGGTTGTCATGGACTTCCTGTCTATTTTGCTTATGTTGGAGGAGACTGGAGGAGTTCTTCTCTCTTCATCCTTTGGTTGCCATCACCAATCCTGGTTTGTGCTGCTGAGGAGCTCCAGCCACCCCTATCAGCAAGTGATGGATGCCCTGCAGAGAGCGTTCCTGGAGGGAGAGACCATGGCTGCTTCACTGGGCCACTCTCCTGAAGCTACCAAGTGGTCTGATTTGTTTGATTTGGCTTAGGCCAAAATCCTCCTTTATTTCCAGAAGAATACGGGGAGCTGTTTTCTGCCATTGCTTTCATGGCCTGGGGGCAGAGTTTCCAATCTGGAGTCAGAGAAGCAAATCTACTCTTTCAGAAGGCAGCTGTGTTCAAGGAAGACAACCTGCTCCTGCCAAGGACAGCAAGGAAAGGGTTTAGGTTCTAGTACAGTCAAACTCCTTTTAGTAACTTAAAAAAATAAGTTTGTTAAGATATGCTTTAGGGTAATTTCTATAACATATCCATTTGTCTATGTAACTCTGCAACAGACCACAAAAGCATTCTCAGCAGTAATATGGTCTCCTGGGGAAGGAAGTTTCACTCTTTTTTAAATTGCATGACCCACCAGTGAGGTGCTGCCAGAGGGTGCACACACACGTCAGCACAGATGCTCAGAGACCCATCAGCGGCGTAAGGTCACCCTGGCTGCCGGTGGGACAGCTTGAGGGGGACAGTCATGTAGGGATCACAGGGGAGGTCTGGCCCTTAGCCTGTCTGCTGCGGAAAAGAGGAGTAGGGACAACGCATGGACATACATTGTGTCAGTCACAGAAGTGGATTCCAAAGTCCTGACTTCAGTTCCCTTCAACTACAGTATGAATAGTTTATAATAAGGCCAAAAAAAGGTATGCAAAACTACCTGGCTTTCAAATTCCTCCACACAAAGTGGGCCACAAAGCTCAAAGAGGGTTATAAAAGCAATCCCACCCTTAACTCCAAACATTCTGCTCCTCATGGTTTAAATCTAATAAATTGTTCTATTTTAATGCACTTTTAAAATATGTCATCTGTATTCTAACCACTGACCTTTTCCTAACGCCCTTCAGGCATCCAACAAATAGGTTACATCTGTTACTTCAAAAGCAAGACGAGATGTGGAGGCCGACATCTCCTAGGATTTTTGAGTGAAGCAGCCTTATCTTTGTTCTTTGACATAACCTGGAAGGTACGACTGCGAGCACCCAGGCTCCAGAGACCGTAAGGATCCCAAATGGGTCCACACACAGCGCCAGTCTGGGCCTCACACTGCTCTATGTGAAGAGGAGCAACCTTCTTATGCTGAGCAACACAAAGCACAGAGTCAGATTTTTGCTTACTTTTATTATTTTTGATCTTCAGAGCTCAATTGTCTTTCATTCTCTAGCATCATCTTCTGTTCACAAAGTGAAATACTAGAGAAGATGACGGTTGCAGTGAATAACCACCCAACGGTCCTGCTAGGTGTGATGATGTCTGCAGTGTCCAACAGAGATAGAAGCTTTTCATCCAGATGGGATGTACCCAAATGCACCCCGCTGAGAGCTCACAAATCCAACTCATGCCTCTGCCAGCTGCTTCTCTTCACGATCCTGGGCACGAGCACTGCCCCACCATGGAGGAGGTCCATATCTGCTCTGGAGTAGACCCAGTCCTGTAAGTTCACTGAAATGCTGGACAAGATCATCTTCTGCCCAGTGCAATAGCTCACAGATACAGGGGCTGTGACATGTGTCACTCCCTGTCCTCAGTTAATCTATCTCCAGCCACCACATTCATTTCTCCCTGAGCCAAGGAAAAAAAATTCTCATGTCAAGTAAGATTTTCTGCTCCTGCCATGCCCAACAAAAGGTAACCCTCTGTTGGTAGCAGAGCTCTAGAAGTGGCCATAGCGTATTGTCACCACCAGCTTTGTCTTTCACCTCATACTGTGTGAGCTGGGGATGGAATCTGATGCAGTGGAAACCCATCTGATGACCTATGAGAGGGCTTTAGGGATCTCCACTGGAAACAGCTTCCCAAGACTCTGCAAGCTGGTTTATTTAATTTCCACAAGGAGAAAAGCCTTTCTTAATCCAGTTTTATGACTAAAAACTCCTTAAAGGCTGCCTCCTATAACATGAGATGTAACTAAACTCCGGTGTGTCACTGTTCATCACTCGCCATATGCTTTGATGGCTGGAAACGCGCAGGACCGGGAACAAACCTGAGATGCCCTCTTTCTCTCGTGTGGCTTTTTTATGAGAAAGGTCTTTGTAAAGGGTTATTTTCCCCTTTTAAGAGGGTTAGTGAGTTTGACAGGCAGCAGAGCAATAAAGCACCCTTGATGTCTTCTCATGGACTAAGTTGCTGTTGAGGAAGATGGCTCACACCACGGAGTGTCATCCTGGCCAAAGGGGCTGACAGCAGAGGAGGATGCGTGGGGCACAGCAGCTTCCTCCCCCATGGCTCAGAACAACACCCTAGCCTCAGATTGCATCCAAAGAGAACTTACGTATCAAACCAGGAACAACAACCTAACAGAAACAGTCAATGAGACGTGTCTGGTGCCCACCATCTGAAAGAATGAAAGCATTCACCAGGCCTGGTTTAATTCATGCCTGGATTTTCTAACACCATTTTCCAACATTAAAAGGCCATAAGAAAATGTCAAATAGTTGCAAAGTGGGAAGTATTTTTGTTCTCATTTTTCACTGGAGATTGGAAACCCCAGCTGTCCTCCCCCTGGAGAAGCTAATGGCAGAGCAGACTAATGTGCTTTTGTGATAGCTCTGTGTGTGGACAACTAACTTTGCAGTCGGTGTTTAGATCCCTGCCAGAGGTCCCAAATCCCACAGGAGCAGGTCACCAGAATGAGGAAAGTCTGACCCAACCAGACCTGAATCTCCCTGGCTGTGGGGATGGTGGAACACACAGGAGCTCCTGTGACCCACCCAGAGCCGGAGGTAATGCCAGTGATTCCCTGCTGGATCTCGCTCAAGCCCTGCAGAAGTTTTGTATTTCTGTGGACTTCCAAGTGGAAGGAGATGGGGGCTGCTAAACACCCAGGGTTGTTTATTGTGGTCCCAAAATATGAAAGCACACAAAGCCCGAGAGGCTGGGACACAGCACGACTGCAGGTCAGAGATGAGATTAGTGCACGGATTTGCCATCACGCACACAAAACCCACACATCATGCAATACTGCCAAATTTCATAAACGTACCGTGACACAATGGTTACATCTGGAAGCTATTTCTGTAAAAAGCACATAGATGATGTGACCCTGTCTACTCGAGAAACACACTGCTTTGATGCATGCAGCGTTCTGCAGTCCGTCTTGAAATATGATGTTTAAAGAGCAAGCAAAATTTCAAGTGAAATGTTGTCACAGCTGTAGGTTTCCTATTTAGGCACCAGAAGGGCTTCTGGCTCTGGGTACAGACGGGGTAGGTAAGGCAATGTTATGGAGTAAGGTACATTTGGCCCAACCTCAGTGTAGGACTTCCATCCCTCTCTGCAGAAGGCTGTGGTCACTCCCTGGCTTGTGCATCGCTACAGCATGTCCTCGGAGCAGGGGCAGAGCTGTGTGAGTCGGCTGTGGAACACACTCACTTGCCAAGGAGGTCAGCAGGAACAAAGTGAACCCAGCTCCTCACAGGATCGGGCCCATTAATAACAACTTTTTTTCTATTTCCAGGAAATGTGTTTAGACAATAAAGGTGTTGAGACATGCAACGCAATAGGGAGTTTCCTGCAAAGCTCATGTGCTGAGAAGTTCAGTTCATCAGTACTGGCAATGGCCAGGGACAGACCCACGACACGGGGTGTAGGACGAGGATCTACACACACACATAGAGAAGCCAACAGGTCAATCACATTGGAGCTAAACCAGGCAGGAGTCCTTCCTAGTTCCCCCTGTGATTTACCCTTGTGTGTCTCGTGTGTAAGCTCGTTCCTGCAAGGCATGGCAGATTCTGACCCAATTCAGCCAACGACTAAACAAGGTGCTTAATTCTGAGCACACCGTTGCACACTTTTCTAGCCCACAGCTGAAGAGCTTGGCACTTGAAGGACAGGTCTGTAAGAATCCAACCCCTAATAAATCCAACACAGTAAGATGCTGGAGGCACATTTGGGGTGTCAAGAGGCCAGATGGTCGGCAGCGTCCCCCCAGAGCCCCGCGATCCCTCGGGCTGAATGCCATATTCAGAGCTGCCTCTTCCCTCCCCTCCCCAAAGGCCTTCACATCCTCACGGGACGCAGTAATTAAGCCGATGTGGAAGAATACAAGCATTCTTCAAAGGGCTGGCAGATTGTTTGGGGATTTCTCTTGCAGTTGAGCAGCTGCACTTTGGGGGAATATGAATATTGGAAAAGACAAAAAAAAAAGGAAAAGGAAGAAAGTAGAAACAGAGGAACATCAGAAAATGAGGAAGAACAGAGGAGTGTGATGGAGAGAGTGTGCAGGAAAGATAAAGACAGAAGAAAAATCTGTTCTCTTTGAACAAAGTAGCACAGAGGAAGTCGGGAATGAGCAGAGCACTCCTGACTGCCGCCACGCCAACAGAGATGTCCAGAGAGAAATGCAGCTGGCGTGAGATTGCATTGTACTGAGTGGTAAGTTTAAAGTCTCCATAAATGCTATCTCGAGGGCTGGAATTTGCAGATCACAAGCTGCCCTCCTTAGCGTCTGGCCTGCAAATGAAACAAGTGACACAAGGCAGGATGGGCTCTTGCCCTGACTCCTGTGATGGGGACCCCCTGTCCAGGCAGCAGGCTCCCGCTGAACCGCTGGGATGAATGACACAGCCACCAAGGGACAGATGACAGAAGTGACTGCGCTGTTTAACAGCAGGGTTGCAAACAGATCAGAGTGAGATACACGGTCAGAAGCAGTTTGGTTTCTCAGGGTGAGCAGAGGACCTTGCCCTGTGCACAGGGTCAGGCTCAGGCACGGTTTGATTTGTGCTGGTCCCTGCCCATTTAATGGCAGACTCCACAAATCACAAGCACCTCCAGATGCTCCCTCTGAGCTCTGCTGGGGGACCCAAGTCAGTATGTGTGCTGGACACTTTTAATTAAAAATAGTTACCAAACACGTTTATGACCATGGTTTGTCTTCAGTTTCATCCATAACAAATACATTTCCAGAAAAACACAAAGAAGAAAAAATCCTCTGAAGTAAAGAGCAATAGAGAGATAAGTCTGATTAGGGAGACAACTATTAATAGCAATTATGCTTTAATTACTGTGCCTAATCTTTTTGAACCAGTAGTTTCTACAATGTCCTCTACCAGAAAAAGAACTTAACTCTCTTGAGTCTCTGTTCGATGAGATGCAGGAGGAAAATGAGATCTATTTCCAGTAGATCTATTTCCAGTAGATCCACTAGCAGCTAGATATAAAACAGCTTTCAGAGTATTTACATAAACTGCGTGTGAGACAGGATGCCGTGGAGGAAAGGCTGGAGCTGTTCTTCATGGGTTTAACACTCATGCGGGTGTAAACAAGCTGAACACTGCTCTTTGTCTCCACGGCTGTTTCTCCAGGGCAAGGGTATTATGCTCCCAGGCTGCTGCTGCAGAATTCCAGGCATAAAAAAAACACTGAAAAGGACATGAAATAGTCTAGACAGAGGGGAGCATTTTGGTACTGCTGGAAGGAAGCACGGACTGTGGCTGGGAGCCATGGTTTAGTCGGCATTCGATGTCCTCGCTGCCCAGCAATCCAGGCTCGCAGCAGGCGTGAGCCAAGGAACACATCAACCTCCCCGCACAGTGACCCCTCCAGTGGCAGGGGGGGACACAACAGAGCCCTCCCAGAGTGACACCCCTCACCTTACTCAGAACTGGCACAAAATGGCCAAGAAGGCAACCCCCCCCCAGTTCCACTGCTCCCTGTGGGTCACAGCCAGGTATCCTCACAAATCCCGGCACTTTGTGGTTACAGAGCTTCAGCTAACCCACGGGTGGGAAGTGGAGTTGAGGATTGCCCTGTTGGATGAACACAGATACACTGTGATCGTAACAAAATGTGCATGAGTCCCCACTGAGAAATCACAATGTTTTCCAGTATGATCTCATGGACTTGAAACAACTTTGTGGGTATCTCAGGAGCCTGTTCCTATTCTGTTCTACTCCCTCACTGTCTTTGGGGCAAATATTTTTAAAAGTAAACTTCAATAGTGTTAACTTTTGACACATATTGAAGTATATCAAAAGCAAATAGACTTGTAAGAAAAACCAGCTACATTTCAAAACATTTTCCCATCTTGTAGATGCTGGATCTTGGGCTAATGCACCAGTATAGGACCTGGAGGTGGGGGAAGTGTCTTCTTTCTTCTCCATAGAAAACGGGTGAACAAAAAGCCAATTGTCTAATGCTAAAAACGAATCTTTTTGTACATCTGAATAATCAGTCCTACCAAGCACTGTGGAACAATTGACCTTTGCTTTGAAATCACACATAAATCTAAAGTACACAGGAAGATTAATCGGTGTATCTCAGAACTTCTACCAAAAACTAGAATGTCTGGCCCAAATTAAAGAGAGTCCCCAGGATCAAACTTGGCACACAGACACTGAAAGTTAATGGAATGGTCAGAATAGAGGCCTTGCAGGAGTGAGGAAAGAAAAGCTGTCAGCAGTGTCTCACCCCACAGATAAACCAGCTCCTCTGCAAGCACAGGGCGCTGTGACACCCTGGAACCTCATTTTCAGCAAACACGGCGCGATTAGAGCCACCCCAATCTGTACTCAAGGGCTCTCAGCAATTTAATCCAGCCTTGAAAAGAAATTCATTAAAGAACCTGCTCCGGTGTGACGGTGGGTGTGCGGGGCACAGCCAGCACCCAGCTGCGGTTCCCCGGCGTGGGAAGTGCCACTGGCCCAGGTCCCAGCAGAGTAGCTTGTGGAGGAACCGAGTTGAAGGAGTCAGGCTCAGAAGGGGCTGAATGAGAGGTGTGCTACAAGTACCGTCCTACTTATACACAAAAATATGTCCTAAGTAAGCAGCTGAGAGCATCTAGACCCTTACCTATTCTTTGGGGAGAAAAGACAGCAATTCAGTGAAGAGCAGAACTAGAGACACCCGATTTCCAAAGCACCCGTG
The DNA here is from genome assembly GCA_026546715.1 of Gallinago undulata. NCBI lineage: Eukaryota > Metazoa > Chordata > Aves > Charadriiformes > Scolopacidae > Gallinago > Gallinago undulata. The sequence goes on along the minus strand of JAOTQQ010000071.1, from coordinate 41,288,653 downwards.
TTCTGCCCCTCCATACCCCTCCTGAGGGGTCTTCAGTCCTCCCCTCACCCTTTAGCTCAATGGGACAACCGCTGTGTGTCTCTGACAACAGTGACCCATTTTCCTGCCCTGCTGAGGAACAGGGGGTGTTGCAGACACACACACCTCTGCCACGAGCAGACAAGAGGCACAAAAGCTCTCGGAGGGGGACCTGCAGACAGATGGCGTGACTGTAAAGCTTCAGTTCTTGGAAAAAAACTGGGCTAAAAATGTAGATCAGTGTAACAGCAACAGTCCTGAGGAAGAGGCTTAAGAAGCTGTACTAAAGCCCTCTAAGGTTGACCTTTCTGGAAGAGGTCCCCAGGAATAATTACTCCTCTCTGGCTGCCTGCTGGTTGCTCCTCCTTTGCTCCCAGCAGGACCGTGCCCCCGGTGTCTGTTCTTTGGCCAAAGCCACCTCCCCACCGCACAGGACCGCACGGGACACGGCTGGTGGTGGCAGCCCTGGGCACATGGCTCTGCCTACACACAGCCTGCTGCATCCTCACACACCCCGAGCACTGCGATGCCATTAAACTGAAGGGGTTTGTTATTAAATCCCAGTCACTCTGAAGTAACTGAATTATCCAAGTTTTAGTTGAACCAATTAACTGATATAATGCACGACTCTTGCTTTCTTAAATGAAGAGAAGCATCTTGCTTTCTGCTCATGTCTCACTGTGAAAGTGATTTCTTAAACACTTTAATCTAATTAACTGTTTGAGACTGAGCAGCTGTTGAAGGAGCTCAGGTGATGAGAACTGGATGATGCTGTATATGGTGCTAACCAAGGAGAAAAAGGTTGCGAGGGTGAGGAGGGGGCTTAGAAAAACAATGTCCTTGTTAGGATACATTAGTTTAAAGGTGGGGAGGTCTCACAGGCTGACCTATTGTTCCTCTAAAATAAGCCTGAAAGACAAAGCAATCAGGAAGAAGTATTTTCAGAACGCACTGCCTGTGGTCCTCCCCCAGAGAGTAAAGCTAAATAAAGGGGTGAGTGTGACTGAGACCACCGAACCCCAGCCACAACGGGGAACTCAAGGATGCCCAGACTGATCCCAGCACTTCCCGATCCTAAACGCCTCACCGTGGAAATACAGCGTTCCTCCCTCTGCTAAACGGTCCCTCCAGAGGTTTCCCTGCTCTGCTGTGATGCTGCACGGGAAGGAGCACCCTGAGCATCAGCTGTTGTGCACAGGCAGACATTTCACACTGCAATTGAAGGTGCCCAAGGTGGAGCCTGAGGCTGCAGAGCTCCGCCAGAGCAGGTAGCAGAGTCCCCGGCGTCCAGCGAATCATCCCCATAGCAATGACCTTGGAAGCGTTTGCCATGGGAAATGACAAGAGCACAGGCCTTGATTAGTTCCCTGTGAATTCAACAGCCTCTGTATCGTCTCTTAGGTGGGCCTGAAGGTAGCACGGGATTACAAAGGGAAAGTAAATGCACTGGCCCATATAGACAAGGTGACAAGCAACACGGGTCAGAGTGTGGTGTGTGGCAAATAAAAACTGTATTTAATGTAAATTACCTCCCACAGTTTCTATCTAGAAATCAATAGTGAATCAGAGGGAAGCATCGTGGATTAATTCTGATTGGCCCTTGCAATGTTATTATAAAATAAAGGATTAGATATTCTAAATGGGACTCTAACTGAAAAAATTAAAAAAGGAAGCAGATTAAATTGCACATTTGTTACTAATGTTTACAAACATGATACTGAATCTCACAACCTACACACTTGAGCTGATTTTAAATTAGAATTGAAAGAAAAGTTTTCTTCTTTTATTTCTCGTGGCATTTGAGTGCCCGTGGTTACACCCCGGGATTTCCCCTGCGGAGCACATCAGCACAGAGCAGTTTGGGGTAATAACCGTGTCAGGCTGGCATAAGGTCACAGGAGTCCCCATCTGCCCAGCCTGCCCAGTCCATCCCGGTCAGCCCTGACACCGAACACACCCATCTAGTCCATCGGCCCTCCCCACCGTGGCTTTCAATAGGAGATGGGCAAATGCAGCCTCACGCGAGGGCACTGCCTGGGGTGGTCTCTGCACCCCACCTGGGCACCCCACAAAACAGCACCTTCATTGGGTCAGAACGGCAATAAGGGGCCAGGGCTGCTCTCCATGAACAGCAGAGAGGAACCAGACCTTCTGGCAGGGTGCAGAAGGTGAGAGGAGCAGCAGGTCTGCAGCATCTTCCCTTCCCCAGGACAGCCAGCCCTCCTGCCTAGCCCATGGCCACCCAGAAGCAGCCTGGCTGCCATGGCCCCTGTAACTGAGGCCCACGAACCACTGATGGTGGCCAGCCCAGGAGCAGGACTTTGGAGGACACAACCTACACGTGATTCCCTTGGCCATCTGAGGCAGTGGCCCAGACACTGAAGTGACAGAGCCTGACAAGCTTCCACCCAAGATGGGTCCTCAGGCAGGACTTCACTCTCCCTCAAGCCCGTCCCACCAAATTCTCTACTTGTGGTGGAGAAGAGGAAATGAGAGAGGGATGAGGGGTGGTCACATCCCAAATGTCAACGCAATTTGCACTCCCCTGGTATTCTGAGAGTCTGGCTAGATGCAGGGATGAGATGAGGGCATTGAGGGCATCTCAGTTGCTCAGCTGCTGCATAAGCAGATTAACTTCACATGCGGCTGATCCATGGAGAAATGGATCAGCAGGAGTCCCTGACAAAGACAGATTTCTCCCCGACTCACATTCTGCTTGCTCGCAGAAAACACTGGGTGATGTTATTTACATGACCTGTCTTCTCTTCTCTGACTTGCATCACTTTGCTACTCAACCTCCACCCGGGGTCACAGCCATCTCACTAAATTAGGCCCATTGCTGAAGCAGCCCTGACAGTCATTGTTCTCTGAGCAGGAGGGAGTGAGGTTAGAGGGCACCGGTCCCACTCTGCTCTCGGGAAGACAGAAGCTGAGGCTTGAAGAGACCATTCCCATCCTTCCCAGTCAGCAACTGCTTGGCTGGGCTGCTCTGCCCCTTGGCAAACTCCTGTGTGTGCCACAGGTACCGTAGAGGGAGGCAGGAGGACACAGGTGGAGGTATCTCCCGGAGGGGGAAAGCAGTTATGGCCATTCAAGATGTTTCCCTACATCCACCCATCCTTTTTTTTTTTCTTTCCCAGCGCCTGACCCAATGTGCCTCTTCAAAGCATCACTCCCAAGGACACCCTGGTAATGAGGCAGCCTGGCTGTCTCCCACGGCATTCTCCTTTTCTCATCCCATGCACTGTTACAGCTTCCCGTGAGAAGCTCCTCGTGGTGATGGCTTGTCTTCGGTGCCCTTCTGAGGCTCTGAGTGGTCTGAGTCAGCTCACCCTGCACTGCCAGCGCCGAGCAACTGCCGGAGCTCATGGAAATTTACTGCCAGGCATTCAGCGAGTTACTCCAGCCTCACACCATGGAAGAAGGAGCACAATTGACCCTCTTGTTCTGCATCTCTTGGCTCAGAGGGCCTAATTAGACTGAACATTTAAAAAAATAATTGAGTGACGAGAGGGAAGTATTTGGCACTTAAAGAGCAACAAAATATTTGGAGCGGGTATGTGGCAGAGGACAGGGAGCAAAGGCAAGAATAGGAAGAATCACATTCACAGTAGTAAAGAAATAGCATTTTTCCTCTGGAAGCATTCTTTAAACAATTTGTAACCTAATTCAGAACATCAAAGACAGTTCAGCTTGTCAGTGCTCTGGATGGACGAGGTACTTCAGGCCAGTTCTAACTTCCAAGGACGCAAGCATTTCCCTGGACTTAATGGAACCATTTGCTCCTAAAAACATATCCCATTACTGACCCGCGTCAGCTTTCCCTTACCCTGGCTCGATATTCCTTTTGCCTTTGGGGGAGCAGCTACACAACCTCTGCTTCCATTTCCTTTAAGATTAGAGGCCAGGATTAGGATTTTACTGCCATGATTTAACAGACCTAGAAGAGACCTGGGAAGCTGCCTAGTCCACCTTTAAGGATGTATCCTGTACACTGTCCCACCAAGGAGAGACTCCAGGACCTCTAGTTTGAGGCTTCTCTAAACCAGACCCACCTGATCCTCCCCAGACATCAGGGAGCTGGGATACAGCTGTAAAGAGCTTCCTCTCTTCTCCTCCTACTCCTCCCCTGCCCAGGCTGCCCGAGCTATTCACCACTCTCTGGGAGCTTCCCAGATGAGAGAAGTCCCAGGGGAGATGGGCGTACTGGGAGTAAGGTTGAGTACAGCTCTGTACTGGGAAGGCAGTAAATATCAACTGCTGCAATGGCTGCTAGTTTATTGACACCTAAATTAAATTACAAAAGCACACATTTCATATAATTGAAAATATGTTAATGCACATGGACAGCTCTTCTAGTCCTCGGCTCAATAAACTGTTGCTTTTCCTATACTGAAATGTCAATTCCTCTTAGAGCAATAAAGAAAATCTGCCAAAATTCTCATCAGTAGCCTATAATTAAAATCCTGATTTTTCTACCATGAAATAAGAAGTAAATACATGAGATCCTCAAGTATGACAATAAATGTTTTTCAACCCATCTGTTGTAATAATAATTTGGTTTCTTCTTTGTTTAGGACAAAGGAATGTGTTCCTAAACTACACGTGGGAATACAAAAGCATGTTTCAAATTCAGGTCACGGTTTGACACCGCAGTGACAATCTATGATGCTCCATTTGTGACTTGCTTAGTCTACAAGAAAAAAAAAACCCAAACGCTAATCCAGGAATCAGAGCTGTAAACTAAAGGAGGTGCACACACAGCAGAAGGAACTGGTCCATTGGGACAGTGCTATTCCTGCACTCCGATACACAATTGTAATCACCTGCGTGCAGCAAAAGACTCCGTGCTGCAGAGCTCTTCCCCTGGAATCGCCTTCTCCAGCTGCCCTCCTGAGCACAAGTGGTAAATGGCAGCAGCCACTTGTGTGCACGTTGGGAAAAGCAAAAGAATTAGCCAGGCTCCAGTACGACTCCTTACGGCCCAGTGAGCTCTCATTGAACCTCTCAATCCTTAATAAGCGTTTGGCCTTAATTGCTGATTATATCTTAACCTAGTACTTATGCCATAATTGATGAACATTGTTTGCAGCGTAGTTTTATGGCTCTTCAATACAGATGGAAAGTCTTGCTTCAGTGCCCCTGCAATTGGATCCTCTCTTCACCCCTCATTGCACGGTGGTGCCTGGCACCATCTAGTGCCGAGATGCCAGGCTGTGGCATGGCCCAGCAAGTCATCTCAGATGTCACTCCTCCTGGTGAGAGCAGCTCTCATCAGCTGGAGTCAAAATACCCTCTCAAAACTGCGGGTGACACTGCCTTGGAGGGGAGGGGGCACAGAGCCCCTCGGTGACACTGGAGTTGGGGAAGGGGGATGGACAAATTCCTGGAAAATGCAGAATATGCTCAACTCCTGCGGGTTTCCCAGTGACTGAGCAGAGTTCCCCTTACGGGGCTGGTTCCAAGGACAACAAAGAGAGATTTCGTTACGTGAACCTTTACAGACTATGGCAAAACTGTTGGGGTTTTTGATGGATAGATCAGAAGATTCTCCATGATGCTGGGGATGCTTAAACACTTTAAAACCTTGGTCTCCGGCAATTATTAAATTTAGTACAACAACAAACATAAACCTGTCATCATCCCAACCATTTCATAAATCAATTATTTTAGCAGCACTCAGATTATCAAATTAATCTTTTTTAAAAGATGTTTCATGACAGTCTGTTTGAAACCAACACCCATTTATCAGAAAGTATCTCAATACAATACAAAGTACCAGACAGAAGGGGGTTTTGGAATAAGACACACTTACATAATGGAGAATTGTCTACTAATTTTTAGAACCTCGTATGAAATAGAGTTAAATTAAGTCTCCTGGAACAAGCATCATGATGCAGATGGAGTCTTTATCAGAAGGAAACTCCAGCAGCCATAGTTGAGAAATGCCTTCATTGTCCCAGGGAGAATAAAAATAGAGTACCTGCCCTTGGAATACACAAAGGTCTATATTGTGACCATAACCATCTCAGGAAAGTGAGGTAATAGATACACTGTGATACATTTTCTCGAAACTTTAAGGGCAAGGTTTGAAATTTGTATTATCCTGGGCTCTCTCTAATTCCCACAAATAAATCCAGTAACAATTAGCAATAAGTGGATATAGCTGTGTGTGACTTCAAGTACCATCACATACACTCCTGGAGGCAACGGTTGTATTTGTGTTGCCTAACACATTTTTATAAAAACGCTTGCAATATTTTTTTAGGATGCTCCAAGAATTTTATTGGCAGCAGTAAGGCCTTTGAAATCTGGCACAGCAATACCCCCTCAAGCTAAAGAAGTCTTTGTCCCATGAAATCTCATTTATATTTAGCACAGTTAAATTTAAATTATTATTTCCCTTCTCTGCTTGTGTTCCCCAGCAACAAAACAAAAGATTAACTGAATATGAATGTTTTGCAAAACCAAAAGAGCACTGTAAGACAAAAGCACCACACCACTGCTGTACTAGAATACTTGTCTTCACCCCGGCTGAGCCACAGCCACTTTGTCACAGGGCCTCTAACCTTCTCCCTCTAGAAGCAGGGAATCCCAAAAAGCTTTTGGTACCTTCTTAGGGGTCACAGCTACACCTGTCTCCAAGGATATATTTATTTATTTTTCCTCTGGGCTCTTCGCAGGATTTAAGTTGCTGTATAAACCCATTTCCAATGCCACACTCACTCCTCATTTCCCACACGGGCAGTTCTTGAGTGTTATATTGCAAAAAGGGAATTTAAATCAACGTTCTGCCTTTTCAATAATTATTCAGTTCTAGATGAGTTCCTGCCAACATCTGGGCTTTTCATCCTGCAATGTCATTTGTTATTAAGGGAACTTCACAGGCCCCTCAGAGCTGCACCACATGGCTGTGAGTGCTTCTATTAGAAAAGAAAACAAACTTACTTCTGGGGAAATGCTATTTAGAGAAAACACCTTTTTCCAAAATGCCAAGCTCTGCACTGAATGTCCCCAGTTGCCTCTCCCGACCAGATGTGCTCCTGCTCCCGACCCGCACAGGAGCTTCAAGCCGAACGCTGCTCCCTGGGTACAGACCTACTCTTCAGAATGGTTTTTTTTCAGGAAATGCTGACATTTGATGAGTCAATCCCAGAGGCTCCTTGGCACGTTTACATAATGCAACATGTTATAAGAGATTAATTCTGATACCTCACTCCAAATTATTCTCAGAAAGATTTCCAAATCCTAGATGTCCATAAATAAACTGAATACCATTTCAGCTATGAAAAAAAAAAAAGTACTGACGCTATTGCACCTTCTTTTCATGTTGTTGCAAGGGCCATCTTTATCCTTAAGAGATAGAAGTGAACATTTTCCTTAGAAGTTAACATGCCTTAATTGTCTTCTGTAGCCAAAGTTACATTTTATTTCAGAGATGGGAAAGATGTAGCTGAGAGGATTCTAAACCAAAATCAGAACCAAGAAAGTGGTTCTGTCCCTCCTGTTCCCCCTCTGCCATGATTCCTTACCTTGACCCAGGTATCACAAACCACCTGGTCTTGCTTCCCCCACCCTTCTGGTTTCTTTCCAGCTTTCCCTCACATTTCTTTATTTCCCCGTAAGTGTTTGACTGGGTTTGCACAGCTTTAATTCCAACTGCATATTGCCCTCCGTCCCTATAGAACGACTCCTTGACAGTAAATCTACCCAAGGATGTGCTAAAAAGAGACGCCTGAACTGATGAGCTGCCTGTCTGACCTCACCTGCGGTGGTTCCCCTTCTTGTCATTACTCCCAGGATAAAAGCTGCTTTTGATGCATGACAGGAGTGTCTGTACAGTTGTTCAAACACAGCAAACTGAAAATAAGGCAGGAAAAGCAGCAGCACAGAATTTGAGTAGCTAATACCCATTGCTTCCTTACAACATACACTTGTAACGTGCATATGTAGGTGCCGGTATGCCTGTGTGCAGGGACGTGAAGACGTGAGCTTCTGTAGCTTTTTTCTCTTCTTTTCATGCCCCCTCCAGCAGCACCAGCCCGCTCCCCCCTGCCTTCTCTGGAGCAACACAGGAATGGGGCACCTGAGCCTGCTGAAAGCCGTGGAAGAACAGGAGCCATTTGTGACTTTGACAAGACGAACCGTTCTACCCATCAAAGACATGAAGTCTCTTCCAAGACAAATGTCATTAATAAACCTCAAAACATTGTTTAATCTTCTTGTAATGAGTTTTGATAAAATCTCAAATGACGAAAGAGTTGTTGGGAAAGTAGAGGTGGCGGCCACTGTGCAAGACCTGCGCCTTAAGTATCTACCTCATTCCCCAGCTGAAACAACTGTATTGAGAAAAGAAATTTACCTCTCCCCACTCACCTGCTGGAGTGCTGTGCTGGAATGAAAAGCTTGTTATTTTAACTGGACTCTGACAAATCTACACAGAAATGTTAGGAGGCTCTGCTGCTCATTTTGACAGTTGTTCAGCCTACCAACAGATGGAGCGTGTTAATCAGTTTTTAAAGTATATGCTAAAAGTCTGGGCTAATTTAAGTTCTGTGTTCAGAATGTTTGCAAAAAAACACAAACTTGTAATACATGCAAAAAACATTCTGCTGCAGTTGGAAGGAAACAGATCTTAGAATATTAATCATATACTTTTAAAATCACTATTTTTCTGTAACGCTGAATAGATTATTAAATAAGCATGTTCTCTTATGCAGTTTTCACTATTCTAGATCTAATTGTCTATAAAAATTTTAATTTTACAGTGTTATTTCCACTACTTAAAAAGAGGAAAAAAGTCTGGAGTGAGTCAGAGCAACACCCCAGCCAAGAAACACAAGATGAAGTCCCTGAAAGCAATCCAGCCTAGGAATATTTTCTTAAGGCTCTTCTTATTAACAGCAAAATAATTAAAGCAAATGGATACGGCTGTAGACCTCTGGCCATGTCTGGATCTGACACGCTGCAGTCAGAGCCGACGGAAAGAAATGCCAAACCCAGGGAGGTGGCCCTGAGGGGAGGCTCTAACACCTCCCCATCATCATCCTCCTCCTGCAGCCCCGCTCTACGAAACCCCGCAAGGGCTGCCACAACTCAACCTCCCTTTGGAACCTGCTCCCTGGAAACCTGCTCCTCCATCACTGCCGTTCTCACACACAACTTTTTTGGATGTTGATGACTTACTGATTTTTTTTTTTTTCTGCCAGCACCTGGCTCCTTCTGCCTGAACTCAAATCTAAGCCTGTCTTTCTGACAGTTCTTCCAGCACGTCCACCTATTGCCTTTATTATAGACTGCCTTTTCTCTTAGCTTTGTGTTAGATCCTGCACAAAAAATAAACAAATATATCTAAGCTTATCTTTCATTTAAAATCCTGCTTCAGACTCTGAGGGGATCAAAATACTTGACTAGAACAACAACTCAGAATTTTTTGTTGGTTTAAATGATAAAAATGTCACATTTAAATGATAAAATAGCAATACAGAACACTCGTTCTAAAAATACCACATGTGGGGCTCTTAAAATTTCCAACTTCACAGTAGAAGAGAAAAAGAGGAGAAAGAAATAATCAGCAATCCCTTTGCAAAGTAAAATGCCTGAAGGGGAAAAGAAAATGAAACGTTATTATGCATTTCATCAGCAAAACCATCCTGCTGAAGGAAGCCAAGCCAAGAGAAGGTGTGTGCCCGGGCTGTGAGTGCCCCGGCAGGCTGCGGGGAGCTCTCTGCGAGGGAGGCAGAGACTGGGCCAGGCAACACCCCGGGGGGCTGCAGGTACTTGGAAGTCAGAGTGTGTATTCCTGAAGCCTTTAGGAACCTCACTGCCTATCCGTTCTTCACGAGATATGCCCTAGATCCGTACCAGGAACTAATGAAGCGTGCTTTCCCCCTCGCCCTGTCTGAGAGCATCTGGCAGCATTTGATTTCTTAGTCACCCCTTTTACCATCGTCTGCATTTTTCCAGCGCACAATCCCTTTTCTAACACAGACTTCTACAGCCAAAGTGTTTTTGAATGTTTTCTGCTCACCACAGTATTGATTAATAGACCAGGAGAGAGGATGCATTTTTTCAGGCTATTAGCATTCAGGCCTTGATTAGGAAAGGCAGGGCAGGCAGGCAGCACCAGTGCACAGATCAAACCCGCAGTGCCTTTGCTTAGGAGGTTGCTTTGAATTTCTTCCTTTACAAGGGCTCACATGCTGCAGCTTATACTGCTCTACTGTGACCACTCAGTTCTAAGCATTCTTCCTTGGAAAATGTTAACAACTTCCAGAAAAACGCAAATGTTATATTATCAAGTCTCTCCACACTTCTATAACACCCTAGTAATGCTAACAGAAAATTAATTCACTTAGTTCATTTTTCTTCTCTGTGACTTATAAAAAAATCCACAAACACCAGCTGCATTATTTTTTCTTGATTATGATAACAAATATGCCGTAAGAGTTTGCTACTTCATTGCTATTCATTTTTTAAATAACACTTGTATATATTAATATATCAGCAGCAGACAATAGGTCTGCAGAACCTCAGGAAACAGCAACCCTTGTCTAAGGAGATTCCAGGGTAACTTCTAAATCTTAAGTGAGCGCACCTACCCTCAGTTCCCCTCTGCCCTCCAGGCTTCACAGCCTGGCACAGAAAACCTGTTCCATTCTGATATTTTCTGATCGCTGCAGCATTTACCAAGACCCACGCTTCCCACTGCAGCAGCACCAGCAAGGACAGTGCGTTTCCACACCTCGTTACACCATCTGTCAGTCATCGCCGATGTTCTTTATGCTTCGCTGTTTCTTCCAGGCTCTACACTCCCTGGAACACCTCATTTATCCCCAAGAGGACCACGTCCCAGGGGTGCTTTTGCATCACTCTGTGCTTTGGCTCTCAGTCCCCAGAAATGCGTTCCTGTAGGAAAGGCCACGCAATGTCACGGGGATGGTCCCTCCGTGCAAATGCTTAGGAGCCAAGGACACGGTGACCTTGTGTGCCCTCTAGGTGGTTTAGGTTAGGGCAGTTTGAATCTCAGCCCTGTGTTTACCAACCCTTGAGGAACTGCTACTCTACTGATTTACTTAACAGCTTTTTAAATTCATTTGTATTTTTGACCTCCACAACGCAGTGGTGGTGTTGCACAATTAAATTGTGCAGCATGTGGAAAAAGTATGTCCTTCTCTTTAATCCTGCTGCCCAGTAATTCTGCCCAGTGCCTGCTAGTTGTACTGACAAAGGAAACACCAAGTAATCTTTCCTATTCATCTTCCTCATAACATTCATCATTTTAAATATCATTATCACAGTCCTCCTCCCTCTCCTCCTTTCCAAACTCCCCTGCCTTCTCCTCAAACAAAAGCCATTCAACACCTTTGATCACCCATCATTCCGTAACCTTTCCATAACCTTGAGATCGGAACCACCGTGTTCATGATGCAGAAGAGCAGTGAAAATTCATACACTGACAGCACCTTCCATTTTACTCTTAATTTAGATCTTGACAGTTCCCAGGATTTACTTCCCTTTCCCTGCCCCGCTTTTTAACACCCATGAGATAAAGGAGACGTTATCAGAGGGAGCCAAGAGCCCTCTGCATATGTGGCATTGCAATCATTTTCTTTCTCCTCTATGCATTATTTGACATTTATCGAAATGGAATTCCTCTGCTGTTCTATCTACTCAGTTACCTGGTGTCATGAAATTCAGCAACCCTTTCTAGTCAGCTTCACTTCTGATTATCATGAAAAATGACATATAACTCCCACAAATTACATCGCTTTGCTATTATTTTTTTTTCCCTCTGATCACTTATGAATATGTGGGAGAAAGACAGGTCACAAACCAACACTAGCAAACAAGTTATTTACTCCGTTCTTCCTTTTATCTAATTGCTAATCCATGAGCAAATTTCTCTCACTTTATAGCTTAATAGTTCAAGAACCTTTGGCAAGGGACCTCAAGGAAACATACTTAAAAATTCAAGACCATGGTGATGATCAAATCACCCACATGCATTTGCTTTTTGATTCCAGAAATCTCCTGGAGAACTGACCTTCCTCCAGAGAGCTGGCTCTCTCCAGGTACACCGTCTGGTGATGAACCTGAAGCTTGGGTCAACCTGCCTGGTCGGGCTTCTCCTTTGTAGTTCTTGAAGTCCCTCCTGGAGGAGGTCAGTGAGAGCAGTGTCCTGGCCACCCAGGTGGAATGACTGCTGGAAGCCAAGCAGTGTCAAGTTCCTTTAAAATCTTCTGTTCTGGTCCTGAGTATCTCGTCAGTCACTTCAAAACTTTAACTCCATCAGCATCTCCAGTTCCTCCAACACAGACCCACCCCAAGAAAAGGCTCCGCTCTAAGAATCTTCAGCAGTGAGCAGAAATGCAGTGTCTTTTCTGCCACAGCCATATTTCTCCTTGCTCAATGCTTTTCACCCTTTTGCTGGAGTTGCTAAGGTGGCAGGGGATCAGGTCTCAATTTTAATTTATGTGAATGTTTTTGTAGGGCTTCAGGAAGCTTCTCTCTGGGGTTGTTGTGGCTGCCACACAGTAGTTCTACCCTTAACTTGACAGATTGCCTTTTCTAGTTTCTTAGGTCAGACACAATTCCTGTTTCTTAGAAAGATGGCTTTTAACATCAAATAGCCTCTCCAGCTCTGTTAAATTTCACTGTCAGTTCTGAGATATTCCAGAGTGGTTTGGTAAGTGACCTGCCCCTGGGCTGAGTTTCTAATACTCCGATTGAAGCAATCTCTACATCACAAACCCTTAAACACTTTTCTTTCGACAAGCCTCTTTGTTTCGCATAGCTCCCCTTTCCAAAGCTAAACATTACTATTGCATGTTTTGATACTTTTTATTTCTACAAGGATGCTAAATCTGAATACTTTCTGGCTACTCTTACAGAGCAGCTCTTCAATAGAAAGATCTGGAAGCATGTAAGGTTTTGATACAATCCCAAATTTGCTTTGTGTCCTTCATTTTCTCCAAGGTAAGTACTGTGTTTAAAACTTAGTTCTTGCACTTGCATTGTGTGTCACAGTGACAACTGTCCACCAGATGACGGCTCACAGTGGTGTGGTCAAGAGCCAAAGAAGCCAAGACAAACCATTGTGAAGGACCAGCCAGGATCCTGGTCAGAGGTTGAGCTGAAGATGCTGAGATAGGTGATTCCAACACACACTTTAAGATTACAGTCAGATGCTCAGGGAGAGGGAGCAGGAATGCCGCCTTTCCAACCAGGAAAAGTGGACGAGGACTCGATCACGAGGCCTGGAGTGTGGCTGGAATTAAATGGGAAATGAATCAGAAAAAGCAAACTGCCTGGTGTTGCCTCACCTCCCAGATATGCAAAGGCAACCACCAAAAACCTGCAGGGGCTGGTCCTTTCCCAGGCAGGCACCGCTCCTGCTGGGATGGGGACTTTGGTGCCAGCAACAGAGCTGGGGGCTCCCAATACACCTCCAGAAACGACCCCTCTGAGCATGAAGTGGGATTCCCAAGCAGGCTTTTACAGGCTGGTAAATCAACGTGTGGGAAATAGCTCACATTTGCTATGTTTATATTGTATTTACATTATTTAAACAAACATTTCCTTTCTCCCAGCGCTTAGGTCCGCACAGACTAAGGGCATCCAGAGAGAACAAGCTTAACAGCAGACTCAAACCCCTGTCATGCCCATCTGCACAACCAAGTAAAACTTGCAAGACTAGATTTAGAACGTGAATCTACACCGCCACCTGCAGAAAGCAGACTGGCAAATTAATTGGCTACTAGCATAGCAACAATTAAAAGTGCTGAAATGAAAATACCGGGATGCAAGTATGGTATAAAATCACGTGGAAAAGAGAGGGATGTATATACGTGTTGTACCTTAGGTATGGAATTTATACTTCATACCTTAAATGTTGTTCTCTTTCCTCCTTTTAGGAGGAAAACTGATCCCTGCTTCTCTCCCATCTTCTCAACGCTATTGTGCCGGCCGGAGGCAGGGTTTGTACCGCACATGGGCACTGAAGGCCCCCCAGCCCGGCCTGCCCGCCGCCTGCTTCAGCCCAGCTCCAACCCCTCTGCGGCCCGTGCGCCACAGCCACCAGAGATTCACGGCTTGCGGGGCAGCCTGATGAAGAGTCGATGCTTTACCCGTGTATTTCTTATAAAACAAAGCACGACTTTCCCCACATCGCTCCGGAGCTAAGCCGTGCTTCCTCCGGAAACACCTTTCAGGAGAAGCGCTGGGCGTGCTCCTCCCCCCGCCTCTGCTCCCCAGCCGCCCGCTATTTCGGCCCAGCCCCCTCCTTTGGCGTCCCGATGCCACCGAGGGGGCGGACCCGCGAGCCTGCGTGTCACCAGCAGCGCAAACCCGCCCGCGCCCCACCGTTCCCCGGGGCCCCGCAGAAAATGGCGCCCGGCGGGAGGCTGAGATCCCGCGCGAGCTCCCCCGCGTGGGTCTCGCGAGAGGTGGGAGCGGAAGGGGTGGGGCGGCCGGGCCCGCTGCCGGCCGGCGAGGTGGGCGGTGCGGCCTGTCCCTCCCCGCGGGGCGGCCACGGCAGCACGGGCACAGCCCGGCCCCCGCCCGGCCTCCGCTCGCCCCGCTCCTCCCCGGCCAGCCCGCTTTCCTCTCGCCTCAGGACTCGCCGCCGTTGGGGATGCGCCCGCTCCCCCGCGGCAGCCAGGCGCCCTGAGCATCCTCCCCCCCACCCCTCCACTTCTCCCCTCTCAGGCGCGGGCGGAGGCGGTGAGCGGGTGAAGCCTCCCCCATGGTGGGCTTCGGGGCCAACCGGAGGGGCGGCCGTCTGCCTTCCCTCGTCTTCGTGGCGCTGCTGGTGGTGATCGCCATCCTCGCCTTCAACTGCTGGAACGCCTCGTCCCGCCAGGCCCTGCTGCAGGAGGAGCTGGCCGAGCTGCAGAGCCAGGCCAAGCGCACCGAGGTGGCCCGGGGCCGCCTGGAGAAGAGGAACTCGGACCTGATGGGCAAGGTGGACTCCCACAAGAAGCAGCTGGAGCAGAAGGAGGCCGACTACAGCCAGCTGAGCAGCCAGCTGCAGGCCCGGGACGGCCAGGTGAAGAAGTGCGAGGACAGCAAGGTAAAGCGGAGGGGAGGGCTCGGCTCGGCGCGGGGGGGGTGCCACCTTAGTCCACCAGCGGGGCGGGCTGCGGGCGCTGCGGGGCCACCGGCCATCGCCGGGCGGGAGCCACGGCTGCCCCCCGGGCTGAGCCACCCCGCAGGGCACCGGGGGACGGAGCTGTGGTGCTGCGGGGCCTCTGCAGCAGGGCCGGGCTCTGCGGGCACCCCAGGCAAGGGCTGCACGCCTCCGGCAAGGGCAGCGTGTCTGCTAGCAGGGAAACGCTGAGAGCTCGCCGTTTTCCAGACGGCTATTTTTAATTATTTTTTTTTTGAGCTTTTTTTTTTCCTCTGCTGACCTTATTTGATCTTTTGTGATCAGGCAAAAAGCTGTGCAGAGCCTTAAAACGACAGTTTGCCCAGCCTGAAGAGAAAGGGACCGAGCCTGAGGCTGGGGTGCAGCGCCCCGGGGCTGGTCTCTGCCGCCCCGCACGGCAGCGCCTGCGGCTTACGTGGCCAGAATTATTCCTGAAAAAAATCCCAAAGCAAATAGTTCTTGCTGCAGACAGGAGGTGTCATTTTCATCAGCTGGGAAGAGACAAGCTAATACAAAATTCAGTTGCCCTTTGATGTGGAGGTGGCCTGGGGATCGCTGTAGTTGTGGGAGGGAAAATGAGCGAATGCATCAACTTTCACCGTTCCTCTTTCATCATCCTCGTCACGGGCAGCTCCTCACAAAGGAGTCCAGCAGACGAGTTCTTTTACTCGGTGGTGTGTGGTGGCGTGTACTCTTATTTGCATGCAGCTCATAAGTCTGCTAATTGAACACTGTTTAGCACAGTAGGATTTATGGAAATATCACACTTAAACTCATTACTGGCTGAGTTTGTTTTTCTGGCCCTTTCATATCACACGTTTGAGGAGCAGAATAAGAGAATGCATTTAATTGTCACAGAAAAACTGAATGTGTACATGTCTCATAACAGAATTACAGCTTTCTTCAAATTAATTTAGTTTGTGTTAAAGTTATGTTTTATTTCCAGCTGAACCATTAAAATTAAGTCATTTGTGTGTTCAGCAAACGATTTTTTTAATTTCTTAGCTTTTTCTGAGATTGGGACAAAAAGCCTTATTAGGTATGCAATGGTGGGTACTGGTGCTCTCCACTGGAAATAAGTGCAGCTAACACCGTGGTGGTTAAAAATACTGTGCTACTATAAAATCTAATTTGATTTACAAAAGTAAATATTCTGTGCAGTATCAAGGCAGTTAAGTCTGATGAGTAAGAGAGGCTGAACTCAAAGCAGTTAGGTTTTAATGAAGATCCACAAGACAGAATACTTGTAGATTTCTAAGTTTTTGAGATTTTTGTTTTGGTTTTCTTTGGTGGGTTGTGGGTTTTTTTTTTTAATTGAGCTTTTACATACGAATAGAGGGCAATTGCCCTCCTCACTAATAGCAAGCATCCAAGGGTGGTGGGAGCTTGAAAAGCCAGGAGGTGGTAAGTCATAGCACCGGGCTGGATCGTCCTGTCTCAGGGTGTTGGGACAGTGAAATAACAAGCATTCAGGGCTGGAATTAGGGGAAGGAATCTGCTGGAGGCTGGTAACTGCCCTGAAACTGCGCTGCTGGAGGGGTGCCTGGGCGTACTGAGGGAGGTAACACCAGCGGGTGCTTGCAGCGTGGCTGTTCTGTAGGGAGGTGAGGTTGATTCTGTGTTCCTGTTGTTTAGCCTGTGTTCATACTGCACTGAACTTGTTTCATGCATTATTGTAACTGATTTCCAGGTGTAAGACTCCGCTGGTGCTGTCAGTTACTGGGTTGCATGGCAAGGCTTGCTTTTAATACAAGAAATTTGTATCATTTTGGAAATCCGTGATGTTTTACTGTAGGACACCAGGAAAGAGAATGCAAGTGCTCAGGCAGGATGTCTCACCAGGGTTCCTGGAAGCCAGAGTCCCCTTCCGTGCCCAGGACACAAACCTGGGTGCTGTTGGGCTGCGGGTGCTGCTGACCATTAGCTGTTCTCCGCAGCTCTGCCGGGCTCTGGATGCTGTCGGAGCCTGGTGTCTCACAGGGCAGAGCAGGGAAAATGGGACTAGTAAACCTCCTAAATTAATGTTATTGTTAATTGGATGCATGCTGCAGTGTGTGCTCGGTATCTTCCTCCTTTGTTCCAGAAGCTGCCATTTAAGGTCATGTGAGCTGGTGGCTTTTGAATATTCTCCCTTCTTGTGCTGAAAATGTTCCGTGTGCCTTAGCAGGCAAGAATAGCAGGATGTTTTAGCAATAACCACTCACTGTCCCTTTCTCTTCCCCTCCCATGTGAGCTACTGTCATGTTCTCAGTGGCAAAACCCCCTTTTTTTTTTTTTTCTTAAAAATACCTGTGACTGTACTTTAGAGAGTAGAGAGTAAAGCTCTGGTTTAGAGGGTAAAGATCTGGTTTTTTAAAAAAATGAGTAGTAGGCATAAAGGCATTTTTCGGTCAGACCGAAAAAGGCTTGACTGATAATATTTTTCTCTCAAAATGGAATTTGGTGAGGATGTTCTTTGAACAAACTGTTTTTTTACCGATGATTTTGCTCATTTCTGCCATGCAGGAGCTGTAATAGAACACCAACACTGGTAATTCCCGGGGTGTCCGGTGGTCGCAGCAGATCCAGGCTCGTTTCATAAAAAGCTGGTTTGAAAGGTGCTGCTCTGGTGGTTCTCGTGGTGTCAGTTCTGCTTTCTGCTCCTTTGTCTTTGTAAGGGACTCTTTCCCTCGTGGTGGTGTAAATCAAGTGTGCGTTTTCCCGGTGCTGAGGTGACTTGAATTTCTGTCAACAGCTTCCTCCAGGCTCGGTGATATCTGTAGTGGAGCCCAGACCTCCTGTGACCCCTTGTGAGGGTCTGCTGGACCTTGGAACAAACCAGAAGAGTTCTCCTTGGGACCACCTTCTGGGAGGTGGCTGGGGGGTGGTGGTTGCCCAGCAGTGGGGAGGTGATACATGCAGAGTCAGCACTAATTTCCTGAGTCTTTCATGCTGAATTCTATGATGCTGATGGGTTTTTTTCATAGCTTTACAGGTCCCTTTGCAATAAGCACACTACAATGATTGAATGGCGGGCGTTAGTGGTGGAGAGCGTCCAGATGGCAGCCGAACAGCGTGTCGGGGCTGGTGGCTCTGGGTGGGCTGTTGCAGCACCCAGAACGTGCCTTTCTTGCTTCAGAGCCATTGCTGGCCGTGCCAAGGGCATGATAGAGCCTTGCCCTTACCCAATGCCTAGAAATGGGGCTTCCTAGGGTGCAACTGTTTGGTAAACCATCCCTGGGAGCAGCTGGGTATGTTCTTTGCTGCCCAGACTCCTTGATAGCTCCCCAGTTTGCAAAGCTGCAGCTTTACAGCAGTGTGGTTGAGAGCATCTTCCAGTCTTGCTGCCTATTCCTGATGATCAGAGTGTCACCTCCAGCCTTGTGCTGGCTGTTTGCTGACAGCTCTGCCTATTTGGAAGAGGCAGTTGATAGCAGTAGGGAGGTCATGGGTTTGTGGCACACAGACCTCTGTGCAAACAGACCCTTAATCCCATCCTGGTGCTGTTCCCACATGTGCCCAGCAAAGCTCTGGGAGTGCCCGGGCTGGGAAGCAGCACAGGAGCACGGACACGGGCTCGGGGTGATCCCACAGGTGGTTCAGAGGGTGTTGTCACTCAATAAAGCAATGACTCACAGGGAAACGGATATTTACAATTTACCGCTTGTTTCTTGGGAAAGCAGTCCCACCTGTGTGCTGTCCTAAAACAGAGATAAGCTCCAGTGTTTGTAGCTCTTTTCCTCACGGTGCCTTGCGGTGTATGACAACACCTTCACGGTTCAGCCGGCGCTGCGAGGCTGCCTTGCATGAACGTAGCTCCCGCAGGCACGGGATTTTTGATGGCTTTTTTCCTAGGCACGGCTTGTTGGGTTACAGAGAATTTCTTTTATCCATCCCAGCTGCTTTGGGAAGGATTTGAGAAGCCAGCAGGGAACAGGAACAGTACAAATAAGTCTGGGCTCAAGGAGGACACAGCCCAGAAAGAACTGGATCCGCGCCATGGTTTGTGGAGTGTGGTTTTTTTGCATGTGTAGGTGGAACAGATCCCATGAATCATAAAAAAGCTTCATCTCTTTCTGTCTTTCAGATGAGGGACATTTGCTGTCAGCTGAGCTGTTTTGGTTATACATTCTGTCACTTCTCTCTGAAACTCAAAATTGCCAAAATGAAAGATTGTGTGATAAAACTGATGCTGTCTTCAACTCCAGCTCCTGGTGACAGCCAGGCAGCCCTCCCCCAGCCCCTCACCAGTCAGATGTGTTACAGGGTGAGCAGAAGCCAGCAGGAGGGCTTTGTGGATTCAGAGTTCTGGTAACTGAAGGTTTGAAAACAGAACCTGCTGCTTTCCATGATCTCCTTTGGTAGTAGACTTAGTGGGTTCTGAGAGAGAACCGTGTTAAGAGTGAAAGACAGGAAAAATGTGGTCGTTATTGCCAGCGGCTTTGTAAAATAGGGAAAGATACTTTTTCATTAACACTCAACAGATCACTTTTTTGCCTGTTCCCTGGTGTCTGTCGATGGAGAGCTGATGGGCTGGGCGCCTGGTTGAGTAGAAAGTCTTGGTGGTGACTTGTTTTGTGCTTCTGTGCAAGCCCTCAGCACAGGGGTTACTCGGGCTTCTGAGATAAAGCAGGGCAAGTCCAGCCTGGGCTTCCATTTGCCCGAGTATTGTTCCTTGGGCACCCTGTGGCAGGCTGCCTTACACCTCTTTGGTGGGCAGAGAACACTGGGAACCCCTTCACAAATGCCTGCCTCTAACCTGCTCTTCAAGAGTCCCTGTTGGGTGCTTTGTGTCTTTGTTTTATATCCTATTTCAGAGCAATGTGGACAGCGATCTCAGGTTCCCAAAAGATTGCATCATCTGCCACTCTGGCTTTTTTTGGGAAAAGCCTTGGGAAGCGGCTGGGTGTGCCTGCAGAAACCCTCTTGGCTGGTGGCCCTGGTCAGGACAGGGTTTGGTGCCAGCACTGCCCGTGTCTCCGTCGCTGCTGGGGACGAGCTGGGATGCTGCTGCCTGGCACAGAGCATGCTCTCCAGGAGCACTCCGGGATGCGAGCGGAGCGGTTGGATGCGTGCCCCCGTGTACACGCTGTTCCGCAGAAAATCACGATTTCAGCAGTTCTCCCATGGCCGTGCTTCCTAAAGTTAGTAAAGCCTGTCTCAACCCATATGGGATACATTGAGTCACGGTCCAGAGGCTGAGAGCCCTTTACAAACAACAACGTGACGTGAAACATCTCTAAAGAAATGAATAATTGGAAAAAAGGGAAGGTAGAGGTGGGTGGAGGAAGCCTTAAAATAAGGGCATGTGTCCTTTTTGTTTGTTTTGACAGAGGATGTAGGTACTGACTCGGGCACAGAGCTCCAGTGGCTGTGTTGGGACTGAACCAGCCCCCGTGGCAGAGGTTTGCTGGTGTCCTTGGTGTTCCCAGGGCGATGTGGACCTTGGGAGCCATGAAACACAGCTCTCTGTCAGTGTCCTTTCTAGTGACCCTCTGTATCCATCATGAAACTACAACAGAAATAATTACAGCATCAGTCTTGCCTGGTGACGATTGTGGATTTTCTCACCCTTTCTCAGTATCCTCTCCATATGTATCTTTCTCTTCATTTCTGCTCTTTACATATGTCTTTACGTAAGAACAAGACAAAGCATCTTTCCTTAGTGACTTTGTGTACATGCAGTTCTTATTTATTGTAACTGCTGGTTTTTTTCCTTACTAAAAATACCAAATTGGAAGCTGTTGTGGAAGCCCACTGGTGTTGGATTCCCTTAAAAATAAAGTGTATTATGACTATTACGTAGCATCACATAAAAAATTTACTTGAAATATACATTAGGTAAAAATTGTTTTACCTGCTGATGCTGGGTGTTTATTTTCGTACACTTAGGCTTTGACATTGGAGATGCCCCGTCTCCTCCTGCAGTATCACAATGCAGTGTGTTTATTTTAGTTCTGGCCGTGTCTACTTTTTGGATAGAAATATGTTCTGGAAATAAATCTAAGTCTTTGTCAGCAAAGCCTAGAGGTAGTGTTTAGGTTGGTGATATCATGGAGGTAACTAAATGTACATTTCCTGTATTTACAGGAACTTTATGTGGGTCATTCTGATAATCCTTTCCGTACGTTGTCTCTACAATGAGAACAAATGCAGGCAGTGTTCCCCCTCGCACCTCCCGATCCTCTGTATTTATACAGCTTCTCCTCCTTTCAGATCAAGCTGCAGAACAACGTATCGTATCAAATGGCAGACATACATCGCCTAAAGGGTAAGGAATTTGGGGCCAAAAGGTGCTCTGGCGGGCTGTGAAGTTGCGTGGGTTTAAACTGCCCGAGCGCTGCAGAATGTGTTTGAAATGGGAGGTGAAGCGATGCTGGAACACCGCCTGATGTGGAACGTCATTGTCTTTCTTTGTGGCTTCGTCTGGGGAAGAGCAGGGTTGGTGTTCGGAGCCTCTGCTCTCTGCAGAAGGAACCCCTGTTCTGGCACTGCCCCTTCCAGGCGTTAGAAATGTGTTCATGGCCAAACACACAGTTTGGTACAGCTTGGGTGAGCGATGTTGTGATACTTCTGCTGGGTTAGAAAGGGTCCAGCAGACCTCTTTTGAAGGCTGATATGTACAGATGTGATTACCGTCCTGCTCTGTGGGTTTCAGAGTCACCTGGAACAGCTAATGCTGAAATGGGAACATGCAGACAGCACACCTGGCATTTCTGCCTGTATCTGGGTGTTGCAACTTAAATTAATAGAAACCTAACAATTATTTGTAGCCCGAGGAACAGGGAGAAAAACTTCTGGAGCAATTAATTGTGAAGCCAGGAATTGGTTTTATGGATAGTGTGACAATACCTTCTTTTGTACATTTAGTGCAGAAATAGAATATTTAAACTCTGAGCCTAAAGTAATAGTAGTAGTTTTGTTATCCTGTTACTCAGGATAACAGAATCATTCAGGGATTTAAGGAGGTTTCCAACAGGTGAAACAGCATCGTGTAAGTCTTCTGAATGAATATGTAAAGAAAAAGATAGGGGTTTGGCACAGTATCAGAAGAATTGTTTTAAAATTCATAGTGACAACTGGCATATGTGAGTAAATTGGCACCTTTTTGATTTAGTTTAAGAGTCTTTAAAGTATCTAGAAGAAAAAAAAAACATAAAACTTGAGCAAGTTTTTAACTTATATATAAATATTGTAAGTTGTATACGCCATGGGGTGTTTTATCTTAGTTTTCTCTATTCATGTTGCTTTTTGGTGTAGAACAACTAGCAGAGCTGCGGCAGGAATTCATTCGCCAGGAAGATCAGCTCCATGAGTACAAGAAGAACAACACTTACCTCGCACGCAGACTGGAGTATGACAGGTATGTCTTCAACAGTCCTGCTCCTGCGAACCCTCAGACTCCAGGGGACTCACGTGTGATGGGACTCTGACTTAGCTGCCCTTGGATTTTAAAATTCTGTTTTTTTGTGATGTTCTTCTCTCCCCAAACTGAGATACGATTTAAGAAAAATCTTACTGGAATTGTTCAGCATTGGACCATTTTAAGCCAATGCACTTTTTATAATGTGAAGATCTTGGTTAACAAATACTTGGAGGAGTTTGATCAGCACAGTTCTGTAAGCCACCAGACTTGTTAATTGCTGTCTTTCTTTGTGTACTTTATTTTTCAGCTGAGGTTGAAACCATTGTAAATGTTGATGTTAAATTGATCTCAGCCTCTGAAGTTTCTGATGGAGAAGCAGAGAGAAAACTGCTTCTGAAGCCGTGTGGAATGAGAGGGGTTAACACTTGAGAAAACATTTAAAGCTTTCACATACAAACCAATACTCTTACTCCGTGTGCTCTGTCGCGTGTCTGTGGGTTTGTGGGAGACGGGAATTGTGTGGAATTGGGTTGATCTCGCTGTGGCTCGTTGGAGATGGTGGGACATTGAGCTGTGTCACTGGGATCCGAGTTGGTGGCAGTACCTGGTAGTGGCAGTTGTGCCTGTGCCTCTCCTGTGGTGACAGCTGTGGGAGACACGTTGCTTTCCTGGCAGAATTCATATGTGCTGATGGCACATGAAGTGTGAAGCTTGACTTTTCGGTGGCTTTCCAGGTTTTGGAGGGAATATGTTCAAAGCCATTCTGTTTATTCTACTGTTTTTCTACTCTGTCCCTGTTTTTTCCAGTTGTGCTTTCTTTCTGTATTCAGTCCATTTCCACTCCAGACACGTTCCCGCACAAGGCTTTTTGGACAGACTATTCTAGCTATAGCTCAGGTTTGGCTTTTTGTGCCACTCCATTGGTTTTCTTCCCCCTTATTTTATTTATGGGAGAGCAGATACAGCAGATACAATTAAATGTAACTAACAATGTGTTTCTAATCAAGCCTGCAGTGTGGGCAACAGATCAAGGAAATGAGACTGCAACATGAAGAAAACATGAAGAAATTAATGGACCAAATTATGCGGGAACAAAAGGTAATGCGCAGCGAAGTTTCTGTGCTGAATTAAAGAGCCTGAATTCTGCTGTTTGTTCGCCTCTGAAATTCAGTTACATGGAGGCCATGGACGTTCCTCCTTCCCTAACTTTTTGTTAAATACCCTCCCGAGCAGCCCTAGATGGGTGTTAGTGTAAGAACATTTGGCTCTTTGGCTCCGGGGGTGACTGAGCCTTGAAGAGCCGGCTGGATTCTCTGATCTCCCACAGCCTTCCTGCCTGACATCACTGCCCGGGAGTTGGGTTTCTTCTCTCTGAAATAGCTATTACTTTATGGCTCTCTG
>JAOTQQ010000071.1:41253425-41264641 GCA_026546715.1 Gallinago undulata | reverse complement strand
CAGCCTTCCTGCCTGACATCACTGCCCGGGAGTTGGGTTTCTTCTCTCTGAAATAGCTATTACTTTATGGCTCTCTGGGGTAGGCCCTGGGCTCTTACAGCCTTACAGAAGTTCATGCAAAAGGGAACCTGATCTCTGCTGAGGCTTCGAGGTGTTAATGTGATGCAAATAACAATGGCATTGGAATGGTATCAGGGGTGTAATTAAAAGGTACAAGCTGCCAGGAGAATATGGACTTTTTTCCTGCAAACAGATGAAATTTTAAGAATGGGTTATTTCATTTCCTTACTTTGTCTGTTTACAAACATTTCAAATAAAAAGGCAAACTTGAAGCAGATTTCAGTCAGATTTTTCTTAAAATCTGGAGTTCTTTCAGGGTCTCTGACCTGAGGCTTAAGGCCAGCGATGCCTTAACCTGTTTGCGTTACACTTAAGAGCTCCAAACAGCAAGGTGTCACCCAGCCCTGCCGTGTGTGACATCCTCTGTGCAGTGTGCGTACCCCCATCTCCTGTCCTCGGCGTTCAGGTTTGTGTAGAGAGGGATCCTGCTGCTGTTTGCTTTGCTGATCATCTGATTCATAAATGGGACTCTGCTTACCCAAAGTAATCTTGAATTGGAGGGGGTTTGTTTTGTAATTTTCAGGGATGTGCTTAATAGTGGTTCTTTATAATTTGTTTTAACAGGCCATGCAAAAAATTCAGTCCAGTAAAGACACTGAAGTAAGTCCCAACAATGATGAGCAGGCAATATCCAAGACAGTTCCAGAGGCAGAAGATAAAAATGCAGTAAAGAATGAGCAGCCCTCAGACCATGCTGTAAATGGGAAAGGTATTTCCTTTTTTTTTGGTTATCTCTGATAGATGATGGGCCAGTTGTGTTGTGTCCTTTGCCATCTTATGGAATCGTGCCTTTCTCTGAAGTAGAACAGTTTGGCTCGGATAAGATATTAGCTGTGTGTGGTTGTACCAAGGTAGAATTGACAGGTGTCCAGAGATGGGCATGTCCTTTCTCTGGCTCCTGTTATAAAAGTAGTTTCTTGCACAGTTAGTGTTTGCTTTGTTGGTTTGTTTGGCATCTCCTTCCTTGTGTGGCCAGTTGGGAACGAGGGGTTGCCTCTCCACTCCTGAAAGGAGTCTGGGGGCTGTTGGAGAGCCGGGGGCTGCACAGAGGCGATGCCTGGAGGTGAGGAGAAGCCTCCAGCTCGGGACAGCAGCAGAACCGCAGGGACCTTTGGCTGCCAGGAGCTGTGCAGGAGGCTTTTGGCGAGTGACTCTCACGGTCTTCCTCCCTGTAGCCTCTCTGAAAAGCAAATAGGTTCCCTTTGTTGCTGAATCAGCAACTTCTTGTATGAGTCCAGTGTCTGTTCTGGTGAGCTCTGGCAACGAGCTCTGCTTACTTGACTACCAAGAGCTGCTCAGCCATCTCCCATCCTCTCCTGGAGGTTGCACCGACCTTGGGAGCGCTGCTTCAAAGGGTCTTCAGTGGCTTTGACAGGACAATATACGAGTTGTACTTACATTTTCAATATGGGATGTGTCCTGTGGATAAAGGACTTTTCTTCTGACCTTAGAGCCTTCAACGAGAGAGAAATTCACTGTTCAAACTTCAGGGTTAATAAGGCAGAATATCCTGTTCTTGTTTTACAGAGAAAATCAAACCGGGAGGAGATGCAGGCATGCCTGAGATAGAAGATAATGACCCCGCTAAGGCTGAAGATACTCCCACTGGTTAGGAGAAATACTTCAATACTTTCACATTTGGGTTTTGGTATATATATATTCTGTTTGAATCCTGTGTGTTTCATAGTGAATGCAAAGTTATACAATCTGTCTATGGTAATAAAATTCAAGTGGGGTGAAAATCTGATAGCTTTTACTTTGAATTTGAATTTTCAAAACTGAATGCTTCTTGTAATATTTTTTAACCCAGAAATCTTGTATTTTATATTTTCTTCTATGGTTTAAAACCAAAAAAGACAACAAGAAAAAGTTTACAGGGTTGTTAGAGGAAGAACTGGTTTATAGTGTCCGTTTGTTTCATGTCCATGCTTTTTGTCCATGTGTTTCATTTTAGCTTTAAAGAAGCCACTTATTTCAGCTCCTAAAAGCGAAGTTCATCAGCCTGTTATCAATCTCCCAACTGAACAGCCCCATGCCCCGAATCTGGCACCAGGTAAGTTCTTATGAGCATCTGACAAATCAACATTTTGTGGGAAACTTACCCTTCAGTATCTGCTGCTGTATCAGGAAGGATAGATGTACCCAGGCAGCCCCTTGTCAGGTTTGATGTGGCTACAAAAAGAAAACCAAGGATGCGTTTCTGCGGGACCCAACACTGAGCAGGTTCTCGGTCTGGCCTCCTGAGGCACTGGGCTTGATGGTTGTGTGAGCTCTTTTTGTCGTTCCTCCCCCCAATAATTTCTGAGCCTTTTGACCAACTTCGGCCAAATTTGAGAGTTACAAGTTTCAAAGGGAAGTGCTTCAAGATTTCTCCACTGGCGGAGGAGAGTAATTGAAATTAAAGCCCTTTACTTAGGGGTATTAATTAGCCAGGGTCACTTGCTCAGTGCTCCCCTGTGTCTGAGGACAGCTCACTGGAGGGGGACGTGGGGCAGGTTTAGGACATGAGAAAACGAAAAGTACTGAAGTACTGTGGTGAAAGGGTTAGAAGAATTGCAGGTAGAAAGGACACAAATCCATAGAAAATACACTTAAATGTAAAGCTTGTGGATCGTGTCCCTTTGCTTTAATGTGACAGAGAAGGGTAGGTTATAGCTGCACGGCGAAGGTTGTATTCAGACACTGTCCTGCTAAAAACTATCAAATCTAATGTACTCTGTGTATTTGTGACAGGACCAAACAGCTTGAAGTTTTTTACGTCCATCTTTTGAAAAAAGGCAACAGAATTATTTCTTAATTTCTCCCTGTTTGCAGCGGGTCTGTAAGCAGATAAGAATATCAAAATTAGTGAGTTCCAGGTCTGTATATGCACTTAGAGTTTATTACTTCCAAGTGTCAAGTCTTTCAAATAGTTTGTTTCTTTTTGTTGTTCTGGGCTGGTCCTTCATTTTGGCTTTTATTGATGAGAAGACGTGAAGAGCAGCGAGTGAAATGCTTTGTTGAGTTGGGAGTTTATCGGCAGAGGGTTCTGTGAGTTTGAAGGGCAGCAGGGGTTTCTCTGCTCCGTGCTGATGGAGCCCCGTGGTTCTGCTCAGTGTTTTTGGCATAACTTCAGTGACCTGCTGCAGCCTTCTCACACCACAGCCCCTCAAACTAGAAATGATGCTGAATAGATTGGAAAAGCAGAATCAGCAGGAGGGTAAAAAAAATACATAACTGTGTTATTGTTCTAGGCTTCAGCAAGCACTTAAGTACATAGAGAAAATCAGCTGAGAATGTAACAATTTAGGGTTAATTCCATATTAAAATGGGATAAATTGACTTTTGTTACGGCCTTCTTTTGGAACCATGTAAAAACTGAACCTGCTTCCTCACTCTCTAGGTTTGCACAGCGACAATGATGGAAACGCTGATATTGCAAAGCAGATCCCTCCAAATTCTCTCCAGCACTTAAATTTTGAGGAAAATATGGAAAATCAGAAAGAAAACAAAATTGAAATGGACCATATAAAAATGCCAAAGAGCAGAGTTAGTGACTTGCAGAAGATGAAGCAAAGTAAGTTGGCCAATATCTCATACTTCGATATATTAAGGTTATCACTTCATTTTCTAGCTGTAATAAGTGCTCGTTGGGGAAATAGGAGCCGTTGGAGCGGGTGGCCTTCTGGAGAGGGAGCCTGAAAAGAAATGTCATGTTTAACTGGGGAACAGGTACACCCTGATGTCATCTGTCATGTTCAGTCAGTTAAAAAAAATCATTCACTTATAGGAATTTAAAATGGTTTTGGAAATTACTACACATTGAAATAGATTAAGTGAAGACTTTTGATACACACATGATACTGGGTGACACATTCACACTGTATTACTTGACTTAAATAGGGTGTTTTGGACAATATGGCAAGAATTCAGCCCTTGTGCAGGGTTTTTTTGTGGCGGTACCTGTGTGTTGGCCAGAAATTTGTTATTCTGCCTGAGGAAGTTTTCCAGGACCCTTCTCTTCCACGGGAGAGAAGCCTCCTGAGAGGAGCAAACCATGGATTTGTGGTGTCTGGTGGGGCACAGTGGGCAGGCAGGGAGAAGAGCTCCAAATCCACACTCGTCTGTCTGTGAACTGGGGGTTTGAGGTGCCTCCACCTCACAGCGGATGCTGCGGCACCGGGAGAGTGTTATCCCTCCAGCATTTGATGGTGTCTGCCTCTGGAAACGTCGTATGGAAACCAGCTCATTACAGTGTCAGCGGAGACACTCCTGAGCACAGCACAGAGCACACCGACCAGCTGTACCTCAGCCCAGTTCTTTTTAAGGAACTAATTCCGACTGATTGGCGTTGGGGTGGGGAAGGGGCAGGAAAAGGAGGAATGTGACTTCGTTGTAGGCAAATGATCGGAGACCTGTCGGGAATGACTTGCTGTTTGGTGGGTGCACAGCTCTGGGGAAAGAATATTCCGAGCGGAGGTATCACCTACAGCTTCAGGGGAAAGGCTTCTGTGAGCTTCAGAGATGCACCCTGTGCTTGGCACCGCTGGGGATTTTGCGTGCCGCTGGTGAACGCTGCCTGAGATGCGCTTTCAGTGAGAGAAATGTTTGTAAATTTAAAAATAGTCTGCAACTGAGCCCGAGAGTGACCCCCAGAGCAAGTGACAAACGGCAAGCGAGCAGCTCAGTCGGAAGGGATGCGGTGGGCAGGGGGTGTTAGCCACTGACAGCTGTTTGGGGTGAGCTTTGTGTCTGGGATGTGCTGACAGGAGCAGCAAACAGGACAGCAGGGTGGGGTGAGTGACTCTGCTTTACCTGGGGCTTGCGAGGCTGTCCTCTGCCTTCAGGTCTCAGAGAGAGATGACGGGAAGGTGGAGGGAATTCAGGGGAGAGAAACCCTTATGGGGCGTCCCGTGCTGTCGCTAACCCTTTGTGCTCCATGACAACACATTCCTCAAAGAGTCCGTTGGTGTAATTCCTGCATTAGGGACGCTGACTGGAGTCTGGGGTGAGCTGAGGGACCCGCAGTGTGCCACCATTCCAGATCCTGGCTGTTTCGGAAAGCGATGGGTGCGTTGCTGGCTCCAGCTGCCACCCACTCCTGTTCTGGTGCAGCCTGAGGTCTTGGCACCCCCAGGCCGTTACACGTGTCCCGGGGAGAGCCTTGGGGAGTGCTCTGAGTGTTGGTGTTCTGCTCTGCGGGAAATACCTGCTGCCAGCACCTTGTACCCCTGGCTCCTGCCAGCGCCGCCGAGCCCAGAGTGAGCTGGTGAGGGTTGTGTGCCCGGGCTTCCCTCCCGTGAGAGAACCCACGGAGCACTTCCAGGGGAGGGAAGACCCCCCAGTGAAGGAGCAGACACGTCCCGGGGCTGGGCTGGCATCCAGCTGGCCAGGGCTGGGCTGTACACGAGCCCCGGCTGCCAGCCCCGGGGGGCTTGCCGTGTTTCCGAGCACCTCTTCCTAATATTTTAGCCTGTCCTTCTGTCTCCTTAAATTTATTCGGTACTTGTTTGTCACAGTATTTCTGGCATACATACATACAGGCTGGGGCTTCTCTGTAGGTTGAGTGCATTCAATTGTCTTTCCAGAGCCTGATTTATATTTAACACGTGTGAATTGTACAGTTCTGTCTGCTTTTTATATAGAATGCAGTGTCCAAAAATACAACCAATAATAGCAAGGATTACTCAACTAGAGACAGAGAATGGATAGTGTACTAGAATTCTGATTTCTAAACAGATCATAGTTTCTTCTTGCTTATTTTATGAAATTAACTGAAACTTCTGTTTCTGTCCATTTGAGCTGCCCCAGATGTGATTCCTCTGCTTTCCCTCCCCCCCAGAGCAGCACCCTGTTACTGGTTCTGTCCTCATGTTTCCATGCTGCCACATCATAGTTCTCATTGTTTTAAGAAATCATTTCATTTTTACATCTGTCCTTTGTAACCCCAACCTCCTTTTTAATCCCACTGTTGAAATCCTGTTCTCTAGTTCTACCTCTCTCTAATTGCCTCCGCTGCGAGTAACTGCCGCCTGCCTGGGCAGACTGGTTTTCTCAGTACGTTCCCAGTCCCTAAGGATAGTGTTGCACTTTAATTCTATTTTTTCTATTTACACCTAATCCCTCCAGACCCGTATCCCCTGCAGACTCAATGCTGCATTCTTTAAGTGATGGGCGAGCAGTGTGAGCTGCACTGGACTTGAGCAGATCCCCCTCACCCCATTACAGCCCAGCTCCCGACTTGACACCCCACCATTAATCCCCCGCTCCCTGGTCCGTTCAGAGAAACTCCTCTCGGGTTTCCTGTGTCTCAGTATCTGCAACTGTTCTTAATTCTTTGCTGGGAGACGAAAATACTGGGTTCAGAACATTTTGAAAACTGTTAAATCTTAGTAGGAAACCTGAGTGAAAAGCCAAATTAATTAGGTAGTTAAAAATAGCCGTTGAGAGACGCAGGGCAGGTCTCTGCTGGAGCTTTACCCCTGACAGCGGTACACGCTCTGCCGAGTCAGCAGTATCTTGCTCCGGTGTGCCTGGAGAAATGCCACTCCTCAGAAG
Organism: Gallinago undulata; assembly: GCA_026546715.1. NCBI lineage: Eukaryota > Metazoa > Chordata > Aves > Charadriiformes > Scolopacidae > Gallinago > Gallinago undulata. The sequence goes on along the minus strand of JAOTQQ010000071.1, from coordinate 41,257,984 downwards.
AAAGTCGGGATACAAATCCTTCCTCCCTGCGCTCTTCAGCGCTTTAAGAAAGCTTTAATTGGTGTTTGTAGGTGACCAAAGATGGAGCTTTTTGTTCAGATGCTTCCTCTGGCTCTTTCCCCCAAAGAGCGAAGCTTAGAACGGTCCCACTTCACGAGCCCCAGGTGCTGAATGGCCACCTCTGTCCCTCTGGCATGAGGTGTCCCCTGAGTCCTGTTGTCCCCCCCTGCCCCAGCCCTCTCCCTCCCACCCCTTTCCTCCTCCCGCTGAACCGCTCCAGAGCCCAACTCTCTGCGCCTGCGCCTGCTTTGGGGCAGAATCTTCCTGTTTCTGTCCTCTCTGCTTCTGACTGACTCCTTTGCCTACTTCACAGGCCGGTTCTTTGATGAGAATGAATCCCCTGTTGATCCGCAGCAGGGTTCTAAACTGGCGGATTATAATGGGGATGATGGGAACGTGGGTGAGTACGAGGCAGACAAACAGGCTGAGCTGGCTTACAATGAGGAAGAGGATGGTGATGGTGGAGAAGAAGACGTCCAAGGTGAGCTTGGGCCTTATCTCCATCCCATTGTAATAAAATCCACGCTGAGTTTACTTGTTGAATTTGTGTAAAGCCTCACTATTTCTAGCCCATCCAAAATTTCCCAGAGAGAACAAATAAGCTTTAGGCAATCTTCACGATTCGGTTTCCTCTCCACCTGAAAGCGGCGTCACAGCAGTTTTCAGGGGGAGGATGTTGATACCCGATTTCAGTCCCGTATGTGGTTTCTGCTGGGAAAATCACTCCAAATTTCATCAATGGCTCTGTCTGAACCCCCCAGGCCGTGTCTGGCTCACTGGGATGTGGCCTTTGCCGTCGCTAAAGCAGTTCTCGGGTACAGAACTGCTGGGTTTTGGGTGCTGCTCGTGTCCCCTCCGACAGAGCTCCGGGGGGACGGGCCAGCTCTCGCTCAGCCATTCCAAGCATGATTTTCCTGCATCCTACACAGATTCAACAGGCGCTGGTTTCCTCGCTAACAGCCCTCACACCTCGTGGCTGCGGTGCTGCCCTGACGCCGGGTGTGCACGTCCCCCCCTCCCTCTGCATGCGCCCCCCACCCCGCTCCGCCGGGCTGGCTCCCACCACCCTCCACCTGCCTCTTCTGTAGCATTTTGTGAAAGGCGTGCGTGTCTGCAGGGTGAGATGTGTGTGAACCTACGTAGCATTGTCCATTGAGGAAAGTGCAAAATAAAAAGGGGGAAGAAAAGAACAACAAATCCAACCATCGTTTAACTTCCACAGACTGCCAGATTTTCATCCTCCTAATGCAAGGGTTTCAGCTGGTAGTTTTTCAGACGTATCTAATTGGTATCCAAGCATAATTAATGGAGAAAGCTGATAAAAAGCAAGTGATTTCTGTGGGCACGCACCTAACTGTGCAGTGTCAGCATTTTTGGGGCTGGGCTGCTGGTTTGAAACTCATGACCAAGCAAAAGAAAAGTGTGGATCAGAACCCTGGGCAATTAATTAACTTACTGATGGAAATGAGAGTGCTGTGCCTGCTCCTGAAAACGTGGTCTGTTTTGTTACACTTTTGTTCAAAACCAGCAGGGGGTTTCAGTCGCTCTGGGTCGGTAACGCCTGTTCACAGGTGCATTATTAGGGGCTTGTAATTAGCTCGTAGAACCCAGTTCCAAGGGAGGGTAGAAGGGGACATCAAGCTGCGCTGGGGACATGGGAGATCTGCTCCTGGTGGCTCTGAGCCTGTAATGGACAGGGAAGCGTGGGGTGTCCCACAAACCCAGGCAGTTTGTGGGTCGTGATTTTCACGTTTCTCCACGTTCAGTTCCCTGCAGTAACAGGGGGTGATGCCCGGTTCCTCACCACGATGTTCCTTCACCAGATGGACTCGTGATGCAGTTTCTGAAGTTTTAACCGAGGCCATGTCACTTTAGTGACTCTGTGCTGAGTTCTGCCGTTTGCCTTGCCCACCCTTTGGGCTCCTCTGTGCCCACAGATCCCCGGGAGGACGAGGGCTGCCCCAGCCGTGTTCCCACCATACCCAGCTCTCCTGGTACCTCCCAGCTGCGTTGCTTAGTGGCATGAACACGTTGCTGTGGTGGCCTTTGCAGGGACACCGATGGCTTTAGGCAGCGGGAGTTACTATCGTGTGTGCTGTGATATCAGTAACACACACAGCATCCCCCTGTGCCCCTGACAGAAGGGTGGGTACGATACAGCAGTAAGTGGTGGAAAAGTTAAAAGCTATAGAGATTGTGCTTACTTGACAAATACTTGAAAAATGTTGGGGAAATTAAAAAAAAATAAGAGCTGTAGCTGAAAGTGGCCTCATAAAGCTGTTCCTGGTTTAGGTGTAGAACCTGTCCCTTCACTGCTCTGGTGGCTTTAAGTTTGGGCTTGGTGAAAGTCTTCTCTCTGCCCAGCCCCTCCATTTGCCCGTGGAGACGTCAGGGGTTTCCTAGCTGGTAGTAAAGATTCTTTTGGAAGTCTTTCAGCAAAGAACAGTCTCAGCAGCGCGTGTTACTACCTCAGAGGGACTTTTCTGAGCCCTTGGTTGTGTTGTCCGGTACCAGCTTGGTGAGGTGACTTGAGACGTGTCATCAGGTGGCAAGTGGGACTCCCAGAAGTAGCATTTCAGAAAAAGTGCCTGCTTTAGTCTTCACAGGAGTTTGTTTGCAGGGTAGGACAGGGCAGAATCGGTGGGGTTTGCAGGGGTGGTGGTTGTAATTGTTTAGGGAGGGGGAAAAAAAAAAAGAATTTTGGTCTAAAAACGATTAGAAAAACATCACATGGTTCTGTATCAGGCTGGAACAAAGCGTGTGGCATGTGCAAACAAAGCAGTTTAATTAAACATGGTTTTCTGTTGCCACTAGAAGTGTGTGAGCCTTCGATTGAAATTATGGGAGGGAAATGCAGGGACCTGGGAGATGGTCTGGTGTCAGTGTCCAGGCTGGCATTCCCGCTCCTGGTCCAGCTCCGGGGGGTGCGAGGGGATGTTTGAGAGTCATTGGCTTCTACCACAGTAACTCCCTGTCTGTGGTGGCCGGAGGGTGGAGGGTGATTAAATCCAGTGTTACCCGTGTCCTGTGTTGGGAGTTTCTCACCCAACAAAAGCAGGTGTCGTAGGTGGCCACCAGCTGCTGCTGGGAGTGGGGTCCCGTTGGGCACCCCCCTGGGGCCAGGAATAATTGGGAAAGTGTCACGGAGCTCCGGGCATTTCAGCATCTGGTGAGAGACTGGGTAAACTGGATCTGAGCTTTCCATTCTGGTGAACAAGCACCTTTCCTGAAAATAAGGGGATGTGGCTCTGAAATGCAGGAAAAGCTCTGTCATGGAAACAAAGGGACGTTTTAGGGCTTTTTCACTCATTGAGAGAAGGCGGCTGGGGGGCCCACACAGGAGACTTCTGAATTACGGCGGGTAGAGAGCAGAATATTACAGTATGTTTTAAAACATCACTTGAAAAAATACCAAATGGACATTTTCTTGATGGATTTTTTTTGTGTGTGCTACAGGAAACGGTTACATTGAGGATGCATGAGTTTGGGTGGGTTGTTTTTTTTTAATATTACGATTTTTCCTGAGGCTCAGGAACCAAACCCCAGGGAGTAGAAGGCAAGCAGCGGGACAGAGCAGAGTGGTGGGGCAGGCAGTTGTTCCAGATCTGAAAGAGGGGATGAAACGTCTCCATTCTCTCAGCCAAGGCCCAAGGTGTAAATGCCCTGAGGTTGGACCTGGCACAGCTGGGATGGACACGCTCCCTTTGGGAGCAGCATCGCCCCTGCCCTCGGCTCCCGCTGCCTCCTGCGGCTCAGGAGCCCGGTTCTCAGCCACGGGGTGTTCATCACCTGGGAGCCCGGCTTAGATGGGCTTGTTTCAGTCCTTTCAGAGAAACGTCGATTCTCCTGCAGCCCTGAGAGACCATCGAGTTCCATTGATAAGAGGCTGGAAAAGGTCAAGAGCCGCCTTTGACGTTTTCAAAAGTATCTCTTCAAATTTTACCCCCAAGTCTGAGACAGGAGAGCGCAGTCTGGGAAAATGCTGATGGCAAAGTCAATCCCAGTGCTAGTGAAAACCCCCTCCCTGAGAAGCAGGGGGTGCCCACTTTGGGGGGAAGGTCCTGTCGGTCCCATCTGAGTTGAATCTGGGTTGAATTGCCTTAATCTGAAGGGGGGGGGGGCTTACACTGACTTCTCTGTGCTCCACCCGTCAGGAACCCAACGTTCTGTAAAATCTCACCACGTCCAGGCTCTAGAAGGGGTTAAGAAATGGCAATGTCACTTGTTGAAGCAGTTGGATTGTAGAGGGAGAGTTTGAAAGCTCGAAGGGAACACTGGGCTGAGGGCAGGAGGTGTCACCAGTTCTGCGGGCTCTGAAGTCAGCAAAGCCCCGAGACGTGGCTGCAGTGAAGCCGAGGATGTTAAATAGTGTGAAGCCCCTCGGGAGGGAGGTCCTCGGGAGGGAGGTCCTCGGGAGGGAGGTCCCCCCGAGTGCTGGCAGCCAGAGCTGTAATTCCAGGCCCATCTGCCTTCTCCCTGTTCCCGGCGACTTCACTCCC
>JAOTQQ010000071.1:41225253-41253325 GCA_026546715.1 Gallinago undulata | reverse complement strand
TCCCCCCGAGTGCTGGCAGCCAGAGCTGTAATTCCAGGCCCATCTGCCTTCTCCCTGTTCCCGGCGACTTCACTCCCATCCCAGACGGGGCCGATCCAGGGGGGACATACATGGGAGCAGCGGGGGCTGGGAGAGCACGTGTCAGTGGGGTTTTTCCAGCAGCATCCCCTCGGGCGTGACGTGGGTATTTCGATTGCAGACGATGAGGAGCGAGATCTGCAGAACGACCTGGTTGACTACGGCAAGGCCCGCTTCAGCGACGGGGTGCTGTGAGGAGGGACCGCGCCGGAGACGGGGACCAGGAGAGGTCTCGGCTGAGGAACTTGACGCCCTGCAAAACTGAACCATTTTTACTTCTTACTTCAAAGGAAGCTGGTAATTAGAAGCGAGGGGCGCGCTCCACGTCAGCGTGGGAGCAGAAGGAAGGGGTTCTGTACATATGTACATAGTTGTACCATTGCAAATTGTATTAAAACTCCATTTCTGGTGTTACATTGAGCCAAATACTTAGACTGTACCTTATCTGTAATAATCTTTACATTTAAAAGCGGTACTATAAATAGGGGCTGAATTGTTTCTGCAATTTAGAAACCTTTGTAAACTGGAGAACTTGTACAGTTTGTATCTCATGTAACAAAGACACCGTGGAAACCATGTACAGCCCAAGGACTCCTTTTCTACAGCAACACCCTGTGAGCAGGAACCCTCCCGCGCCCCTCGGAGCGCTCCGCCCTTGCGTTTTGCAGGTGAGAATAAAAACGGGATGTTTGAAACGTTGCTCCTTCCCTGATGTCAGCGAGGAAAAGCTGAGAGTCTGCAGGAGCAAGGACCGTATCAATTCTCCTGTGCAACGGCCCGGTCTCGGAGCTGGAACGCCGCTGTAGTAGAATCTTCATCATTTGATAGACCCAAAGCAGTTGTGTAACCAATAGCTTATTCCAAAAGGAGGTACCAATAATTCAGCAGAGCTTGTAGGACCCCCTTCTGTGTGTTGGAGAGAGGGGGGTGTCAGTGGGGAGCAGACAGACCCCGGTGGGCTCTGTGGGATCCAGCCCCTGGGGACACACAGGACACGGCGGGTGCTGTCTCCGGAGCATCCCCCAGTGGCAGCCCCTCGCCTTGAGTCACAGTTTAACGCTTTGATACGATCTCTGAACAGCCACCATCTTCCACGTTTTGATTTTCTACGCCGGGAGGTTTGTAAGTTAAATCCTTTTTGTATTCTGTGTTTAAGCACTTTCTGAATTTTATGGGAATGATTCTGTTGATCTGGTGGAAATTAAGGTTATTAACCCGACCTGCTTCTCCAAAAGGGCTACTCTGAGGAGAAATGATGGGCCCATGACGTGGGTGATTGTGCCTCATCTCCCAGGTTCCAGTTTGAAGTAAGAGTTAAGGTTTGCTCGATGCCGATTCTGGGAACCTCTCCAGCAATCTCAAGGGTCACACGATGGGGGTGGTGGTTACGGGGATCTTCTACCAATCAGTCTCGAATGGAAAAGAAATAAAAATTTCAGATGCTGGCAATGAATCTCAAGGGTTGGGTTTTTTTGTTTAAGGCTTGAGCTTTTAATTCCATCCTCTGGGAGGCAGTTGGGGGAACAGCCCTGGGCACGGTGTGATGCCCTCCCAGTTGGAGATAAAACACTGAACCTGCTGGGAACTGGGTCCCCCACTGATCCCCGGGGTGTGTGAACCCCTCCCGGGACACTCCGACTGGCCGCCTCCAGCCAATGCTGTATTTAAGCACCATGATTTTTTTCTTTGTCTTAAAATGTAATTTCACCCTGAATTAGGTGTTAACTTGATTCTTCTAATGAAAGCAACATTCATGGGTTCTAATAAATTAAGTTGTTTAAAGTATGTGAAGCTTCTGGGTGGTTGTTTTGTTTTTTTTTTTCCTTCTGGCTTACTAGAGTTGGGTTACGGTGGTGCCCCGCAGCCGCAGAGGTGTCCTGGGCTGGGCAGGGGCTGCAGCTCCCTCAGCCCTGTCCCACAGAGCTGAGGGATGGGCTCCCTGTCCCGCAGCTGGTTCTGTCACCAGCCTCTGTGCCCTGCCTGCTCCCATGCCAAAGGGCTGCCCCGGCTCTGGGACCCGTGCCCTCTGTGGGAACGAGCACAGTCACACTGGTGACACCTCCCCAGCTGCTGGCAGGGGCAGGTGGGGACACCGGGGTGGCAGTTATAGTCCCCTGACCCTGGCACGGGGCAAGAGCCGCTTTGGCCAGTCCCCTCTGTGGGGCACGTGCTGGACTCTCCGCACCCTGAGGGACGTTGTGCCACGCGAATGAACGAGGTGGAGTTTGTGACGACCGCGCTGCCCCGTGATAAACCCCCACGTCTGGGCCCTTGGACACGAGTCCCTCAGCTCCTGCTGTTGTGGAACGACTGCCCCAGGTGAGGAGCTCCCGCTGTGGGGCTCTGCTCCCCACGGACCCTGGGACCCAGCCCTGCCCCGCCCCAGCCTGGACCTTCCTTCCTTCCCCAGTAACGGGATGGGGAGACACATCATCGCACTTTATTTCAGCTTCTTGTCTTCCAGAATATTGAACCATTTCATGTTGTTCTTGTGACTGCACATGCGGTGCTCTGGGAACGACGGACCAAGAAGCCCCTTCCGTGCCAAAAGCAGAAGGTTTGTGAGCGCTCGGGGAGCGGCTGGGGGTGTTTTCCATCGGGAGGGAGGTGTCGGTGATGTGGAGGATTCCCCCGGGCGCTTCCCTTCCTTCTGCTCTTCCCTCCGACCCGGTTACTTCTGTATGGGACACAGAATGGCCTTATCTGGCATTTCTAGCCAAAATCACTGGTAACAGATGTTGGGAAATAGGTGAATTTTATAATCATAACCTTGCTGTTATAGGCACAATCAATTTCTTGTTACGTATATGCATAATCAATGTATTATTACCTATAACTTGTTGTTTCCTTGAATGCCACCAGCTTTAGAACAGTGCCATGGTGAGATTCTTTAGGTCTAATGATAGTGAAATTACAACAACGTTCATCCTTGTTAACCCACCCCCCTTTAATGGTGGTACTGGTTACTCCCTTCTGCCAGGAACTGCTCTGGAAGGGACCCCGGGCAGCTCCTGCACCCTCTGCTTTGCCGTCGGGGGGTGCTTTGAGCAGGGCTGGGGCTCTGAGCTGGCACCAACCGTGCGTGGGCAATGAGTGACCTGGCACATTGGCCACCACGGGGACCAAACAGTGACAAAGGGCTCTGTGTCTGCCCCCCAAGGAGACACCTCCACCCCTGCACCCCGTCACCTCCAGGCTAAAACTGGCGAGATGAGAAAAACGAGTATTTTTCATCCTGTTTGAAGCAGCCGGTAAAACAGCGAGATACGAGCCCCCATGGACACCTGCTCTCAACAGGTTCACTCACTTCTTGCGCTTTCTGTTCTATTCCTTGAGAAGCTGAGACAGTTTTACGGCTTATTTAATCACCAGCCCCAGCCAGGGGAAATGCAGAGTCACGAAGGAGAGACACGAGTCCTGGAAGAAAATTCCCTCTGGGTTTGGTGGCCCCTTGGCAGGAGGAGTGGCGCCGATGCACCCGCGGGAGCTCTGACAACAGGGAAGTGCCCCCGCATCCCGTCGGCTCCCAGAAGTGCTGGAGACTCCGCAACCCTCGGCACGAACCCCGGGCCTGTTTGGCCTCTGGATTTTGGGAAAATATTTGGCTGAATATTTGGTTGTATAGAAACACAGTTTGATCCTGGTGGGTATCCTTTTAAGGAATCTAATTTAGGTCACTAAGCACTTTACTCTCCATCATTTAGTGACCCAATGTTTAAAGAATTTTATTTCTAAGGGGAATTGTTCTGTCAAACAAATTCCACTTTAGTGAAGAAGAAGAAAAAAAAAAAAAAAAGTCTGTGTTCTTTTGGGAAAGTGCCGGTGTCTGCAGAGGAATGTTCCTGCTGCTCTGGGGGTGGCTTTGGTACCACCCTTCCCTGAGCCCTCTCCCCTCTCACACAGCTTCAGCTACAAAACACATCTCTGACTGAAAGTGCAAGACAACAGATGGCATTTTCCAGGAATTCCTGGAGCTCCTCATCCTCGAGGTGGGGTGAGGTTTGTTCCCTGTACAACGCCCCGGGGCAGCAGCGAGTGCCACTGCCCTGACCCTGCGGGGCAGCCGGGGTCGCTGCTCTGGCTGCTGGGCTATTCCTAAAGCAAACATCCCCAAAGGAAAACAAAGTAGCCCCAGAAATGGGGCTTTGCTTCATTTTTACATGCTGCTGAAGATTCCAAACTCACAAATTACCCGTTTAGTGTTTCATAAGCCACTGTATATTTTTTTTTGGAGCGTAGTTTGCCAACGAGCTGAACCCTGCAGTTCTCACCCAACAGGTATCTCCCCCCTCTTGAGGAGAGCAGAGGGCTAAAGGGAAGAACCTGCCCTTGCCCTCGGGTGCACACAACAGCGTGTGCCGAGCAAAGTGCAAGAAATGCATGTTCTGCTAGTGAAGTTCTATCAAACACCGGCTCACTTCTTCAAAACATCAATTTAAAATACTCATGACCCATCTGCCGGTTCGCATGCCTATCCCCAGTACAACCCCCAGGCAGGTCCTGTTCAGCGCCACCGTCGCTGTTTATGAGTGAAAATGAGAATGACTAACCTCCCCTGATTTTGTTTTAAATGTAATTCTGAAATCCCTGTGCCGTTTCTGCCGAGCCGGTACCCGTTGCCATGGCAATGGGAGCACACAGAAGGTTGCCATATTTCAGAGCGAGCTACTCCAACGTCTGCTTCCCCGAAGCCACCAGCCAGGCTTGGGAATGAAGCTGGCTCTCACCTTCGGTGGAACTGGCTTACGAGAAAAATCAAACAAAGCGTCTTTACGCGCCAGCCCGGCCCAGGTCTTCTTGGAGAGCAGATCCCAACAGCTACAGCAGCGCCCGCCTCAAGGAATTCCAGCTTTAAGGCAATAATCTACATGGCAACGCATGCAAGGGGTACTCTCTGGAACAAAAGCAGCCGATGGGACCTGCAACCCTTTTCCGAGCTTTTCACACTGTTCTCACAGACACTTTTAGGAGCTTCACTTCCCCTCACAATCCCGCACTGCCCACCTGGCACCGTAAGGGACTGTGAGCCTGGTAACGACGAGCACCTGCTTCTCCCCAAAACCTGGCTCCCAGCCGCCCTGCTGTGAACCAGCCGGTACGTAAAGCAGAATTCAGCCTGGAGTCGCTCACCAGCAGCTGCCTTAGCCAGCCAGGCACACTGCCCTTCCACAGCCCACTGCACCTGAATGTTAACACAGTTCCTGAAACTGGAAAAAAAGACAAAAAAACCCGCAGAGCATCCACTAATAAAGGGGCAGAGCATACTTTATTTTGACTGCATGGGAAAACTAAAAATATTTCAGTTGCCCCATTTTCCCTAGAATGATTTCCACTTAGTTCATTCTGTTCCCTACACTTACTTTTTTACGTCCCTGATGAGCCACAGCTCCGCCCTCCCATCCCCCTGCAAACACCCCAAACCGGGTTAAACACATCTACTGAAAAACGGGCTTCCTCCTGCCGTGAGATTAAAGGGAAAAAGAAAAAGCATTATTGAAAAGCAACATGAAAAATCTATTTACTCTCTCATGTCTTTTCCCAATCTATATCTGAGCAACTGGCATTAACTGCGGTGGGCAACGGCTCCCTGCTTTCTTAGGACATCATGTATTCTGAAAAGTGAAAAATACTTACTTTTTACAAAGTTGAAGAAAACAGTACATTTGGAGTAAAACGGACCTTTGCTGATAAACCTTGGTTTCATGGAAAGGACCAGGAGACTCCAAATGGAGATTCAGCTCCCCCATTTTCCATGGAATCTGAGCAAGGGTCCCGATTCAGCCATGGAGGGGAAGCACCTGCAGCAAGAGGGGGTAGATCTGGTGAGTGGCTGAGCCCATTCGGATTTCACTGCAGTAAGATCATTCTCTTGGGCCAGGTTATGATTTCCTTAGAAAGGAGACCCAACAAACCAACTTCCATGGAAGAAACACATCCATCCTTCACCAAGAGAGGTCCCAGCAAGCAGCATGAGCACCCAGGGCGTCTCCACGCTGCTGAACTTGGCCTGATGTCAACCAAGAACCTCCAGGGTGGGTGAGCCCAGCGTCCAGAAACGCCTGCAATAATTCCGTTACCTCTCTCCAAAACTGACTACAGCTGCGAAAGCTGCCCGGGCTAAACAAAGCACCATCACAGGTGATACTGGTGGTGAAGGTACAAGGAGCACTGGCCCAAGAGCAGACATCAGGATGTCATCACTCTCCAGGGACGAGAGGCAAAGCCCAGACTTTGGCATCCAGCAGAGTAACGGAGTAATTAAAAACACAACACAGAGCACGGCAGCAGGGTTGTTGGAAGAATGGCTTTGAACGTATTGTGAATTATCTGCATCCAGTTAAACACGGTGATCTCCAGCAATTTTTTAATCAAAGGGTAACAACAGTTTACAGCTTCAAAGCACGGCACAGATATAAACTAATTAACACAGAACAACTGTGTGAAGAAGTTCAGGAAAATTCTGAATTCCTCAACCACCCAGAGCTGATACTCTATCAAAGACCAAGAAAATTCTTGCAACTGTCCCATTTCCTAAAGATTTCAAATGCAAAGTTACAGGGGAACAAAACACCTATACGCTCTGCATAAATAACCAAACTTTAAACCCCCTAATTATAAAAGGCTACACTTTAAAAGCACTCACAAGTCCATTAAATGAATGCTGTGATGCCAAAAATATTTTGCCCAAGGTTAAACCGAGAAAATACATATTCCCAAATCATTTTTGATCAGCAAGCGATTGCAGAGCTTTGTTTTTATGCCCAGCCCTGAAGAGAAATCCGCGTTGAAGGGGCATTAGCATACAAATGGATGTGAACTTTCAAAGCTTATGCAACTGTTACTCCATTACAGACAGCTCAAATCAATTAGGTTGTTAAAAATCAGAGAATAAATCTTTGTTTCAGTTTAAAATATGAGTACTCCCCTATACCTCAGAGACATACAGGAAATTTTAAGCTGGTAAAAATTCAGCTTGTTGAGGAGGGGGAAAAAAAAAAACCAACCAACCAAAATTCACTTGATGTTCCTGCCACTTACTTCCCTCCCTCCCTCCCTCCCTCCCTCCCCTCCTCACTTCAATGGTCCTTTCCCTGCCCCCTCCCTCCCCCACCCCGAAGAAAGGGATAGAGAGAAAGATTTCCTCTAAAGACAGTTTGATTCACTCTTCAAACCTAGTAAGTGTGAAATTAAGAGTGGTGTTTATCCTGCTTACTGGAAAAAACCTCAGCACAGTCATACATAAATTCCAAGTACTTTTGTAAGGAACAGAAGGAAAACAATTAAGAGTAAGCCCAAGACTTGCTGCCAAGACTGAAGGATGATTTCAAGAAGTCTGAGAAATGCAGTCAAAGAAAATCACAGTCAAAGAAATCACTCGATTCATTTCAGTTAGTCCCAACTGCCCAAGTTTGGAGGTTTTCAGTAAATGGGCTTTGCCAGAGGTCTTTCAAAGTTCCCTGGATCCCACAAAAGCTAAGACTCAACTTACTGATCAACCTATTTTAGTTTAAACATTAGAAAAAGCAAACCAACCGATAGGTGGTATCTCACCAAAAGGTAAAAAATGGCTCTACAGAAACAAAAATAACCACATTTTTCAGAATTTTAACACCTGCAAAGAGCATTCTGTTTAAAATACTTTGAAGACTAAAGTGACAAGATGAAAACAGATACTACGTATCTAATGGTTTATGTGTTTTATTAAATATTATCATTTTACATTTTCATATAGACAAAACCATAACAGTGAAAAACACAAAGCCTGTAGAACAAAAGATCTCTTGTAAGCAAGGATTTTGCAATAAAACATTAAATGTTTGCAGTGAATCACAGCACGATTTGCCTGGGAAATACCCACAGTTGACTGGGCTTCACACACGTCGTCATGCGCTTCTGCTTCACTTTAACACATGCAGGTTACACAGACCCTCCGCATAAACAATTTCTGGAAACTCAAGTTATAAAACACAACATTAAAATCTCCCCCTCTCCTAGTTCAAGATATGACCTGCCAGAAGCCAGAGCACTACTAAAAGGGGAAGAGGAGGCAGGTCCTTTTCTGTCGCTGTATGGTACCTCCACTCGTCGGGCACTTCCCTGCACACACAACCATTTACTGCCCACTTCCAGCTCCCAGGGATTTGCCTGAACAAACAGACGTGTGGTGTGTCCTCGTGGTACGTGGAGAACTCCCCTCCACTCCCCAAGTTCACTCCTTCCCAAATATCTTACAGCCACTGAAGAATTCACATACTTGCACATACCACAAGAAAGCAAGGGAAAAAGTCATTTCTTCAACTTCCATGTGCCACAAGAAAATCCCAAATCTTACTTGGACTCGTGACACTTTATTACTCTAAAACTGTGTTTCTCAGGTAGCAACAACAGAACTGTAAGTACACGCAGTCCCTTGTGAAGCTTGCTCAAAACACGGTTGCGTGTCCTCAAACCAGTGAATCAACACCACCGATTAACAGTTGTCAAAATGTTCTGACACGTTCCAAGGCAAAGATATATGTCATGGAGTGTATAAAAGGTTTTCTTCTCTATAAAACTAGGTAATACCACTATTTTGTTTGCATATTGGAGAAAAGCTGGGTCAAAAAATGCTGTTTTACTTGAAGGAAGGTTTCTGAGGTCCTGTGCTCTCAGCAGAATCCATTTCACTGTCCAACAGCAGCCTCTGAGGAAATTCTGCTTCTGACAACTTTCTGCATCACTGGTATTGTAGAGAATTTCAGTGTGCCATGAGTCTAGCTGTCATCAGCAATGCTTACTCCAGGACTTACATGGAACTTTAAGTAACCTGGGACCCAGGTATGTTAAAAGTTTAAGTAACCTGGGACCCTTTTCTGAGAATGACCAGAATATTTAGTAGGATCAAAACTCTTGCTACAATAAACTAGAAAACATGAGATTGCATGCTTCCTATCACTGTGGGGAAACAGCCCAGTGCTCTGCATCAGCCAGAGCTTTCTGGCAGACTCTAGGACTAAGAGGACTGCACTTCTCTAGTATAGCACTGGTTTAAATGAAACGGAAAAAAAAACCAAAAACCAACCAAGAAATTGGGGGCATATATACCTATTTACTAGAATGCAGTGGAATTTTTCAAGCCAGCCAGAGACAGGCTTGATATTTATGCAAGAACTTCCTGCCAATATAAAAACCATAATGCTCTTAATTCCTCAACCCGTATCAAACTCTCCCCGTGTCGCCACAAGGGGGTTGCTGGTACAGACACTCTCCGGTTTAAGTTCCTAAACCTGGGCCTGCCCACGTGTGGGAGTGCGTTTCTGTCCCCCGCGGAGTGTTTTGTGACAAGCTTCAGTGACACGCTGTGCTAGATCAAACACACAGGAAGGTTCGTTGGCCTTTGTTCCTGCAGGGGGATTCGGCACCATATGAACCCCCAGGGCTGTCAGCCCCAGCGTCGGCAGCGAGAACAGCCAGTCTGTGGCTGTTCCTGGACAGACAGACTGGATCACAGCCAGCTCGGCACCGGGAGCGAGCGCAGCCTGCTAGCCGCTTCTCGTGGAAGTCAAGTGCATGGGGCTGTTCACCTATTAAATAACATTTCTTCCCTTCAGATAAGCAACAGAAACAACTACTACTGGAAACGGGTAACTTTAAAACTATAAACCCAAACAAGAATTGTTTTGGTTATAAAACAACTATCTCTCAGTCATGTCACGGTTGTTTCCACTTTGACAAAATAAACCAGACTGAACTGCTGTGCTCGGAGCACCGAGCGGTATCTGCAAGAAGGACGCTGAAATACCAGAGGGAAGTTAAAGGAAGACCCTTCCCTCCAAAATTATCCAGGCAATGAATCTCTTTCCCCCTAAAAAAGCAAAGGCCACAGGGCAAGATTTAGGATTTTAGCTTATGAAACAGAATTCTGAGGGACGATCTGATCCCTGCACGTGGGTCCTGGCACATGAAAGAGGAACTCCAGCAGTGCAGGACTCTTGAATGAATCTTGCTGAGAAGCATCAGATGCAATAGCTGGAAGTTAAACTCAAACCTGGAATGAAACACAAACCCTAACTGCAGATACCTGAAACGGCTTACCACGGGAAAGCGGTGCACTCGCCAACTCTTAATCTCTACAACAGGAAAGTCACTCCAAAACCTGTCATTTTAAATGAGTGCATGAACACAAAGCCAGTGGATCAGCAAGACTTAGAAGGGGGGGAAAAAAAAAAAAGAGTTGTGAAGAAATCATAAATATGAAGAACGTCCTTTCAAATGAACACTCAGAGTATAACATTTCAAGAACATGTAATATTCTGGCAACTATACTTTTCTTTTTTTTTTTTTCCCTTCAGTTTCTCTGTGAAGTGAAGAAAACACGCACCTAGAATATCTCAGTCTGACAGAGTGCCTGAAATCCTGAAACCCACTGTCAGGGAAAAACCACAGCTGCCAATATGGGAGCCTTTTCTTTGAAGGGAATACGCATTCAAGCTTCTGAGGTGTCACTCGTTCGCAGGCAGACATGGCATTATTTAGCATTTTTACATTTTACACACACGTAGAGCTAATGCTCTTTTCATGGTGTACATTACAATGTGGGGAACAGGTTACAGCAGGTGGACCTTTGAACCTTTGCCTTCACAGCAATGTCAATTAGCAATATGATTTTACATATTCCCACCCAACGTGCGGCGAAGGTCAGGATCCTGCTGCTGCAGTACCCCCTCCCTGGCACGGCTCACAATCAGGTAACTCAAGGGCAGCGCAAGACTGCTGTGGAAGACACAATTTAATATTCTGTAACACAGAAAAGTACAGTTCTCATTCCCATAAAGATTAGTTTGAACCCTGAGTCATATGCTTTAATCTCTCTTCTAAATGTTTTTTTGGCTTTCGTTATAAAGGCACTAAAGCGTTTTGGTATTCATACAAATATCTGCTTGCTTTGAATCCTGCTGAATGACTTCCTCTGGCAGCGAGTTTCATTCTAATTACACGGTTTGAAAAAGTATTTCCACCTACCATTTTTCAAAACTCCCACTTTCTAAGTATCAGTGAATGTCCTTTTGGGCTTGTACTATGAGACATCTCAAAGTTATCCTGCCATACTAGTTCCTCTCCAAGGACTGACAAACAATCTTAATTAAGTTTTAACATGTCCAAGCTACCCCTTTTCACAGCCCATCATACAAAAAATATTCAAGTACTATGGTTAATGAGGGTGTTTAGAAATACTTTAGTGCTCTAGAGGAATAAGGCTACCTGCTCTGAATGAGGACTACCCCATTTCCACTGCATTTTTATGACTTTTTTTCTTAAAAAACTTTGGTAAAATTAGCTTTATAATGTTTTCTGCTAAAGAATACTAGAGTCCTGCGATAGAATTCTAAAACAAATTTTGGCTTCACAGCAGCAGATGTGGTTCAGTTTAACAAGCTAATAAATATTTTAAGTGACTAGAGAGCTGGGACTTTTATAATATGATCCAAGTTTAAAAGCTAAGAAGGGAATCAACAGGTACTAGAAAAAGAAAACACACAATACCTGGGTGGGTTTGTGCCTACTGCTAAATTACAGAATGTGGATACAAGACACTTTTGTAAAAACATTCCATCTGCAGCAATACCTTGAGAAGTTAACCTAATGTCATTACACTTACTAACCCGCAAACCAAAGACCTCTGTTTAAAAAGCTCAGTGGATAAAAGTGATCACCAATGGGGAAAAAATTAATTAGATACACAAATTCAGTAGGATGCAAATTACAAATCTAACCTCACTATATCCTCTTGTACTTTACTGCGTGAGATGGCCAAGCTGCTTCGTTAAGACATTCGAACACTAAAGCATGCAGTATCCTCAACGTTTCACACCGAAAGAGACTGTCTAAAAAAGAAAAAAAAGGAAAAAATTAAAAAAGAGAAAGTAGAAATAAAACTTCACACTGGACTCCACGGGCGCCTTAAAACAGCAGCTCAAACCACAGAAGTAGCGCTGTCCTACGCTTCGGGACAGAAGGCAGAGGTACCTGAGCGATGCGGGACACGGCGGGCTGGGCAGGGGAGGGGGCAGGACCGGCACTGCCGCCACGGCGCCCCCCCGGTAACGGCCGGACCGGACTGACACCGGGGGGACGCTCTAGGGCTGCCAGAAGGGCAGCGAGGCCGCCCCCCGCCTCAGGGCGCGGCGGGACCCCGGGGACCGGAGACAGCCTCCCCCCACCGGAGGACTCCCGGGCCGCGGCAACGGGACCGCGGCGCCACCGCCGTCCGCAGGCCCCACCGGCTGCAGCGGCGGCCGCGGCCAACCCTCCCCGGGGAGCGCAGGAAAGCGCTACTCCCGCCCCCCCGCCGGGAAACGCTCCCTACCGGCCGCGGCGGCTTCCCCGAGCTGCGCCCGCCCGCCGCGCCCGCCTCCTACCGCAGGGGGAAGAACCGAGCCGGGCCGCGGGCGACCGCTCACCCTCGCTCCGGGGCCGCCGCCTCCCGGCCCGGCAACGAGCGCTCCTCCATCGGGGCTGCCGGAGGCGGGGCCATCCCCTCGGCGCCTCACCTCAGGGCGCGGCGGGACCCCGGCCGCCCCGCGCCTCACGGCGCCTCGCGCTCCGCCCGCCTCAGGGCACGGCGGGACTCCGCACCCCTCGCGCACTGCTCGCGCGCCGCCACCCCCCCCCACCCCGCACTTCTCCTCACAGCTCCCCCCCGCCTCACCTCAGGGCGCGGCGAGCCGGCGGTCGGCTCGGCCCGGCGCCAAGAGAGCGAGGCGGCCGCTGCCTCCTCCGCCGGAGGCACCCTCAGCTCCGGCGCCTCAGGCGCAGCCTCCCGCCCCTGGCGGCGGCTCCCGGCCCGGGGAAAGCGGCGGCCCAGCTTCCCCCCGCCCCAGCCTCTCCCGCACCCCCGCTGCGCCGCCGCTCTCCGCTGGGCGCGCCGCCTCGGGGCGCCGCTCCCCGCGCCAGGCCGCGGCTTCCCTCCTTCCCGGCCTGCCCCGGCGCCGCCGTCCCCGGGCCCCCCTCCCCCGGCCGGGCTGCGCCTGCGCGGCGGCCCCTCTCCCCATCCGGGTCCCTCCGTGCGGTGTAGCAGGTCGGTAGGCGGGAAATGGCGACTGGCTGCTGAGCGGCTGCGGAGCGCGGAGCCCCCGGCGGCGGTGTAAACACAGCGGCGCCCGCCCGGCCCGGCCTGGCCCGGCCCGGCCGGCCGGCGGGGACCCGGACACCGGGGGGCCCGCCTCCCCGGCACCCCGCACCCGCAGGTAACTGACGCGGCGGCTCCGCCAGCGCGGGGTCCCAGCCCGGGATCAGGTGGGAAAGGCGAGGGGTGGCCGCTCCGGAGTGACCGGCGGGAGCCTCCCCTCAGGGCCTGCCCCGCGGCGGGCCCCTGCGCCCCGCGTCCCCGCCCGCCCGCCGGGCTCCGCGCCCCGCTTGCCTTGCGGAGACACCCCGTCCCTCCCCGCTCACCTCCCCTCGCCGGCCGCGGAGGCCAGCCAGCCCCGGCCGCGCCGGAGCGGGGGGGCGCAGCCCTTCCCGGGGCCGGCCCCCCTACCCCCGGCGGAGCGGGCGGCGCGGCTGTCACCCCCGCGCTGACACCCCCCGCCTCCCCCTCTAGGCCGAGGCCTGCGGTGCGTCTCCGCCGCGCCCGCCGCCGCCCCCCGTCCCGTCCCGCGCCCCGGGCGGCGGTGGGCGCCGCGGGGGCAGCGCCGTGCGCGGCGGCGGGGGCGCGTCCCGGGCCGGGCCGGCTGAGGGGGCGTAGCTCGGCGGGCGGCATCCCGGCCCCTGCCGCACACGGGCGGGCCGTGCCCGCCGCCGGCTCCCGCGGGGCGAGCGCAGGACGCGCCTGTTGCTGGCTGCTGTTGTCGCCGCGCCGGGGGAGCAGCGCCGGACGTGCCTGTCACCGGCTTCGGGGTGGGGGGGACGGGACACGGGGGACGTACGGCGGGGGTTTGCCGCCCCGCCGCCTCCCCGGTGGACGCCGGGCACCGGCGCCGGGGGCTGCCCGGGCAGGGATCCCGGACGGCGAAAGGCTAAGGCGAGGGATGTCAGCGCGGCCGGGCAGGGGGGAACGACACCAACTTTGCCTGCTGTCACTTGTGGCGGCAGGAGCGGGGGGAAGGCGGCCGGGAGGTACCGGGCAGTGGCGAGCGGGACCACCCCCGCCCCGGCCCGTTATTGACATTCCCAGCCAGTACCGGGAAGGCGGCGTGAGGTATTAGCGTGTTGCATACCACATTGATTATCTGCTCACTCCCGTGCTGCCGAAGAGTGCCGTACGAGCCTGTTGCTCAATTCCATGGTACTTAGGAGCACGGGAGAGGACAGGTCTTGCTGTTTCTGTGTGACTGTTGTGGGGAGCTGTAGCCTGGATGTGCCGGGGACAGTTATTCCTCCGTGATGATGGTTCACTTGTTCTGGTCCCAAGGCTGTTGTTTTGGTAGGGTTTTTTTCATAGTCTTCCAGTTGCTCATGGTGCACTTGTAGAAGTAATTTTGAGATTGTAATTATTTACCTTGTCTTTCTTGGTAAGTTTCCACCGTTACAGTAGTTCACGAAGAGGATCTCTAAGTATAACTATTACTCTGTTGCCTTGGGCGAGTCACAACCTCCTTTTTTTTGCCATTTCTCCATCAGTAAAATGGGGATAATAATACCTCAGAGAGTTGTTACAAGAAGTAGTTAATGTTTGTAGAGGGCTTAAAAGACCTAAGTGTTATTAATTAAGCCCCATGACACATTAAGGTAAGAGTTAGCGAACCAGGTTTACACATGGATGAACTGAGGCAGGAAGAGATTATGATTTAGCTGGAGTAACATATTGGATCTGTGACAATAGCAGAAAACAAGTTGTAACTACTTCATGCTGTAGGCACAAGCAAACAGTTCTATGTAACAGATATACTTCCAAGATTATTTGCCCCTCCCTCACCCCCCCCCCCCTTCCAATTTCAAGCTTTCCTACTTTAGGAGGTTTTGCCTGTGTGACTTCCAGTTGACTGGGTAGCTGCAAGGACACTTGTGGCTTGCCCACTTAAAAGTGTTTCGGCAGTTTTCATAACAAGATATATGTTCTAGGATGCAAGCCAAATCCCGACTTAAATTCCATAAAACATTCTCCACTTTTCCCCTGAAAACATTGCGTGGAACTTAGTTAAGACTTGATCCTGTTCCAGTCAGTGGAGTATGCACTAAAGCTGACATTCCTGTTTCATCTAAGAAAGCTCTTTCATTACAGAAAAAATGCTCTTGTCAGTCTGCCCCCGAGATTTAATGGTACAGTTAGATCATTTTTCTAAAGATGTAAACATTCCACATATGCTGGAGCTGTACATGCATTTTCATAATTTAAAGGTAATTTTCCATCTTCAGACTTCCACCACAAGCGGTGATAACTTCCTTCTCCCGCACTGATCCCCCAGCACACTGACATGACACTATTACAGGCTGAATAGCATTAAGCTGTTAAAAAAAAGTAATCTACTGAATTCAAAAGGAAACTTAGTCTTCATCTTACAAAGTTTTTCCATACTGTATTGGCTTTTATTTTCTTTGATCACTTGTGATGCTGCTGAGGTTGACACCAACAAAAATAGCATTTGCAGAAGACTTTAAGAATCACGTTTTCTCTTCCGACAGGTTTCTATGCAAACATTTCATTCCTGTGAAAGAAACTTTTTCATAGGTGTAAGTGGAGTAAGAACTGGGAGTATTTGCACATTGATACTCAAACTGAACTATTTTGGCAAGAGCTTGCAAGAAAAGCTCGGGCAGGGGGGTTGGACAAGGAGACCTCCAGAGCTCCCTTCCAACCTCAACCATTTCTGACTCTGTAAAAGCAGGATGCGTCAAGTAGGACTGGAATTTGGCAGAAATTTAAAATTAATGTGCATTTTTAGACTCACGTATACTCTGACAGAAGCTTGAGACTTCTTGCCCTTTTGAAGGAATAACTGGAAGTTCCAGAACACCATCATGATAATTTCAAGATCCCAGCTGAAACCAGTGTAATTGTATAACTCTGGAATTGCCTTTTCCAGTGGAGGGATGTGCCAGTTCTTCCTTGTCCATGTGTTTCCAGCCTAGTCTCCCCAGGGGAACCAACTCCTGTGGACTTTGA
Source organism: Gallinago undulata (assembly GCA_026546715.1). Taxonomy (NCBI): domain Eukaryota; kingdom Metazoa; phylum Chordata; class Aves; order Charadriiformes; family Scolopacidae; genus Gallinago; species Gallinago undulata. The sequence continues at coordinate 41,237,166 of JAOTQQ010000071.1, read as the reverse complement.
TAATGTCAGCATAGGACTGCTAGCATTATCCCAGATTTGAAGTCTGTGGTCACCCCCCCTGTGGCTGCATCCTTATTCCATACTTTCTAGGAGCGTTCCTCTCAGACAAGTGCTTTTCTGGTTCATGACTGTGAATAGATCAGATATGTTGGTTCACTGTTATTAGCCCAGAAAATAGAAGACTAAGCCTGAAAGAAATTCTTTCATTTGCTGGCAGTTTACATTGCCACTGAAGTGTTGGCACCAATCTCTTGTAAATTTTAAATGGAAGATTGTTTTTCATCTATTGTATATGAAAAGTTCATTTGGTATTTATACATCCCAGTTAAGTCTTCAAAAAATGCAAATATGTGCCATAAGTGCATAGTTGACTAATCAAATTCGAAATGGATTACAATTTTTAAGGGGCAGACTATTTGAATTGACTCGTGCTGCTCTGATCCTGGAAGGGAACAGAAAGCTCTTTACCCCGGGTAAGGAGAGGGGGTGTCTCCGGGGGGATTCCCTGCAGAGCTCTCCAAACGCGGGCAGTCCTGGTGCTGGGTGTCACCTCCAATTGCTCAGAGGAGAAACTCACATACAGCCAGATACTTGAAAGCCAGCATAACATGTTGTTTACATGTTGAGTTGCCTGGATGGCCATTATTTAGTATTTTAGAAAAATAAATATTTTACAGTCACAGGTGAAGACATTTTCAATAGCACTTGAAAAATTAAGTGTGAAATCATCCACATTTAAAGCAATCAGTCTCAGCAGCTGGATGGATAGCAGTTTCCCAGTTGGCAGTCTTAACTTTTTCTAAATAGATTACTTCCCAATCAGATCTGTTTCAGTAATTACTTTGATTAAGGTCCTCTTAACTATGGAAAACAAGAAATTGTTTCATCTTACCTTGTGAACCAAAGAAAACACTTGTCTGGACAGTCTGGTGTAAGAAAATAACAAGCTGGCTATCACTCTGAAGGGTGTTCTCACCTTTGCCACCCCCGTGAGGTGTGTGGTCTGACACACAGCCCTCGCTGCCTCAGTTTCCCTATCTGATGGGTTGGTATTTATGGCAATACTGAGACCTGTGGACAAGCCAACGGGGAGGAAAGGTGCAGGTGCTGGTGGAGAGGATTCCCTCTCGGCGTCCTGCTATATGAAATACAGCACCCTGTGGGGAAATTTTTATGGGAGTCCAGCCCCATCAATCAGATTTCTCTGCATCTAGCTAAAAATAACCCCAAAGCCAACATTTAGGAAGCTGCCTATCTCTTGCATTAGATCTAACGAGTGATGTGGGTACCAGAGTTGCATATGAAAGATGATGGAAGTTGAGCTTATCCCTTTCAGTCCTAACTCCTGGCTGAATTCCGAATTTCTTTTTGTTGGGTGAGGAATCTAGTTAGAAGCAACAGAGCACTTCTAGTGTTGAATTCATAATATTTATTGTAGCAGTGTAACTTTATAACATTATAATGAGAATAAGTTAAACTAAAAGGAGATCTAACTCCACAGCATCTGGAAAATAAGATATGTGTACTTAAAGTAGTACAAGGCTAAAAATACATCCTACTACTCATTGCCAATATACCAAGTAGGAAAAAAAATCTAACTCTAAAACATTTGAATTAGAGCTTATCTAAAAATAAGTTACTTAATTTTAATATATATATATGTAAACACGTACAGTGGTAAGATGGCAGGAGTGTCATTGTCAGCAGAGCAGGACTTCCCCTAGGAAGAGGATACTGTAGGGCATGTTAGCATCCTTGAAGCCCCATATGAAAGAAAAGGAACCTGTCCTTATTTAGGCTATGGTTAGGAATGGCTAGTTTAAGTTAATAAATTAACAGGAACTCAGATCAAATCAGAGCAGTAGTTCTAAGCATTTTTGCTTTAGCTGTACTGATTCAGGCTAGATCATAACTTAAGTTTACTTTAGGCCATTCTAAAACACCATTGCTTTGATTCACCCTATATTTTAGGAGGTGCTAATTAGAGACAGGTAGGTAATTCAATCTAAGGATTAGGCTCTACCACACGGACTTTACTGGTACAGCAGCACCAGTTACATGTGCACCTGCTGGGAGGCTTGTGCCCTAACTGTGTTTGACTAGGAAAAAAAAGTATTTTCCCTCCCTTTCACGTTTTTAGCAGGTTGTGTTGTACTGGTAGAGCTGCTGGTTTAGGCACAACCTTACATTCCCTTAGTATATATAGAGTTTAGGGGTAGTCAGTACCTGCTTCAGGGGTTGAAGGTGCTGGAGCAAAGAGTCTAATACAGGTATATTTATTTCTTACCCCTGTGCTGGGATTTTGCTTCATCCATTGTAGTTTCCATCCCATAGCTGGGGTTTCTGAAGCGTTCAGGATTTCAGGGAGCAGTGAGCTGACTTGGGGTTCTGCAGTCACCTTTGTCCCTGCTGCATTTCCTAATAGCTTCCTCATGTGGGATAACACTGCTGGAGTTCCTTCTCTTTCCAAGGAACTTCTATGCCTTTGCTGTCCTGGGGGAGCTCACTTGGGTGCAGCAGGCTGCCTTTTATATGGAATGATGCCTTTGGGCTCACCTGAGTCACATCCATCACCTGGGAGGGAGATAAATCCTGTAGGTGAGACCTGAGCTCAGTCCCTTTTGCAAACTGTGCTGGTACCACAGCCCTGTGGCTGGGGTCTGCCTGTGTGTGGGGCTGGGAGATGAGGAACCTCGTTAAGAAATAAATAAAGAGGATGAGAGACGGCTAGTTATTAGTGGCACTGTGGGCAATAGTTGTGCTGTTTCTGTGTTTGCTAAGGAGAAGCTTTAAAGTTTGTTTTCAAAGGGGAAACAAGTATAGAAGGAAGAGGCAATTTATAGATAGCAGAAACATCTACAAGAACGTTAAAGGTACTTACAAGTTTTGTGTCCTAGACTTAAATATAGGATATTTGATTGAATTACCTAGCTCAACTTATTTGACACCTTAAACTCTTGTTAACACCAAGCAGTTGTAATTAAATCAATTGAAATATGCTTGGAAAAGCCTGTTTATTTTGCTTATCAAGACAGAACTGATGAACGTTAAGGAAGGCAACAGGAAAGTTAGTGGGATCTTGATGTTTCTAATTTATGTTCTTAAAAACATAAATTTAGAAGAAACTTTTGAAGACTTGAATGTAGTTTAAGAGCGATACTCTTAAACAACTGTAATTACTGGATTTGGAGTGCCCTAGTTTTGTGTTGCTTAGGGACAAGACAGCTTACTGGTGCTCTTAGGAGAGTCTTTGAGAGCTCCGTTGAAAAAATGGACTGGACAGATAGAGCTTCAGGTGAAGATGTCTTATGCTTAATTACCCTGTTGGACTTATTTGAAGATAATTCTCTTTTGATAGTAGATGGGTTTATTGTATACCTGGAAAATGTTTGATAATGTTCAATCTCGAAGATTAATAGTTAATATAAAATGTCCGGAGACAATTAACATAATAAGGTTCCAAACTGTAAAATAGTTTAAGATTAGAAAAATAGACATTTGTCATCAGTGGTCCATGGCTTCAAAATGAAAAAGTTACTTGAGGAAGATTGCTCCTCGCTCTTTCTCTGCTGAATGTACTTCTGTTCCCTGTTGGCTGGGGTGCTGTAAGGTTAGAGGGGTGTGAGAGCTGCTCATCGACCGTGTTGCTGGGAGCGTGAGAGGCTCTGTGCCTGCATCTTCAGATAGCTGATATTTTGTCAGAATTACCAGGGTGAAGGGCTTTGTTGTTGTTGTCTGATGGTTTATTTTTATTTGTAAACTAAAGTAATTGTGCCAATAAACCCACTACTGGTATATCAGCTTCCTCAGAGTGTTGTCAGTTGTCACTGGTATTGTCAAATAGCGTGGGGCAGTAGGAGCAGAATGGGTCTGTTGGTGTTGAGGACTTGATGCCCACGTTGTTGGCGTTTCTGGAGGCTTTAGCTCAGTCTTGTCCCGTGTCCTTTAATGGCTGAAGTGTGTCTTCCAGCATAGTTCCAGACAGAGGGCTCCGGTGGGTTGCTCTGAGACTGCTGAATGTGAACCCTAGCACTATAAGGGAGATGACAAGAGGATCTGTTTCAAAAGCTCCCACTAGATCCAAACTTGAAAACTGGTGCAGATTTGTGGTAGACAACACCTTGCCTTAGGGAAGGCAGAAGATGCCACTCCTAAAGTTTTTGTTTGTGTTAAACTCCTTGTGAAAGGAGTGAGAAGCATGTAGCAGTTGATAAAGGAGGGACAAATATGATATGAAAAGGCTGTAAAAAAGGGTTAAGAGCCTCCAGTCAACCATCAGAGGGTAGCAGCAAATTGGGTGAAACCTGTGCAGAGTTTTCTGAATGCCTGAATGGTTTTTTTTTTCCCCTGTACTTGAGTTCCATAGCTTAGCTCCCCTCTTCCCCGGGGCTGGATGGACACTCCTTATCTGCGCTGAGCAATGTCTTAGAATCTTAGTGGTTGGAAGGGACCTTTGAGATCGAGTCCAACCACATTAAAAAAAACAACCCCAACACAAAACCAAAACAAAACAAAAACAACAAAAAACCCACCCAAACAAACACAAAAAAGAATATCCTCTGAATTAACCCGGCTTCCAATAGACAGTTGTTTAAACTAACCTTGCTGGACTTTGTTTAGCCTCTGTGTTCAAAGAGAGTTTAAAAAACTAAGTTCTGTTTTATAACAGAATATATACAATATATGATACTGAAAGGATGAAGAGAGAATGATTATTCCGTCCCGCCCCCCTCCCCTGACTTCAATGTGCAGGTTTTTAAATATTACTGTGTAGGAGTTTTGTTCCCGTGTGGTGCTCAGGGACAGAAGTTGTTGACCGTTCACATGTATGTTGTGCTTAGCATTTTTCTCCAAACGCTATTTCTGAGTTGTTCTACTGTCATGTTGTGTCATAAATGAGGATTCTTCTCAACAAGATAATCAGGAGCACAAGCTAAAATAATCCACTTAGTAAGTTGTTTCTTGAACAGCAGAATTGATAAGGTCTGGTTTCCCACAGACTTGTATTCTTTTGTGCCTTCCAGCCCTCTGGTCTCCTGTAAAACCTCCAGACTCTCTGTCCAGAGGATCTCAAGCATCCCTGGCTCCCCTTAGCTCTCCCTCCCGGTGTCGGCAGGGCCAGCGCTGCCTTTGCTGGCTGAGCGGGAAGCGGCGTGTGGCTGTTCGTTTTGTATGTGGTCAGGGGACGAGGGGTAGGGATGGGGCTGTGGGTTTTTCACTTACTGGGAATACTAACAGGGTCTGCCTTACCTACATAGCTTTCGATTTTCAGAAAACTTGTAGGAACTTGGTACGTTTGAAGTTTCTCTCCCGCTGTGAAATTGGGCTGATGCTGGTCAGTGGGTTCTGCGTTTCGCAGGAGTGCACTGACAGACACCCAGACATTGATGGACAGTGCAAGTGTATAAGCCTTATTTTCTCTAGAAATCAGTAAAAAAAATCAACTGTAACAGAAAAAGCTTATCAGTGTTTATGCTAAAGAATGCCTTCAAAGACTACAATAAGGAAATAAAACCCATGACATAAGATACTGTTGCTTTAAAAATTTGTGACCGGATGGTCTTTGTTAACATAACAAAGGAAAATTTTAAACCCAAATAGTTTCACTGATCACATCAACAAAGACAAACCACCAGCCTCAGGGCTGCTACTGGAGCAGCCCAGGCTGTGGTTCCGCAGCAGCCCAGCAGAGTCTCCTCGCTGCTCCGGTCCCACTGACCAGTAAGTGAAACGGGCTGGGATGTGGTCTTTGCCCTGGGGACTGAGTGGTGTGCCCCAGGCTGCATCCTCCCAGCCGGGCTCCTTCCTCCACACCTGGGGGACCTCCCTGTCCTGCCACAGGGACCAGGGACCAACCCTCTCCCATCCGGGAGCATCCTCCAGGAGAAGGCTGTGCCATCGGCAGTGTTCCGGCTGTGCCGAGATGTGCCGGCAGCCGCGGTTGTGTCAGGTTGTGTAGTTGTACAGGGAGGAGTGAGGTATGGTGTTGGAACCCCTCGCCCTGGGCTTGCTGCTTTACTGCTGGGGCTGTCCTTTCCCCTGCCAGCAGTTGTATGTTTTTATTCCACCCCTTGTTCCTGTGTTTCTGTGTTGAAACAGTTCAGATTACTAAGCTGGTCCAAAAATGTGGCTAACTGGAGGGCTAGCTGGGTGCCAGAGCCGCCTCGGGGGGTGTGAGGGGAGTCAGATGGGCTGAGGCTGTCGCGGAGCCGCAGCCTGTCACAGCACCAAACTCTTCCCGGTGCGGTGAGAGGGAATGGGAGGCTGGAACTCCCTGCACCAGCTGCTCGGCGAAAACTAACGTCTTGCGACTACGTGCTGAAAGGCAGCAAATGGCACCGGGCAGAGGAGCGAGTAGCTCCTCAGACTGACTTTGCTGTCAGAGAAAGCATCGCTGAGCTGTAGTCACAATGCACAGTCAAATAGTACCTGCTGAGCCAGAAGGGATGCAGAGGAAGGAGGTGTGGAAATTAGAAAGCTCTCCTTCTATTTTCATTAAAATATTTCTAAATACCAAGAACACTCTTCCATGATTTTGTGAAGTTGCTTCTTCAGTGCTTGTAGTGAAAAGTATTGTGTGCTCTGTCATACATACAAGATGGCAAAAAGGTAACACCTAACATTCTTCCAAGTGTTTGGTTGGTATTTAAGTTAATTTAGGTCTCCTCAGTATCTGCAAAATTCTCCCAAATTATAACGTAACTGCTTTGCAATGTAATAAATTAACCACTGTCAAGATGACTTGCATTTCTTTGGAATGTGGCATGGCCATGTCTTACTCTGGGGGATTCCTGCTGGAGAGGCTGGGATTGCTCCTACTCCTGGGGAATGATTGGGAAAAAAGATCCAACAACTGCGTAGGGTCAGAGGTGATACCAGCACTTCTTGGGTTTGCGGATTTCTCTGTTTCACAGTCTGTAGATACAGATGAATGGGGGGAGTGTGGAGGTCAGTGGGCTGCAGCCCTCAGCCACCCTTCTTCCATTCAAATTTATCAGTGTGGCACGTGAATCTGTGCTCCAGCATACAGATGGGCAACTTCCCTTGTCTCTCACTCAAGAAGCCTCTCAGATGCTAGGCACTCTAAAACATTAGCCAATTTTGCATGGTTTTTCGTAAGAACGCCAACCAGCACCAAGCGGCATCGGTAGTGGCAGCGTTAATAGTTCTGTAGCTCTGACCCGTTCTCAAACACAAACTCTCCAAAGTAAGGCACCGGACAGACCCTGTCTCCTCGTTCCACAGAGCAATTCCCCGCTTGTTTACAGAGCACTATCTGCTACTTTACAGCCATAAAGTAATTATTTCATTACATCTCGCGCATTTTAAAGTGGCAGAGATATGTTAGACAGAACCGGAGGCAATCAGTTTGTGAAATAAATAAGTGAAATTCAGGGTAGAGTCAAAGAGCAATGGAAACATTACAGTGTGTGCACACTTGTGGCTTACAGCATTTTTGTTGGTGACTTGTGCTTATTATACTTGAAGTGACTGGAATATTGACCAGAAACTTCCTATAACTTTCCACTGAATAGCCAATGAGGTTTGGTTTTTCTTGAAGATTTTTCACCCAAAATAAAATAGGGAAGAAAAAAAAAAGAAATTAAATGTGTAAGTTAGCCTTGTTGTGATGGGATTGGACAGGTCCCTGGAGCTCATTCCAGTTAAGTTTTTGACACTGCATGGGGGTCAAGTGCACGGTGTCTTAGTACTAGGTTTTAAGGTTATATGTAAAACATAATACCACTTGCAAATTAGTAAAGCTGCTAAAACTTTAGCACTGATTTCCATATCACTTTTAGCTTAGGTATGTCCATGAACTAGCAAATTAATCTGAGACAGGAATTTGTAAGATTTAAGTTTTCTGTCCAAGAAACGCCAGAATGGGCTATGAAAGAATCAGGTTTAAAGCAGCAGGTGTGTGTAATGGAAAAGGGTTCATTTAAAATCTATATGGACAGTGACTGATAAAAATCTTGACTGTGATGGCATTTTCCCTGTTTTTAACAACAGAATTGGTTGGGTTTTTATTTTTCTTTTTTAAATCAGGAAAGCCAGGTGTGAGAAGACTGGAATAGCAGCCCCTTACAAGGTAGAGAGCACAGTTTAAACTCTCTTGAAGGGTTTCTAAGCTATATAGTGCACCAAGGAAAAATGTTTTCCAGGACAGTAAGAATCGTATTATAATTTAAAGAGTTTTTGTCCTACAGTAAAAATAGTCTGCTATTTTTAAGGTCAAAGGAGCAGCCCAAAATGTTATCTAGCCTTTTAAAAGCCAGCACCCTGACAAAGTCCCGTGGAATATGTGGCTGGAGCTCTGATCCCTCCACGAGATTAGGGTGAGGGGGAGCGAGATCAGGTGTTCTGGTGACGTTCAGCAAAATGCAGCTCTCCTCTGCATACACCTTGCAAAAATGACTAGTTTCTCCTGACAAACACAGGAGTCACCCCATGGCTTTTGTACTCCAACACAGACTTATTAATTTTGATTTTTTTTAATTTTTTTAATTAGAAAGGTACCTAAAATGGATGAGATGAACAATTAAAAGAAGTAGCTAATTAGATTTTTTTTTTTTGTGGTTGGATACCATCCTGGCGGGTCTGTTCAGGAAGCATTCAGCAACCTGTCTGTACCACGGGCTGTAATAAGAGGGAGACGACTTCCAAAAATAGGCTCCCTGTGTGCCCGGCAGTGTGGATTAAATGTCCGGAGTGGCTGAAGTGTCCGGAGACAGCTGGGCCCTCCCAGAACCTCTGAGGAACAGTGCTGTTCCTACTGGAATTCCTTACCAGCTCCCCTGCAACTCCAGTGCTGCAAACTTTTATGTCAAAACGTCTTGGCTCTCGGTGACCCCCCCCAGGATCTGAAGATGACTAATGCAAATTCTCCTCGGGGCAACCTCAGAGGTTGTAAATAGTGTCTTTCTTCAGCAGCGGATTTTGAGGTTCTGTTCTGAGATTGTGTTCCATGGTTAACCCGGCTCTCCTTTTCCTCTGTTGGCTCGTTGTCTGACCCAGACTAAGAAGACTGAATTAATTACAAGTGTGTACCCTCAGTCGCAAAGAGAAAAATATCTTGGCCGGGAGGGAATAAACTTTGAGTTCCAAATGCATGGAGTATAATCAAAACAAAGGCTCACGAGCAAAACAATGGTGCCTGGAAATATTATTGCTGCAGCAGAAAAATAAAGTAACAGAAAATCTATTTTCTGTTAAGGCCAATTATAAAAAGCCATCTTCGTTCTTTGGAAAGAAAGAAGAAAATGTTTCTTCTAAGAAAATGTTTCTTTTCGGGGAGATGCTTAAGCTTTGGGAGCGTAGAACGATGTGTGTGAGCCCAGGGCAGATGATGTCCCACGGTTAAAACAAGGGTGGTGAAGCCCAGGGTTTTCAAGTGTGGTTTTATTTCTGATTGAAATGACTCTGTAACCTGAGAGATATGGAGGAGGATAAAAGGTGCTTTCCATGAAATAAGAAAAATCTAGAGGTGCTGTTTGCATTGTCTTTGGTAGTTATAATTGCTGGCTATTGTTGGGATGAAACTTGTGGTTTCTTTATACGTTTATCCAGATTTGATAACCAGGCACCAACATTTGAGTATTGTGTGTTTTGCTACTTTTATTTGGCTTTTACCTACACTGTACCACCACTATGTCCTGACTTCTTTGAACAGTGGTTTCCTCATTAGTAGTTGTCTCTCTGGGAGGCAGGGGCAGAAAAACACACTTGAAGGTTTGAGAGGAGGGACAAGTAATGCGGTGTGCTGCAAAATAGGAACTCCATCAGCTGGAGTAACGAGAAACTGCAGTGATTTTGTAGGGAAGGAGAATAAGTTGGTTAAAGAAAGTCCAAGAGTCTTTGTCTTTGAGGGGGGAAATGTCTCAACATCTTTGAACTAACAAAAAGCATTTCCTTGAAGTTTGTAAAGTGCTTTGGGGCCTGTCTGGGTGAGACTTTATCTAGAAGTCATTTTCCTTGACTTTGCGGTGAGTCCTGACCAGGACATCATTTCACTCGGGTTATCATTTGTCCCCTGTTTCTCTCTCCCCACCAGGCACAGGCTTGACAAGCTGTTGCCCCTTTCTCGTGAGGACTTGGGCTTCTTTGTGCCTGGGCATAAGGTTTTGTGGTTTTGGAAAGCATCACTAGTACCATGGGAGCACACTTCAGCCAGCTCCATGGCCACAGCTTCTCCTTGGGATGTTTCTTCAGACTTGAAATCTGGGTGACGTCGCGGTAGTGAAATGTGCTGACAAAATATGTCAGGGATTATTTATTTAGAGGGAAACTGAAGAAAACATGTGCTCTTGTTCCTCTTCCTGTGGATCTGATCCAGCTTTGAGTGGAATGAAGAGGTTTTTCTCAGCAGTGAGGTCTGCCTTGTCTGAGCCGGTTGATGGTGGGACACTGATAGTGTTCAAGCTTGGAATATGTAGTGTTCAGTGGTGGCAGCTCAGGGTGATTATGGAGTGCCAAATTAAATGTAGAAATTGTTCAACACTGAAATGTTACATTTTCTTGTCAGGTCTCTTTTCATATTGTTCCTCACTATTGTTTTTTTACCATCTTAAACTTCTTCCTGTATCAAAAAGCCTTAAACCCTGTGATTATGTGTGCCTCACCTAATTGTTCTTTTAATAGTTTTGGGGAAAACAGATAAAACAGTAGTACCAGATGTGGTGGGGAAATAAATCACCCCTAACTGAAAATTTCATGGAGGTATGTTCTTATTTAGAAATATGAGTCATTCTCAGGAATTTCTTTCCTGTAGGTGCGTGGTACCTGGGCCATGGAATAACAACAGTATTTACAGGGTAGTGAAGGTGACAGCCGAGTGTGGGAAAACGGGGTTTATTGCAGCTGTAGCTTGTTCAGCTGCTGCTTTTTCACAGCTCCTTCATTTCTTATTTTCCTGTCTCCCAAATTGTTTGATGAGAATTCCATTTAGTCTCTCTTTGCCTTGTATTTCTCTTCTGAGGAGTTGAGGTTTTTCTGCGTCAGTGTCGGGATGTGAAGGGATCGCAGTGTTGCCCAGTGGGAGGGTTTTGAGCACAGGGTCCCCAAAGTGAGTGTGCCGAAGGGAGAACTGCCGTGCAGAAGCTGCTGGGGGTGGTTCTGTCCCATCCCACCATCTGGCCGCTCACTCCGGTCCCAGCCCGGTCCCCGGCCACCACCCGGTCCCCACTCAATGGGGCCGACTGGGAGACCTGGCCACTCAGTCATTTCTCCAGGCACGCTGTGGTGGAATCCCGATTGTAGGCGTTTGAGGAAGGAAATGCATGTACATGTTTAGACTTGATTATTTTGACTGAGAGAGTGTGTATTAGAGTGTTGTAGTCTGGGTCCAGCTTGTTTCAGGAAAGAAATCCAAATATAATTGAAGTAAAAACCATCTCCTGCCAAATGTATCGGGCGTTAGGAAAGCAAACTTGTGTCAACGAGAGGATTGTAGGGAACTGTAGCTAAGTCCATTAGAGATATTTATAACCCGAGGCTTGATACCCAGGAGGTGGAATGAGCCAAGGAACTCTCTGGCAATAGTGTACAGATGAGCTGAACAGTTCCTTGCTGGATAAACACATCCTCGCCATTGACATCATTAAATCGGTTCATCTTTTGTCTGCCTCGGACTTGTCTCAGTTCTAGAAAAATCAGGCAACTTGTAGTATAGCAAATTTTAAGTAATATTTTCATTCTCAGATTGGAATTTCACTAGTGCCAGTCTCCTTTCAATGTGTTACAATTTTGTCTAATTTCTTTTTGCACAGGTTTGTTTTTAGTGTAGTCTTGTTTAATTTCCAGGACATGACAGTCATCTGAGATTTCTCACCAGAATCTGAGGGACGGGATGTCATTCAAAGGGATCTGGACAGGCTGGTGAAGTGGGCTCAAGTAAACCTTATGAAGTTCAAT
>JAOTQQ010000071.1:41204641-41224179 GCA_026546715.1 Gallinago undulata | reverse complement strand
ATTTTAAAAGACAGGTGTTTTACAAAGTCACATTGCAGGATGCTTTCCAGTTTCTCAAAATGTACAAGTGACATTTTAATGACTGTGGCTTACATCTTTGAATATACTAAATACCGCTATATTTTAGTGTTCATTTACTTAATTCCTAATTCCCTATGGTAAATGATTATCTATTGTCAATCAAAATCTTGAATTAGCTCAGTGTGACTCTCTTTTTACCTTTCAGTTTTTTTGTTTTTTAACTAGGCAAATGAGAATTTAGAATCTCACTTGTGTGTATGTTTATATACTCACAGGTATGTATTAGGGAGTCCTGGCTGAGTTGATTCCTTTTGTAAACTGATTAAACTGGCATAAAAATGCTCGTTGCTTCAGTTTGCCAGCCTGATCTCTGGGAGGAGACAGACTCTGAAATGAGTGTGGGAAAGAAATGAGGAGGCAGAGGAGGAAGCAGAGGTTCCCTCGTGCCATCAAACCATATCTTAAAGTACCTTTGAGAAGTTTGCTCTGGTGATTGCATATTCTTGTACATTCTCTCCTGTATCTTTCTGATTTTATTCCCTTTTTCCCACCTCTCAACTCTTCAGCATCACTATGGTCCCTGTACCACCAGCCATGGCAGGAAATAGGCTCCCTCCTTGCTCTGTACCTGTGCAAACAAAAATCCCCTCAACCTGTGGAATAGAGAAAATAATGGTGAGCCAGCCTGGATGGGCCAGGGCTGGTGTCGGAGGCGTGGGGGAGCCTGGCGTCCCTGTTGGGAACCGGTTGAAGCTGGGATGGTTGAGGTGTTTATGACTCTGCTGTCTGCACGCCTCCTCTGCTCGCTTCTGAGATAGCTGGCTGTGAGCTGTATGGGTCTCCTTCCAGGGTACAGATTGAAGATCTCAGAGAGTTATAATTCAACCAAAATAATTCCTGAACACGTTGATAAGCCTACTAATGAAATTCCCTTTCCAAAGCAGGGAAGGACTAGAGCTCCTTGGAGAGTTTTAAGAATATTTTTAATGTGGTGAAACAGTGGTGCTTTTCTCTAACTTCATTCCAACAAATTGCTAACTATTTAACTTGAAACATTGATATATTTAAAATATTTGGTTTAAAAGATTTTATGGCCATTTTCTGTCTTGGCTGTATTTCCTTCTAGGGTTGTGAATTAGTTCATCTCCCACATGCGAGAACGCTGAGAAACCTTAAATGTAATTGTTCTTTTTTCAGCCACCTGGGATAATATGATTTTGGTAAGCCAGAGTAACCTAAAGTACGTGATTTAATCCACACAATGGTGATTAAAAAGTAATGCTTTCCTCTATATTTCTGAAGTGAAAATACATTGTATGTTTTAAGGTATCTTTGGACCATCCTGTCCATTGATGTTTGATAATTTCTTCAATTTTATAATTAGATCCTCCTGATTTGTACAGCGGTACAATAGGAGCGTGTGTCTATTGGGGTGGCTCCTTCCCGCCATAAATCATACCCAGAAAATTAATCTGGCAGCAGTTTGTAAGGAAGAGAAGTTGAGATGCAAGTTCTGATAACAGGCATATTTATTTTACATCTTTGTATAAGAATGTTATTTTTATCTTTTTATTTTTCTAGTGGCAAGGAGTAGGAACAGAAAATTGGATTAAAATCTTTGGGGATTATTTTTTCATTATTTCTCTGCATGGCTTTTTTCCACATATAGTAGATTCTTTTAAAAGAAATGCAAATTCTTTTGCCAATATTCATAGCGAAAGGATACTCATGTGGACTCCAAGTTTTAATGCTTCTGTTACTAGAGGGCGCAAGTTTCTAAGGAACCAGGTTTTATAAATTTAGCCTGTGGTTTCTGTTGTTTTTCATTACACCTCAAATATCAGATATTTGCTGTAGTTACTTCAGTCCTTTAAGAATCTTGACTTGTCCTTTTCCCATCTGTAGCCAGTTGTATTAACTATTGATGGAAAATGCTGCACATGTACACCTGAGAAACGAAATCCCGTGTTTGCTGCCAGTTAAAACAAATATTGTGTGTCACTAAAATATTTCACTCTTGACGATACCAACTGTGTACTTTTTTTGCTAAGTCTTCTAATGATAGTGTCAGTAGTTATGTTATTCTTCGTGGGCTTGAACACCTTTATTTGAGATTGAGATTTACCTAATTGTGAGCAACGTCAGCTGGGTACAGGTTTCGGGCTGTTTTTTAAAAATACGATCACCATATTTCTGTGTTTGTGAGTCACGTCTGTTGTCTTTTCCTAAATGAGAGAGCTGTTGTGACTTTATTTTAGTGTTATAGATTACTTATTCTGTCTATTCAGCAGTAAGATACCTGAACTCCAGAAAGGCGGGTACTGATTCCTACTGTGATAAGCATAGGCTCTTCTTTAAAAAAAAAAGCTTTTTATCATGACTTCAGGTAGGAAATGCATATTACCCTGTCACTGGTATTTCTGTGCGTTACAACTCAGAGGGATTTCTGGCTCCTTCTTTTCTCTACTCTGATCCATTAATGCGTAATTTTAATCACATGAGTTGTCCCAATCAAATCAGCCCAAGCAGGAGCTTCACACTGCTGCCCGTGCCCAAGTCGTCCTGTGGCCTGATCTCTTTCCCAGATACCCTTGTGATGGGGATTCCTCAGTAGGTTCACCAGGTTGGTTGGTAGGTTCCGTAGGTTCCTCAGTTGGCTGTTGTGTCCTCACCCATCCCAAATGCACAGGCTCATTTACCAGGTCTTCTGTGAACACTTGACAAACATTTAAATTTATGCCTCCTCTCAAATTTAATGTAGAGACTTAAAGCGCAGTATTGTGAGGAGCAGAGAGCTGGAAAGGGCTGCCTGGGAGGTTGAGGCCAGTCACTCGGTGCTGGACACACCACATGGCCCTTTGCATCTTAAAAGCGGGTGGACTTTTTTGTTCCTATTACTCCGATTGGAGGTTATGCAGAAACCTCATTGATCTAATGGTTAGATGTGTCCGTAGCTGGATTATATTCATTTGTTCTTCTGCCAATGTTATGCTTTAAATTAAATAGCTCTTCTCTTTGATTTAAATGAAGCCATATATATGGCTGTAAAATCTCCGTGTGCCAGAACACTGTCAGTGTTACAGCATTTTTTGAATTTGCGATTTCTTCACTGACTGAGCATTCTTGTTTTTCCCTTTTCCAGCTTTACATGTGTTACACATGAAGATGAGGCTGAGAACGCGGAAAGCTTCTCAGCAGTCAAATCAAATTCACACCCAACGCGCTTTGAGGGCGAAGAGGAAACACTCGGAGGTGGAGGAGAGCTTACCTGGTGGCGGAGGAAAACCCCAGAAAAATGAAACCGGCTTGTTGTCTTCAATCAAAAAGTTTATTAAAGGAAGCACACCCAAGGTACACCATCAGTGGGTTCCTTCTGTTGTTTTTTAATTAGGTCATAGTCAGTTAAATTTGATTTAAAACCATTTCTCTTAAGAATAAGCAAATGTGTCGTGGTGGAAGCAAAACCTTCTTGGAAAGAACTGGAAGGCAAAAAGTACCTGTGACGGTTGTGTCAGGTAACAGGTATTTTTTTAAAAAAAACCCAAACCAAACCAAAAAGCAGGCCTTCCAACCCTACTGGAATCAATTTTAGGCGTATTTAAGACAATCCGATAAATCACAAGATTTATTACCTAAGTATTCCTTTGTGAAAATACTGACTCATAAATTCAGTAGATTTTTAATTTCCGGTTTAAAGATTCTTTGAATTTGGGAATTACCAGTACTGGCAACTAAGAAAAGCAAGGCTGTAAGCATAAATTTGTTGAATATTTTTAGCATTTTTATTCAAAATTGTTTAGGAGTCCATCAGTCAATAAAGATCTAACCCTTTATCTACGATAAACCCATTCTACTACGATGACATTGCTGGGACCACCGGGTGGGTTCTTGCAGTCAGCGTTGCCCCCGCTTCGTGGGTCCAGTTCAGTCACTGTCGAGGCTGAACCAATAGCTTCATCTGTCTCCATCTAGGCAGAAATGGGAACTTTAGTATTCTTCGCTGGTTAAAACCTGTTCCATGTTCCTTTTGAGGGTGAATCTTACACATATGTATTGCTTTGATAGGCTGACTGTAACCTTGCAGTTGCTTCAAAAACCTGTTGGGTTTTTTTCTGTAAAGAGAGGCCAGTTAAAAAACCCTGCTTCATTCATTTCTAGCAGTCCAGATATTGACATTATGTAGCTGAAAACTTTAAATGAGTACCCAAGAAGTCATAACTAAATTAAAACATATCCCAGATTAATTACTTGCTAAATAAAAATATGATATAAATTCAGAAGTATTTTCTACTTTTGAAGTCAGTGTTCAAACAATAACTTTGCAGCAAGCTGAAACACTGAGGTACCAGCAAAGAAATCGTTCAGTAAAAATACCTGGTGAAATCTTCTTATGTTTTGTTTTTCATTAAACCGGGACAATTAATGTATTTTACACTCAGCATCGATATTGTAGCACGCTTTGTTGTAGCACAGCAGTGCAACGGTTTGGCTGCAAGAACATGCTGAAATCTGAGCAAAACATCTCACACTGGAATTTTAAGATAAGGGAAATATGTCTGGTTTTCTTCTCATTTGCCCCTCTAAGGTTTTATTAACTTTCTCTCTTCCCCTCTTCTCCTCGTCTCCCAAATCTTTGAATTATACTTCATCCTTTTTTTTTTTCTTGACAGGGTTTTTAATAGAAAACGTCCACATTTTTCTCCCGTTTCCTTTTGTGTCCTCTTCTGGGCCTGTAGCGGGACTTGGAGAGGTTCCAGTGGCATTAGCATGGCACGATACCGATACTGCCGGGCGATCTTCCAGAGCCTTAATGACTTAACAAAGTAGTCTGTGGTTGCCATGGAAACGTTATAACTCTTTGAGATGGTGTATGGGTACAACTTGCACAGGAGTTCCTTTGTGGGGATGCTAAAATCCAAATGGCCACCAAGGGTGTAGAATTTATTGTAGTAGGTGTCTTCATCCCACGTATGTCATGACAGTTTCCATCATAGCTCTAGGTCATTTACCTGCTCTTGGAAAGATGTTGTGGTAGAAACGTTCCCTAAACAAACAAAACCTCAGCAATCACGATAGCTCTTTAGTCAGAGAAAGCAGAGACTAGAATGTGGCTCTTCAAACATAGGGGGTGGTAGGTCAGATCTTGAGATCTTCTGCTACCTCAGGGTCAGCAATGGGGTGTGCAGCAGGGTCGGTCACCTACAGAGTGACAAATCTGATATACCAGGGAAACTGATACACCTGTGTGTACAGGAAGGACTATTATAATTGTTAAATATTAATATCAGAAATATTGCAGTTGCAAGTTCCTCTAAACTTCGTCAGTTTTGGGGGTTCTAGCACTGTCATAAATTGCATTGTCTTCCAGTGTGTTGTCACAACTCCTAGTCCTGGTTTAGGCCATTCCTTAGAACATACATGGTCTCTAGAAACAGCCTAAGAACAAACAAGGTGTTTCTGTCGGGGTGGCATTGCCATGCTCCTTGTGGCACAGTTATTGGTCATAATAGGTTATATTGAATTGATCATAGAACTCAAACAGTTCATTCTATAAAAACATATAAAAGGTTGGTTTAATTCTATATTCATGCAATAAAATTTGAGTGGATAAACCAAATAGCACAATAACTTTATATAAACTTTCGCCTTCGAATTCTGTTCACTAGTTTGGGCAGGGCAGAGTGAGCTTTCCCACCACATCAGGATGGCTCCTCCTCTGGAGGACAATAGGGGTCTCCAGATGCAGTGAATTCTTTATGCCTCTGCTGATACCTTCAGCCAGATTCCCTGTTTCCATTGTCATTTTTGTAATGTTTCTGCGCTTGTTTTCCATAAAGCAGAATGAGAGCACAGCTCATTTTATGAAGGCCAGTAGATAGCTATTAGAAGTTAATTAATTTCTTCCATTTTTTCCTCGGTGTTGAACATTTGAACAAATGACCTAGAAGATGAGACACATTACTGTTCTTTTACCAGCTCAGGGAGCCATCCGCCTGCTCTCGTGATATGGATTTATGGTATATACATTACTGTTAATTCTGAGTGGCAGTAATTAGGTTGTTCTCACCGAGGTTGGTGGTGAAGGCTTTTGCCAGTAGGGAGCTCTGGGGTTCGGTGGTGGTCACTTGTCTTCTGATAAGGATGTCAGTGCATTTCCATGATTGTTTGTATTGCTGTTACTAACTGTACTGGTAGTATGGGTTTTGGAGTATTTTTTCTGAAAGATCTATTTACTTTTTCTTTTTGGAGCACACAAACTGTTTTTCTGTTTTCTTTTTAAAGATGTGAAACTGCTGCTCCAGAAAGGTAATACTATGAATCTAAAATTGACATTTTAATTAACTTTGATATGGTCTCTGGCCTTGTTATTTATTTTTGATATTTAGTTCCATTTATTTTGCATTGTCTCACACACTACATTTCCACGTACTCTATATGGTGATGCTTTAGATACCAGATTGCTATTTTAGTAAATTATAATAGGTGCTTTGGGGAAAAAGAGGAAGAAACTTGTCTTAAACGTGTGTGCCTACACATGTACTCATGCACAGAAAATATACAAAACTGTTTGGTTCTGTATCATTGATGTAAGTGCCACAGGGAGGACAGGCATTTCCCTGAAGGTAGGAAGAACCATTGGGTCACAGTCCTTACCTACAGCATTTCAACAGCTCCTTTTGCTGAGGACTGTCTGACATGGATGGGGCAGCAGCAGGTTCCACGCTGGGAATTTCACATGGGATGCTGTTGTGCACTTTTCTTCCCGTACATTTAACAGGCAGAGAAATCAAGTTTCAGATAATTTATTTGCCTTGTCTCTACTTTTCACCAATTCCATAGCAGTTAAAAACTTACAAATTGGCTATGCAGTGAAATAGGACTTAAAGACAGTTGTTCTACTGTAGAAGTTCCAAGTACATTTTCTTTCCCAGGACTTTGCTATTTACCTTGAGTTGTGTCAGTTTAAAGGAGTTTAAAATTCCAGCTGGGCAGATACAAATTCTGTATCTGGGAGTGGAACAATAGATGGATCTTTGTGAAACTTTCCCTAACAGCTACCCTTCTCTGGTGGTATTCAGTAGGGCAAAGAGGCATTATTCAGTATGTTTCTTTTTCTCCCCTTTTCTGTTTTAAGGAAGAAAGAGAAAATCCTGCAAAAAGAAGTAGAATTGAACGGGATATCGATAACAACTTGATTACATCCACACCTCAGACAGGAGAAAAGCCTAATAAACAGATCTCTCGAGTACGGCGGAAAGGTCAAATGAATGGAGGTTTGTAAACATTCTAATTGTGGGTTGTTGCAGTGGAATGGTGATTCCGTGGTGTTACTTCACTGTAAATGCATGTTTATAGAGAACCTTAATTGTTATGTTTGTAATGTGAAGGTTTATTTAATTCTGTCCTTTGGTACCTGTGATAACAACTACAGATTATTTTACTCCATAATCATATTTATGCATATACGTGTGCATGGGTATATACGTGGAGAACAAAGAGCTATGGACTCGATGGTGTGCAGTTTGAGGTTCAGCCCGTGGGGTTCCATGGCCACTTTCTCCTGTTCCTGTCTAGTGGAGTCCCCCCAACGCTGACACCTGCTTGTTGGGGAAGTTGTGCAGCATCCTACAGTCTGTCTTCCACCATCAGGCCCATCCAAAGGATTTAAACTTTTATTCTTTGTTAAACTATAGCATACTTTTATAAACAGTGAGCGCTTCCTAATTTGAAGCGTTAAACTTAAGATGGTGTTTAAAATTGGCATTTTCGTTTTATGTTGATACTAAATTGCTAGCTCTTCCTTTTTTCATTTTTTTTGTAATTAAGTACTTAGTTTTTTGTTGAGCAAAAGGGATCTTTCCTATAGTGAAAATAATAACAATAAAAGAGAGGATGTGACTGGAGATCAGAAGCATGGTATTATACTTCATAACTTTTCCTTTACAGAAGCTGGAAGTTACGAAATGACAAACCAACACGTAAAGCAAAATGGAAAATTGGAAGATAATCCTACCACGGGCAGTCCTCCACGAACTACATTACTGGGAACCATATTTTCTCCTGTTTTCAATTTTTTTTCACCAGCAAATAAAAATGGTGAGTATTATTCATAAAGCTGGTAGTATTAAAGCTAAGAATGATAGATTTTTTTTTTTAAGAAAATGCTGTTTCAAGTTGCAGTATGCTTTTAATTCTAATTTGCAGATCAAGAGTTCCTACTAGCAGATAAAAGGCCTCCTTAGTTCTTAGAGGGTTGATCGATAATAAAAGAAGCAATAAGTTTATAAGCATTAGAACGTTTCTTTCATAGATATAAGCACCTGGCAGTGTACCTTTTATTAAATAAAAAACCACAAACAAAGCTGGTATTAAGTTCCTTGTCCCAAACATAAAGGCATTTGTCATTGTCTTCCTTTTGGTTCTTGTTTTTGTAACATGATCAACTTGCAGTCGCCTTCAGTTATTCTGAAACTTTGTGCGTGTGGTCAGTATTGATGATGAGCATCCTGAGGGGTTACAGATAATGACCACGAGTGTGCTGAAATCTTCATTCAGGAACATCAGGATCGGATTCTCCAGGACAGGCTGTTGAAGCTGAAGAAATAGTCAAGCAGTTGGACATGGAGCAGGTAGACGAGATCACGACGAGCACTGCCACGTCCACCAACGGGGCAGCTTACACCAGCCAGGCCGGGCAGGTCCGGGCCCCCGTCAACAACGGCTTGGAAGAAGCGGAGGAAACGAACGACCGGGACCTGCCTCCCCTCACAGGTACGAGATGTGCATTTGCCTTGGACTGGGGTGCTGAAGCTGCTTGTAATTTGTACTCTGAGCGAAATCCCAGAACCTGCGTTTTGTGTCAGTTAGTATTCCGCATTTGCTTAGGGCATGCAAACACTGCTAATAGTGATTTATGTTTAATAGGCAAATGTCTTTTATGCACTAAAGATACAGTTTTGGCAAGTCTCATCTATTCCCGGTATAACTCAGTTGACTTCATACCATTTCTTCAATGAAAACAAAGATTCCAGAAGAAAGTCATTTCTGTTAATACTGAACCCTTCCCAGCCCTACTTCCTGCCATTAAAAATGTACACCTTGCTCATCACCAAAGAGAAATCTGCAACATTTTGGTATCTTATATTAGAACAACATGTTGAGGTGAATGAGAAACACAGAGATCCGACATTAATCTTCCACATTTTCTTCAAAAGACTCACCAAAAATTGTATCCGTAAAATTAGGCTTCTCCCCTCTGTGGATGCCTCAAATTCTCAAGTTATCCAAACCCTCCCCAGGCCCTTAAAGCATCAGGGGTTCGTTAGTGCTGGGGGATCTGAGGACTCTCATCGAGGAGGTGAATTTAACCTCTGAGTAGAGGAACTGCTGGTCCATGTGAGGTGGGAGAGCTGGGTGGGCTACTTCAGCGGCTCTCAGGCGGCTTCCCGAGGAGTGGGGTGGGCCACTTCACATGAACCCAGGGGCTGAAGGGCTTTTTTCACTGTTGTTCGAGGCACTTGTGTATAAAGTGCCAAGTTTCACTTTTAAAAACTGCACTAATAAGACTAGCTCTTGTGGTTTTTTTGTTTTATTTTTTGTTTTGGTCATTTTCATTGAATTTTAGCACCAGTATCTCCAGACAGTGGCTACTCATCAGCTCATGCAGAAGCCACCTATGAAGAAGACTGGGAAGTCTTTGATCCGTAAGTGCAAATACTTGTACTGAAAATATTAAATTGATCATTTTGGGTATTGAATAACAGCATTTTTATGAGTTGGAACATTTTTATATTATGGTAATGAATTCCAGAAGCTCCTAACTTAAAAAATAAGTGTATATCGATGTGGGTTTTTTTCCAATTTAACATACGTATTTCTCGCACAGCCTTAAATATTTGAAATATTAAGTAGGGCTTCAACATTCCCAGTTAGATAAAGCATGTACGTTTCTACAGCTCAATCTGTATTCTTTTCAGATATTATTTCATCAAACACGTCCCACCATTAACAGAAGAACAACTTAACAGGAAGCCAGCTCTGCCACTGAAAACAAGGAGCACACCAGAATTCTCATTAGTTCTAGACTTGGTAAATATCTCTATAAACACATACCAAAAGCAGGGGGGGGTGCAGCGTTTCGTTTATTTTGTTTGTTGCTGAAATCAGTAATGCTTGCTTAAAACAAAAAGGCCTTGTTGAATGTTACACAATTTTCATAGTATTTTTAGTTAAAGACAGTCTGCATTTAAAAAGGAAAATTAATAGTGGCAAGAATAGAACCCTGGCTGTATTTGTTGAATACTTAACATCCTGTTAAAAAAAAAAAAGCATCACAATTTCTATCATCTCAAACAAAGAATTATCTGTCCCCATAAAGCTTTCCTGTATCCAGTGTGGAAAAAATGAGATGTAATAAGTAGGGAAGTTGAGCTTTGTATGCCTTGTGTCAGGATTGATCATGAATGAATCTTTTAATCCTTAGAACATCCTTATTCTTACAGGGCACAAATCTACTTACTTAAATATTCATAGAAAATATATTTGTCTTTATAAGAATTTCTTTTAGTCTTTCTGTTTTGAAAGTTGTTTCAGACCCTGTTAATGATGTCAGGACCATGATTTTATCATGGATGGTATCAGTTGGCGTGGCCTCCAGTGGTGGTGGGAATGCAGAGAACACTCAGAGAGATGCGGGTTTGAACTGAATGGCAGGATTGCCTACAAAATTAAAGTATCTTCCTATAATTATACCCCTAGCACACAATTCTATGGGAAATTTTTCAGACACTGCAAGAAGAATGAAATGTATAATTCATTCTAAGAAATCTTCAATCTTGACAGCACTTACACAAAAATAATTTTTTCAGGCTAAATGAACCTACCTTAAAATGAGCACAAAAATCCAGAAAACTACTTCTGTTTTCAACATTCTTTTCACAATCTTTTCTTTCTCTCATACCTTTTTTTTTATCTAGGATGAAACACTAGTGCACTGTAGTCTAAATGAATTAGAAGATGCTGCACTCACTTTTCCAGTTCTTTTTCAAGATGTCATTTACCAGGTAATTAGTGTGCCTAGAAAAATGCATACCTCTTTGTTATGTTTAACGTCGGAGTTCTTGCCGCGGGTATTTGTTCTCATCGTGCGTACAGAGAGATAAGGAAGTGTCTGGCCTTTAACAACGATCTGGGTTGTAAACTGCAGGTGTCGGGTTTGTGGGGTGGCTTGTGCTGTATCAGAAATCCCGTGGAGCACCGTTTATTGCCGCCAGGACGTGGTGACGTGGGTCACTGGTTCCAGTTGTAAACACCAGAGTGTGACTGGTGTGTGCAGCCTGTTTCTTCGTCAGCAGGCAGGGACAGGAACCCTGAGCACAGGCAGTGACCTCTCCCAGGGACAGCTTCTCCAGGCTGGGAGCTTCCTTCCCTGGGCAGGGCAAACCCATCCACGAACTTCATCCTTTCTTTCTATAGAGAAAGCATCTTCAGAGCCTGACATCAATTAGCTCTGTCCTGCTCGTTAGTCTTGCTACAGGCTTTGCTAGTGACAGTTCTCCCTCTTCTCTCCCAGAGACTCTGCTGGGTTTTGCTTGTCTTGTGGAGACTGGTAGGTGTTTGTTCTGCTTTAGGAGGTGGTGTCAGTTGTGTGTTTTACGATGCCATACCATAGAGGAGGAAGCACGGGAAGGAGATCTCTCTTCCAGCAACTGCCAAAGATGCTGCACTGACCCAGGCTGTTGTTCTCAGGTCCTTTTGTGTGATGTACCTGGGAGTAGCAACAGCTTCCCCACCATGTAGTTCGCACGATATTGGACCCCACTCTAGTATCTTTGGAGAATGAGCCAGTCATCAGGCACCTTAAAAGAACACTTGTCCAGGTATTTGTCCTCATTTTAAAAATGTTTTTCTTCACTGTTCAATATTAAAGCTCTTGGAATCTGAAAAGCCAAAATACTTCTTAAGCATGGATTTTTCTTCTCCCTTACTTGGTAACGGCCATGCGCAGTTTCCTCCAGGCTGAGCTTGGGATGAGCCTTAGAATTAGTTCTTTGGAGGTTCTTGACGCTGCCACAGAGTCAGGAAGACTAAAGGCTCATTTTTCCCCCCCTTCTTTCTCTTAAGAGGTTTTAGTATGATTTGACTATTTTCTGTCTAAACCTGTGGTCTCTCTGGTGTGTTCATGCTGAGATCTAACTGGGATTTTGCCTTTAGAAAAAGTCAGTGGAAGGAGTGACTTAGAGCATTTCTGAAGCTTCATTTCAGGGCATTGTACACAAGGCTGTGTGGGCCTTGATACGCTGCAGTTACTGGGGAGGCTGGAGAAGTTCTCTCTGGCTCTCTCTGGAGCCTGCCCTGGATTTGCCAAGGGACAGCAGCTTCTTGCAGCCTTCAGAAAGTTGGCTGCTGTCTTTGAGTGCACTCTCTTGATCCCTGTATTCTGTTTTGCTGACTTTATGTCACACTAGACACTGACAAACCTGTCATCTCTTACTAAGAAAGACAAATATTTTAAGGATACAATTCATTTCATATTTAAGTAGGGTATAATATGCAAAAAGACAAATAATCTTATCCTGTGATAAAAGTTGAAAAGAAGTTTGTTGGTATTTCATATCTTTCTTAGCATTTTTAGTCGATGATTAGTTATTTATGGGCATTTAAAATGTATTTTTCTGCTTATCAATGTGACCATCACCTCTGATACAGTCCTATATGAATTTCACATCTCTGTATTTCACTGTGGAAGTCATTTCAGCTGGCAGCAGAGAGGCGGACACTAAGCTGTCTGAGCAAAGTTGAAGTCAGCAAGTTACTATATATAAATTATTGCATAATATAACCCACTGAAAACAATGCTAGATGTGAAAGAGACATTTCTGAAGATGTTTTGCATTAGCATCAAAATATGTACCACTTCCCTATAGGTTTTCCAGAAATATTAGACAATTACTTGTTAATTATTTCTTAAAGAGTAGAACCCAGCTCAGTACTCATTCTCCTACGGAGTATCTTACCTTTCTCACATTAAATCCGACTAATATTGTGAACGTGAACCAGGTTCATAGCATTTCAGTTTCCTTACCCCTCGGAAGGCCTGACACCAGTGCTGTGCAGTGCCAGTGCGATGGGGAACCAGGCACTTGGTGAAAAGCTGCTCCAGAACTGGCCCTTGTAGGAGACCCAGGGAGAGTCAGGTTGACTTTTGCTTCTAGAAAGTGTGTTATGAAATACAGCTGAGCTCCACTGGGAGTCCAGCACGAGTTTCACCTCCAGGAACTCAGCTCTCTTCTTGCTTGTCTCAGTGATAGTAAGTCATGGTCTGGCTTTAAAGAAAGGTTTCTAAAAATACGGGCTTGTTTGTTTGTAAGTTACTTCTCCCAACTTACCCAGAGTTATGCAAAAGAGAACAACTATTCAATGAGGGTAGAGCAGAAGAACTATTTCTGAGTATAAAGCAGGTTTCTGCAAACTTAAAAATTACCGTGTGATTCCAGCACTGACATATAGTATTTTTAAACCTTTGGATGAGTCACTTACTGACTCCTGTTTAAAAAAAAAAAAATAAAAAAAAAATAAAAAAAATCTATGAAATGGATACTGGCGGGGCTTACTTATGTCAGGTTTTTGAGGCAATGAATTTGTTTGTGTTTTCTTGGTGGAAAAAAATCTTTAAGTTATGCCAGTGTTTAAGTTTTGGACTTAGCAAAAATGCAGTCTTGGCAAAACTATTCTTAAATATTGTATCTGTTAAGTGCTATCTTACAGCTCACTTGAAAACAAAAACAAATGTTCAGCTCTTCAGCTGAGACTTTAGACTTTGTACTCTTTGGATCACTTTACATAATAAGATAAGTAGCTTATCTTATAAAGAAATTTATCCATTTTCTTTTTTTTTTTTTGGTAAAGAGATTTTGCTTCTGTTTCTGGCTTCAAGTCCCAGAGATGAGGTCACCTCTCCCTGCTCTGCTCCCAGGGCACCTTCCCTGTGATAGCCATCCCTGGTCACGAGGCAGGTGTTTTCACTCACTTCTTCAGATGAAATGCATCTGTGCGGGTTTATCACGGAATAATTCCCTTTGATCTTTGTGGTCCTTGAAAGGTGCTCTGGAACTCCATAGGTCAGGGGTAGGTTATTGAATACAGTGTTACATGAATTCCATCTTACTGTCACCCGCAGGGGCTTAGGTGCTTTACCCCATTACTGGGGTGGATCCAGGCAAACAATGCTTGGGAGTTCTGGCTCTCCCTTCTACTCTACTCCTCTCTGTCTCCTGGAAACTACAGAAGAGCCATCCAGCTTTGGGTCTGAAAGCCAGGAAGCTTTGGTGGATCTTGGGCAACATCCACAAAGAAATCTCGTCTTAGATTGGGAAGGCTTAATTTTAGAACTAGAACTTCTAGAACTGCACTTCTGCCCCTTGAAGAGCAGTAGCCAGCTACTCTCCCGCAGGTCTGGCTGGTGGGAGATGATCTTCCTTTTCGGTCACTTATGACACAGTCCAGTGGGAAATGAGTTGGGTTTGTCCTTGGGAAGTCCTGGGGCCAGGACTGGGGTGAGACCTGGCTCTGGGACCCTCCGTGTGTGTCTCAGAGAGGGCAGGGGGCACCTGTGGCAGGACGGGGGTCCTGGTGGGGGATAGGGGTGCAGCTGGGCTGGACGGGGGTCTGGCCGTGGTGCAGAGTGCTGATCTTGGGTGTGCAGTGGGGAACATGGACCAGCTTCACATGGGCAAGTGAACTCACCTGGCTCTGGTTTTTACTTGTCAAATGATGGTAAAATCCCCAGGTGTGGAGAATGTTACAGGTACACTGAGATTTGTTATGGTAATTACGCAGAGTTTGAGGACAAGTTGAACACATGTCTCTTATTGGGGGTATAATTAAAGTCCTGTGTATTTTGAACAAGGAAGACATTGAATGACTATTTTGATTTTGCAAATTTAGAATTTGTTGCCATTGAAATAATGGGTGTGATGAGCACTTGATTGTGTCCACATATAAATTTGATACAATTCAGTTCAATAATACAAACCCTTTGTGAAGATTTACTGTCATTTGAAGGTAAATTTAAGCCTGTTCCTAACCGGCTGTTAAAAAAATTGACAAAGCTGAAATTACCTCGGTTGCAATGAGAGGTTCAGGTCGCTCCCTTCTCTTTCTGGAGATTTCAGTAACTCCTTCCTCAAACCTGGAATTCTCTATGTGGGCAATTCCTGAACCGCAAGGGAAGGTAAGCAGCGTGTAGTGCTGGCAGTCCCACCCCTCGGCGTCAGTGTCACCGCTGTTGGTGTAGGTGAAGCCCAGATCACTGCCAGACCTCACCCCGGGCCACCAAACAGAGGTTTCACATAGAAATGTGCCCATTGTGCCTCGGGAACAGAGCAGGGCTCGGTGGGTTCTGGTGCTGGCCATTGCCTCAGTTATAATGTATAGATACCTCCATGTGAGCCTGAGTCTGGTGGTTTGGGGTAAATCAGAGAGAGATGCAGAACTCTCCTAAATTGGTATCTCTTCTCCTGAGTTTGATGTTTTACAGGGAATAACTTACATCTTTGTGCAGTTCTGTGCTGGTAGAACTTGAATTTATGGAAATTTGGAGACAGCTGAAGCCTCTTTTTTGTTTTTTGTTGGGTTTTGTTTTTTTTTTTTCATATCACTTCTGACACCCTTCTATTCAATGTGTAATTCTTAGTGGAAGAAGAAAGATTATTAAGAAGATTATGCAGTTCATGTGCTGGCACACATTATCTCGTTACTGAGCTGATGCTGCCCAGCTGGTGAAAGCTGATTCAAGATGTTTAGTCAAAGCAACCAGTTTTGGTTTTTTTTTCTATAGAGATTGGCCAACTATTGTATTTTAATTGAAATTATTTCTAATTCCATCAAATTTTCCAGGAGCATTGTTAAGCCTAATTTTATCATCTTAGACTTAAATTTATAGCTGCTTAGGCTGCAAGCTAATTTAATTGTGTTTTAATTGTGTTGTTATTCTGGAGGAAGTTAATATTTGCTGCTTCCTCTGTTCATAACGCTCATTTTGCCCTAATCTTTACGAACTGATACTTAAAACCGCAGCTGAAGTATTCTGAATCTTTTTAACAAAAGTCTGTCTTTGCTTCAGGTTTATGTCCGGTTAAGGCCATTCTTCCGAGAATTCCTGGAACGTATGTCTCAGATTTATGAGGTAAAAACAATTAGACACTACCTTTTGAATTTCATTGTTAAATTACATTCACACACTTATATCTAAAATAATTGCTTTTTCCCCTTTAATCCGTAGATCATTCTTTTTACCGCTTCTAAGAAGGTGTATGCAGACAAGTTATTGAACATACTAGACCCTAAAAAGCAACTGGTCAGGTAAAAGCAGAGCATGTGACTGTTCCTGTCCTAACAAACCGACTGCTCTTCCCTAAGGAATGTGCTGCGGAGGCGATTGTGGCGTGTTCGTTACTGCAGTGTGTCACTTAACTGATTCTTTGTGGTTTTGTCTGGTCTTAGAGTGAGAGAAAAATGAAATGAAGTGATTGATTTTTGCCTTGGCGATAAGATAAACACTGAGAGCTTTACATTGCCCCCCGTGGCCAAACCTGCCCCCCTCCCTCACAGGAATGGCCTCCTGGGGCTCAAAAACGTGTTTGAGCTGCTTTGGGGTACACCTTACAAATAAAGAAAATGAACTGAGGTTACTTTTAAACTATTCAAACTTTATTTATTATTTATATACCACGAAGTGTATAGTTACCTATACAATGAGCGTGTTTTATTTCTTACTCCATCACAAAATAATTTGTGGGTTTTACAGTAGCTCTGGTTTGTTTTTTCATTTCTCTTCTGAACCCTGAGCTGTGTTTGGAGGTGATGGGCATTTCTCACCAGCAGTTCCTTAAGGCATAAGGAACTCCTGCCGGGTGAGGTTCTCTCTGTGATGCTCATGCGGAAGGTGGGCTGTTACAGGGAATGCTGAAACCCAAGAGGGGTTGGGCTTGAGTAGAATCGGAGCTGTGTAACTCTGTGCCTGGGATGTCACTGGCAAAGCACTGCTCTGTGACATTTTATTGTCAGATTCTTCACTGAGAACTTGATTCTCTTTACACACATAATAAAATTCCCATTTGGCGTGAGCTGGTGGTTGCATCTGTTGCTTTCGCTGGGAGGTTCAGGCACATCGTAACTCATTTCCCTTAAGAGTGTGAAAATAAACTGCTCACTAGTTTTTATCCACGAAGAGTCATCTTACTGCTTGTTTTTCTGGAGCGCACAACAGAAGCCTTGCTTGGTTTTGGTAAATGTGCCGCTCTGGTTTGAGCAGGCAAAGAAAACCAGAGTTTCAAATCCTTTTAGTCACCAAAATCCCTGAGCCCGAGTCCCACGGTCAGGGGGGAGCAGGAACCAGGGAGGCGTTTGCACTTCCAGCAGATGAGTCTGAGGGTGCAGCTCTGGCCTTACACACCCCTCTCTGAGAGCCTCACACGTGTGACTCAGGACTGCAGTTGTAACTGTGTTAGGAACAGGAAAAAAGCTAATAAAATACAGAGCCAGAGAGTATTCCAAGAACTTGCAGAAGATTGGTGTGAGGCACGAAGTGGTTGTGATTCGTGTGGCACTACCAGGCTGCCACCCAGCACGGCTGGCTTTGACATCAGCCCAAAAGGGAGACGTGTCAGGACTCCACACGTGTGACTCAGGATCTATATATAAATTCATTTGCTGCTGAGGCATCAGCTTATTTTCCTCCATAGCAACATCAGGAACTCAACCCCTTGATGAAATGAAGCACACTGTGTACAGCTTCTAAAAAGTTCCTTTAAAAAGATAAGCAGCCTTAAACTGCATTGTAAAACCACTGTGAAGTGCAAAATCTGTCTAGTTTACAATTTATTTTTAAATTATAATTACAATGATATTCCATGAAATTTCAGTTTTATTCCTGATATATTTTTTAATCTGAGTCCTTTTAGTCTCTCCATCCATTTTCTATGTATTTTTTGTGTCATAAATTAAAAGGGAATAGACTAATTGGAAAGGAAGAAGTTGATGGAATGTTTTGGCCCGGAGGCTTTTTTCAAGCTCTAATAACTGAAATAGGTTAATTGCGGACAGGGGTAACGTGAAAAAGCCAACATTTCTCCTGCTCCTTTCTGTTCCAGCCGGTGGAGGAACAGGGGGCGGGTGCTGGACCAGCTGGAATAAAATTGAGCAATAATGAACTCCAATAAACTGGCTCCTGTGCAGGACTTCCATCCTAGGGCCCTGCAAAACCATTGGGGATTCAGGGTCCCTTTGTTGACCCATCTGCAAAAAGGGTTAGAGCCCGCGGACACACAGCTGTAACATCCAAGTTGAGCTTTTCTGTTTAAATACAACCAACCTCCCGCAGAACGAGATTCATTTGTACTTTACCAGTAAAAAACCCTCAAGAGAATGGAGAAAGGGGATCAGTACTTTAAGAGCAGCAAAGTAGATCAGAAGAGAAAAGAACTGGGTGACATTTGACAAAGTTAACTCTTCTTTTCCTCTCTGCAATGCCAATGATATCATTTGCCTCATTAATTAGTATTTTACTTTAATCACAGGCATCGACTTTTCCGTGAGCATTGTGTTTGTGTGCAAGGAAATTACATAAAGGATTTAAACATTCTCGGTAGAGATCTTTCAAAAACGATCATCATTGACAATTCACCGCAAGCCTTTGCTTATCAGGTAAGGACGGTGGGCGTCAGCGGGCTCTCGGGGACAGCAGAAGCCCTCCTGAAGGGAGACAGCAAACACTACTCTTTGACTGCACTTAGCAAGTGTTGTGCTAAAATTTGTATTTACATTCAGAAACCAAACCCTAACAAATCACAGAATGGTTAGAGTTGGAAGGGACCTTAAAGATCATCGAGTTCCCACCCCCTGCCCTGGGCAGGGACACCTCCCTCCAGCCCAGGTTGCTCAGTCACCCGGGGCCGCTTTCTCTTTCTGTCAAGAGCTGGTCAGTGCAAACTAAGTGACTCCTCCCATGAGCAGACCCTTACCCAGGCACGTTCCCTCCTCGCGCAGCTTTCCTGAGGAACCCCCCGTTTGCTAACTCTGCTGTGGGTTTAGTTAGTTAATGCCAGTGAGATGCTGGAGGATGAATCGCTGGTTGAAATGACACACATCTGTGACAATCACTTCTGCTTAAATGTGGTAAAGTTCCACCCTGTGATTTAGCTTTCTCCCGAAGCACAGTGTGTAACTGTCCCAGTCAGTCCCATGGAATACTGTGTCTAGTTCTGGGCTCCCCAGTTCCAGAAGGACAGGGAACTGCTGGAGAGGGGACAGCAGAGGGCTACAGAGATGCTGAGGGGCCTGGAACATCTCTGTGCTGGGGAAAGGCTGAGGGACCAGGTGCTTTTATTCTGGAGAAGAGAAGACTGAGGGGGGATCTGATCAATGCTTGTAAATACTTGAAGGGTGTCAGGAGGATGGGGCTGGTCTTTTTTCAGTGGTGCCCAGGGACAGGACAAGAGGAAATGGGCACAAACTTG
>JAOTQQ010000071.1:41144776-41204541 GCA_026546715.1 Gallinago undulata | reverse complement strand
CCCCTGGACACGTTCCTGTGGGACCTGCTCTGGGTGGCCCTGCTCTGGCAGGGGGTTGGACTGGGTGATCTCCAGAGTTCCCTTCCACCCCATGTCATTCTGTGATTCTGTGATCACACAGATGGGTGACATCTGTTAGATCTGGGATCTGTGATCCCAGTGAGATCTGGGACGTCTCACCTGCAGGAGAGAAGCAAAAAAAACCCAGACCTGCCTGACTGGGCCTGACTTGCCCACACTGGGACAGCCAGTACACGGGGAGCATCCCTGGGGGTTTAACATGAAATTGGCTCAAAATACCATCGCTTTCCAGCTCAGCAGGGCTCTCAGAGCTGGTTCTGTTCCAGCTTTGATGTGGAGATTTTAGTAGCTATGTGTGTAAATGAAGGAGATATTTTGGAAAAGAATTTCAATGCGAACTTTAGAGGAGAAATACATATTAATAAACTCTATCTTGGAAACATTTTTCCCCAAAATGCTATTTCACAAGTCATATTTTTAGATAAATTAAGTATAAATCCCGTGTTGATTATATTTATATTTTTTTTAACTGTAGCTTTCAAATGGAATTCCTATAGAAAGCTGGTTCATGGATAAAAATGACAACGAACTCCTAAAATTGATTCCATTTCTGGAGAAACTTGTAGAGCTGGTAAGTGTTTCCTTCCCCGGCTGTTCACCACCCCCTGCCCAAAATCATTAGTTACCTCTTCTAAGTATTTTCCCATATTTTAAGATGTTTTGAATCACAGAGATTGAGACTGCTAAGAGTTGTGTGTATCTGGTTTTGAAAAGGGTACTCTGGGCAGTAATTCAGGTTTGCATAAGGAGTGATTTACGTAGTAAAAGACAGAACCTTGTTATTTCTAACTCTGCTTTTAATCAAGAAATGGGGAATTGTAACATCAGTGACAAGTAAACTGGGAATCTGTAGGCAATTAGGTTAAATAATGCCTATTGTTGGCTGGGACGTGTGTGCCTTTAGTCTTAAAATGCAAATAAAGTGTTCCTAAATAGTTGTGAATGCAATGTAGTTATTTCTGGAAGTCTCTTGTAATTACAGATATTCACAGCTTATACTTTTATATTATATTATTATAGTAAAATACCGGTGTTAGAAGCTTGACCCTGTTGAAATCTGGTTTATGGCTCTGTGTGTTCTCCTAAAACCCGCACCTTTTTCCCCCCCGCAGAACGAAGACGTGCGGCCTCACATCAGAGACAGATTTCGCTTGCATGACTTGCTACCCCCGGATTAAAGCCTTTTGTCTGATTCCTGAAGGGGGAGAAAATGCAGGACCCTTTTGGACTAAAACAAAACATTGCCATTACTGTTGAAATTTTGCATTTTTGTACCCCGTCTTGCTTTTCTTATCTTTGGTGCCCAACAATAATCAAGGGTTACAGGAAGAGACTTTCGATGTCGGAGGTTGAACACACCCAGTACAATCCAGTACCGCGCGGGAGGTAGGCTAGAACAGAAAAGTCTTTAGAACTAGTGCAACTCCAAGGAAAATTTTTTAATGTACAGGACATCTGCAGTTTATAAAGAATTCTGTTTCTGCCACCAGCAGTTTGACCTGTAGAAACACAGGATTTTATGATATAACAGAGATTGAAAATGGACTCTGATTTTCTCTCTGTTCGGTGCTCTAAGTGGGTTTGTAGCCACTTTTCTGTTACTTTTGAGATTCTCATTTCAACAGGAATGGCCAGTAAAAGTTGTTTTATTTTTTCCTGTTAAGGTTTATAACCTTTTTACATTTTTGACCTGTATTAGATTAGAATTTCATTATGCATTCCTTTTAGTTGAGGCGCTTCATAGTTTTTTCTGGAAATAGCCAAATTTTTCTTAGTTTTTTTTATTAAACAGTTGGATGGCCGTTTTCCTGCTTCGTCTGCCTGCATACTGTATATTTGTTTCCAGATATTCTCTAGTTTTTAGTCCACGTAAGTTTCATTTAGAAAGAAAAAAAAAAAAACAACCCCAACCCTGCATTTATATTTTCTTTCTGTAATATTCTACTGTAGTTGAAATCTTTTCAAAAACAAAATCAAGAGACTGGCTAGATAAGAAGAATATAAGAATTACTAATATTCAGAATATTTTAAACCATTGTGATGGCACGTGCCCTGGATGGCCGACCCCCTGCGGTGGCACAGACGGACGGACAAGGGATACCTCGGGCGACGCTGTGCGGGTCTCCAGAGGAGAACCAGTCCGGTCACCGGTAGGTTGGGTGCGATGCGATTCCTGCTGCCTTCTCTCTCCTGCGAGACCCCCGGGTCCCGCAGCAGCTCAGTGTTGTAGGGTGTTGGGCAGGGGCTGCCGGGACCGCGGTGCCACCCGGCACCGCCGCCCGTGTCCCCGCGGTGTGACAGCTCCCGCCGCCTGCTATCATACTGGTTTGCTATGGAAATAGTCTCTCAGCCTTGGGTCTCTAATGCAGCTACTACAGAGGTCGATATTTTTATAACGGGGTGTAATCTCCTTTTCAGGAGGCTTTTTATGGAAGGGATAATTTGTAAAAGTGAGGACGCTTTGCCTCTCGACTGCATTAACGCGCCCCAGGCTCAGACTGTTTTTGTGTAAAAGATGTCACAGAACGGCACTTTTTCTAAAGAGAAGTTTGATATTTTGTATGCTTGTTAAGAAAGTACAGTATTGGAAATTAAAGGTGGACAACTGATAATTGAGAAGTATGTCAATTAATTTTTTATGTATATTACCTGTTTACTTGTACAATTTTATTGTACAAATTACATGCAGCTTCATTTTCAAATGAGTCCTTAAAATAAGGAAAATCTTTTTAGGAAAACATTTAATTTTTGTATTTTTGATTTTAAAAGGCATGAGTTATGTCAACTTTTTCCAGTGAAGATTTTAACTTTTCATCAGGTTGAGTGTTTTCTTACTATATTATCTGTTGTGTACGTAGTTAGCACATTGTGTCACTGAACTGTTTAAAGAACTTAGCATGTAGAGCAAGCCTGTTTTGTGGAAAATCCTTATTCATTAAAAAAAAAATCATCATGGCAGATTTTCTGCAAAAAAGTGAAAACATTTGCAATTCAGAATACTGATTTTTTTTGTATTTAAAGAAAGGTATTTTGCTTGCAAGAAAGAAATACTACAGATTCATTTTAATGAGAATCTTTTAAATGTATTTATCTTTAGGGCATCTGGGCATCTTTACGCTGTTTGTCTTATGTCTTTATTGAAATAAAATGTACATAACATTACCTTTATATATGCTTTTGCGCAGACGTGTGAACCCTGTAACCAGCCCCGAGCCTTCCTGGTTTTATGTCGATAAGATGGTTCTGGAAATATTTATAGATTTTGAAAATGGTCAGCTTGTATTTGAATTGCCACATGGTTTGCCAACTATTTTTCAGTTGTTCCTTAAAATGTAAATCTAAATTGGAGGTTTTTAATTAGTTTAACAGTGACTCCTTGGTTAATGTGGAATTCTTCCAAATTCCTCCAAGTAACTGACGTAACAGAACTGCTTTGAAATTCAGTATTCTACCGGAATGAAACGATTTTTTTTTTAAGTAGTTCATCGCTTTTCTCCAATTGTAAAAAGAGCCGATCATCTGTTCAAATAATGTCCTTAACCACGTGGGTCCGATCTTTGGCTAAAACCATTCGAAAAGTGCTTTCTTTAGTTAAGGAAACCAAAGCATACATTGCACTTTACAGCTGTATCTGTGTTGTGATGATCAGATCAGTGAGGGAAATCAAAATGTAAATGGAGGGATTTAGCTCTACATAGATGCACAGCGACAGGAACAGAGACTGCTTAGTAAACATATTAAATATTAATATTTTAATGTGCTGCAAGTCTGGTATTTATCATTCTGAACTTTCTCTGCAGAATGAGTCTACCTTCTTCAAAATCTAAGTTCCTAAAAATGTCAAACACTTCTGCCATAAACAGTCCTTGTGTGAAGTGAAGTTACAATCCTTCAGGTTTTATTTCCCTTTGATCGGTCCGGAGGGTGAGACCCCGCTGTTCCTCTGACACGAGTCGGGATCAAACTGTGCCCCCCAAAACCCACACTGAGAACGGGGAGTCTCGGCCACGTGCATCACTCCAGTCCTGAATGTAGAACTGTGCAACTTCAGCAGTTAATCTTAAAGCTGTATCATTTATTCCATTTTTATGTATTTTTAGAAAACAACGTCCTATTTCCAAAGTTCGTAATGATTTCATTTGTGGTCTTTTGCTTGATCATGGTAATTGTGTGTTAATTTTACACGTCCATGTGTATTCTGTTCTAGGGTTGGAGCACTCTTGGTTCTGACAGCAAAATGTCTTCCATGCTTATTTTGGCAATACATGTTCAGTCTTTTTTTTTTTTCTTCCCCCTCCCCTCCCCCCCCCTTAAATTGCTATCTAGCCAGAGCAGCCTTCACCTTGGTATTGCTGCCTTCCTCTCCACCTTCTGATTCATTTCACTTTCCGTCTATGTAGGAAAGCATTTTTTCATTACTTTTGAAATGTATAAGAAAGCCTGAATGTTTTAAGACCTGATTAAAAAGTCTCCCCCAAACGAGTGGGATCAGCCAAAGGCCTGTGAAGGAGCCAGATCTTCCTTAAACAAAGCCCTTCCAAGCATTACCAGAGCTGAGGAGGTATGTGAGCTGAGGGGAACAGGTCGCAGGGCCGGGTCAGTGGTGGGAGCAGTTTGGTCTCACTGGCAGCGAGGAGCCAGTGTCCTTTTGGTAGCACAACATCCCTCCTCCCCAGACTCAGTGCTTTCCCACACTGCTTGTACTGGCTGGACTGGTGCAGCTGAAAAAGCACTGAGCCCCCATGGGGAGAGGGACCAGGAAGGGAGTGGATGAGGAGAAGTTGGAGTGAGTGGAAATCTCATCAGCTCCTCCGCCACCAGCAGAACAAATGTGGGTCCCTCTGAAGCCACCTCCAACGGCAGAGCTTGTTTGGGGGGGAAAGCTGTCCAGAAACACAACAGCAATGTGACTGAGTAAACACCCGTATAAGGAATATTTTTCCTTCTGGTTCTGGCTTCCTTACAACACCACGTTGCCAATTCTACCCTTTATTCTTTGTCTAAACCAACTCCTTAGTACAGTAAAGTAGATGATGAGGTTCATAACTGTACAAGTTATATGAAAATGAAGGCAAGCCCCTGCATCGCAGGGAATTGTGGCTGCTGAACCAGTCGTGTCACCCTTGCTGTCCCTCCTCGTGCTGGAGTAGTGCGAAGTACACCCAAGATTGGGGAATTAGAAAAGTTACTGGTGCCTTTTTCCCTCCCTTGCTGTGCTCCGTGACCTTCCTGTGGGAGAGCACCCTTTTGCAAAGCTAAGATTTCCGTGTGAAATGAATGCATAGTTGTAATGACTCCAGTACAGATCGCTGCATTGTAACTTTGTAGAATTCAAGAAGTCAAGGCCAGAAAGTCAACATTCACCACCTTCTCTCTGTTTAAAAAGTGGACACTACCTACTGCATGAGACAGCTCAGCTGGAGGGGTTTGTTCGGGCAGGTGCCAAGAGAAACCAGTCACTCTTGATTAAAATAATGTCTTCCACTGTGAGCAGAGCGTTGGTGAAACAGGCAGCGCTTTTCTGGTGAAAGGACTTGTATGGATGTATGTGACAAAGAGGAGAGATGGAACCTGTGACCTGCTGTCACACCACTTCCAGGGTTCGTGCCATAAACTTCTTCAAACTCGTTATCGAAGATGGATACAAAGAAGAACTAAAGCAGCCGCGGTCCCGCAGGGGAGGGGGTGAGTGTCAGATGCAGCACACCCCTGTCACAGCCCGCGCCTCCCGAGAGCGAGGCCAGGGTCTTGGGTCTGGGGAGACAAACGGCTCTTCCTGGGAGAAGTCGTCCATCCAAGGCCTTTCGTGACAATCTTCAGGCAAAAACATTATTTTGAGGATTGGAGTTAAAAGCGAGTTGAAAATCCATTCTGTGAATAGTCGGAAGTTGTGATGTGCAGACTGCCAGGAAAACCTGGGATGGCAGCAGCGTTCCTAGCAGTCTGGGCTGGTGGAATGATGGAATGCTGGCAGCCCCTCTCTCCTCCTTCCCGCTGGGGTCACCTTTGTCACCTGCTGCCTTGGCCAGCGCCGGTGCTTGTCAGCCACCTGGGGAACCGGTGCCAGGAGTTGACGAGCCGGAATCTACCCAAGATTGAGGACGGGAAGAGGCTGTGGCGACTGGGGCTGTGGGTACAGCTCTGGGGAGCGGGAGCTGAGGGAAGGTTCATGGGAACACAGTTTTTCTGGAAAAAATACCAGTTGCGTTAAACTGCTCCAGCTGGAGAACGGTGTCACTGTGTGTGTCTTGACAACCTAAAGGACTGCCCTCAAAGATGCGGTTGCACCAAACCCACCTCATTTCACATTTGCATCTTGGGTTCTTAATACTTAAATCCTAAACAAGTTGACAAGTGGCTGAGGGCAAGTAGCACAGGGGCATCACTTGCTTAGCTAGTAGTCAGCATTTTGTAAAAAAAAAATATTAAAAAATTAAAAAAAAACAACCCCAAACCATCAGCAGCAAACATTGTTGTTTGGCAGCAAGCAAGGACTGTCTGCTGAAGGGTAACTTGTACAGATTTCGTGAGGCACACCACTATCTGGGTTGTCTTGATGGTGTAATGTAATATTGGTTTGCTTTATTTTTTTGATACTTCCAAAAATGTCATTGTACTGATAGGCTGAGTCTTGTAACATACGACTGGAAGAGAACTCGCGTTCTACACATCTGTGTTTCTTCTGCAATCATTTCTAGTACATAGAATCATAAAGATTTATATTAAATATTACACTCTGACTACTGTTTTCATGATTTTTAGCTGGTATCATCCTCCACGGAAGACTGTTTTCTGTGAAGGAAGACATTTCTGACATCACTTTTCAGCCTTTAAAAGGGAAGGAAGAGAAGTGTCAGGGATGTGTTTTAAAAGCTAAGGATACTGGAGGCCAAACAGGAGAAAAAACAGAGGTGGTTTCTGTACTAAAATTGTCACAGCAGGATTTTTAAGATGGTCTTGCTTTGATTTTTAGTACGTGCTATGCATTCCATGGGTGTCTTTCGTAAAATGACCACAAGGCCTGATCTGCCTCATTTTTATTTGTTTCGTCTAAGTAGAAACCTTTAGATTTCTCCAAAAAGAAAGGCAGGAGTTCCTCTGACTCAGCTCAGCTGAGCTGCTTTTTTTTCCTTTGTGCCTTAATTTCCTCATCTATACAATAGGAATAATTCTTTGCTGATTTAATCCAAATGTTTAAATTACTTTAAATGTGCTGTGTAAATACATAGTATTTTTCTAATTAACACGTTCCCAGCCATCGCACAGTTCTTGGCGGTTCCGTAATTATCCTCACCACACACTGAGCTTATGAAGCTCTGCGGAGACTTGGTGAGGATGGGACTTAGGACACTATTTGATCTCTAGTTGTGTCTCTGTCGTTATTTATATTGCCTGGCAAATGGGTAACAACAGAAAAAGGATGGTAAATTTGGAAGTAATTTTTTTTTTTCTAGCAAACATATATCATAGTACCATATATCATTCCACTCCTTATGTGAAAGATGTTTTCTTCTAAATTTATTATTTTCAGAGAAAATATATTTTCCTTTTCCACCTAATTGCTCAGATCCTCACAGAAATCAGTCAGGAGGTGGCAGTGAAGTGCCCTGGCTGCAGGGAATGTTTCCAGCCTATGGGTTTGATGTTATCTGACCAGGTGGAAGGAACCACCACCGACAAGCTGGGCTGGAGAAGGCTGGGGGCGGGGGCTGGTCTGTAGCCCCCACGCGTGTCACGGCTTGGGTGTTTCATCCCAAGATGAAGGTATCCTCCACCACTGACCTGCTCCATCAGCAGCATCCAAACAGGGTGGAGCATCAAACATCACCGGGTGTGTGACGGAGGTTTGCTCGCCCCTGACTAACCAGAGCTTGGGAATCACCATGGTCTCTCGGTGACCTGCGTTAAAAATCACACCTGAAGCAGCATCGTGGATAAACTCTGGAAAGTGCGCTCTGGCTGGCACACTCACCAGTAGCTCTGCTGCAACCTTTCCCCCGTGAGTCCTCCTGGATTTCATTTCCTGAAAGCTGGGAAATGACTAAGTCATAACCTGCCTTTATTATGAGCTTAACCTATTACTTAGGGAATTAGGAGACACCTTATTGCGACATTCAGAAATCAAAACTTCAACTATTTTTTTTTTTTCTCCCACTCAACCATATAATCATTCCATTAAATTACTTGTGTAACGCATTTCCAGCGGGACTCCCAGCTGACTCCCCAGGCTCGCCGTACAACAGTGGTGTCAAAAGCGCTTAAAAATTGCCGGCTTCCTGGTAGAGTCGTTCCGCAGGTGTGAGATGGGGCTGCTTTGCCGCAGCCGGTGCCGAGAGCAGGCTCGGTTACAGTCACGTACGAATTCCTGTAGTAACGCGGCTTCTTTCCTCCTCCTTCAGAGAGCAATGTACCAGGGCGGCGGGTCCGGCAACAGCTGTAGCTCCAAACTCGCCCTGCTTTATTCCCCTCGCGTGGATACGTGGAGCCACAGGGCAGAAACCACCCCGGAGCTCTGGCCGAGCCGCCGGACCCGTCCCGGGAGCTCACGCCTGGGCCTATCTGCCCCGCCAGGCCGCGGCGGCTCCCCTCAGGCCGCGGCTGCCGCTCCCCGATAGCGCGGTGGAGAAGGGGCCCTCCCCTGGAGGAGAGCACCGCGCCTGAGGGGACCCAGCCCGGCGAGGGAAGCGGACGGTGAAGCCGCCCCTGCGAGACGCGATACCCGCCTCCCTCACGGCCCGTCATGGCGCCCGCCGCCCCTCAGGGCCCGCCCCGCGCCGGGCGGGGCTCGGGGAGGGCGGGTCGGGGCGCGGCCCCGGCAGTCCGCCGCCGTCCCGGCGTGCCCCGCGCGCGGCGCTGGCTGGGGCCGCTCTGGGGCGGCCGCCTCACCGTGCCTGCTGCGAGCGCCGGCGGCGCGGCGAGGAAGATGGCGGCGGAGGCGGCGGATTCGTGGGGTAGGTGGCGGTCGCCGCGCCCCGCCGGCGCCCCCCGCCCGCCCTCCGCCGCGTTCCTTCACCCGCTCTCCTCTCCCCTACAGACGCCGACAGCTTCGAGGTGGTGGAGCCGGTGGCGAAGCGGCTGGTGCCGGGAGTGGCCGGGGACCGCTGGGCCGGCGAGGATGAGGAGGACGACGTGAAGGTGCGGCCGAGCGGGCCCTCGCCGGGCCTTGGCGGCGCGGGGATGGCCCCGGGGGTGGCCCCGCTGCCAGGCCGCGGGCCGGGGTCGGCGGGGAGCGGGCCGGGCCCGCCGTAGGCCGCTGCCATATGGTGCCGCGTGTGCGGGGGACGCGGGCCCGAGGCGGCGCGGCCCGGCCCGGGCGGCGGGTGAGGAAACCTCCCGCCGGGTGGGTCGGACTCGTCGGGCCGGTGGATTCACGCGTCTCCGGAGATGAGGTTCTGGCCCGGAGCGGGGTGGGGGGGAGGGTGGTGAGCGGCGGGA
Source organism: Gallinago undulata (assembly GCA_026546715.1). Lineage (NCBI taxonomy): Eukaryota > Metazoa > Chordata > Aves > Charadriiformes > Scolopacidae > Gallinago > Gallinago undulata. Next base: position 41,195,025 of record JAOTQQ010000071.1, on the reverse strand, counting down.
CGGCGGCCCGGGCCTGTGCGGGAAGGACTCTGGGGTGTCGGTGCCCCCGAAGGGCAGCGGTGGGGGACGGATGACGAGTCAAAATGCCGGGTGGGAAAGGAGTCCTCGGGCCCCGCGCCGAGCGGGCGGTTCTGCCTGCCCTTCGTTCCTGCGCTGTTGGGTCTTCCAGGGCAGAAAAAGGCAGACAGAGAGACGCTTTTCAGCCTCAAGAGGCGTCTCCTGTTCTCCCTGGGATCCACCTGCTGCTTCCCAGCTCCTTGCCAGCCCTATGGGCGCTTCCCTGGGACCGGCTAGCTTCCCCTTGCTTTCTGTAGCCCTTCAGATTTGTGGTTTTGAGTATGGGGTGCTGGGCCAGACATTAGGATTGGATTTAATGAAAGCGGTGCTGTATTTGTGCTTCTGCTGTCGACCAGAAACTTCTGTGCCGTGGCAGCATGTCTTTTGCACCTCTTTTTCCTACTTCACACACCCTCTTACCCCCAGCCCCACCGCCATGGCTGGAAAGCTCAGCGGGCTTGCTGTGCAGTTTCAGAAGTTTCAGATTTGGTAATGCCCACGTCACTTAAAATAAGTTCACTTAAGGCACTATTCAAAGTGGATTTTTACTGTGTTTCAAAGAGTGGAATCAGTATTAAAATGTGCAGATGTTCATTTCTGATCCTTATGAAAGCAGAGCTTCCTCAAAAGCTTTTTTCTCCTACTTCCAGCTGTCCCTTACAAGCTGGGGGGAGTGAGTGGTGGGTGCCACAAAAACCTCCATTTGCTTCGTGTTCATGTGGACAATATGCAAAATTATCCCAGGGAACGTGCGTGATGAGTGTAAGGAATGGAAATAGGTCAATTAAAAAAGGCCTTTATGTTTCAAATCCAGCTGCTGAGGTATTGTTGAGGTGTTATTATTGACAGTCTCACCAGGTGACTTGGTCACTGTAGCACAGTGACAAGGATGAAGGTTTCTGAAGCAGTGTTGCTGTCCCTGGGACAGGACTCCTCTTGGGGTTGTTCTTTAGACTGTTGACTGTTACAAGAATCTCTGGAAAACACCAGCACGGTTGTCCTTGGAGCTTAGGGTGGGCATTCTTTCCATAAACAGTATGAAACAAGTAGTTCATCTATTCTTACAAAAATTTGTTAACTTTTTTTTTTTAAGTTATAGGTTGCCCATTTACTTTTTTTTTTAATTTACTAACACCCACACCCTATAGTTATCATAGGGTTATCATAGTTATCACAGGTGCCACATTACAGCAGGCAAAATAAGTAGAGGTATCTGTAATACAGTAACTGCAGTCATTTGTAAAGAGTGTGGTTAGAACGTAACATTATGTGTATATATATATATATGGTTTGTATATGTACACATACCTCGGACTCAGTTTCTCTTTGAGGCTTGTCTTTCCTCCTTTCTTTGGAATTGAGAAGCTTTTATGCTCTGATAGAATGTGTCCAGGAGAACCAGACTCTGAAGTGTTATTCTCTTGAAGACACCTGTGTTTTCTGTGGCCATTTTCACAAAGGAACACTTTTCCCACCCGCAGTAAGAATGGAACTACTGAACTCTTTCTGAGGGGTTATGGTTTTAGTGCTGAAGCTGCACCTAGAGAGAAGGATCAGTCCAGCAAAAAAAAAAAGCTGTTTTACTTTACTTTGATTTGCCTTTCTTGTATAAACACCAGAGATCACAGAACTGAGCCTGGGAGGTGGTTGCTTTGGCTCTAGGAACCTTGTTTGCCAGGGTCCACCTCGGGGAAGTACCCACGTAAGGAAAATGACATGGTCTAAAATAGAACAAAGGGTTTTCTGACCGTGAATTTGTCTTCAGGCTGGCATTTCACACCTTGGCATGTGTTTTATGTATTCAGATTCTGGAGTTTATTTTGGAATATTTTTTACTAATGAACTTAAAATAACTGTTCAGGAAACTTTAACTTCCCTGGATTTAAAATTAGTGTCTTCATCAATAACAAATCTGCTCTCCGGGGTTACCCAGCACACATGTTTCCCAGAAGACAGGCCTCCTGCCAAGGAATTTTCAGCTATTTACTCTTGGGCAACTCTGTGCTTAACAAAGCCAAAACTGGGAAACGTGCTGTTTTCATCCAGGCGACGGCCTCTGTCGCGGTGCAGTCATTTCTCTTAGATGGGGAGCACTGGGGTTCAGCTGGGACTCTCACTGCTGGAGCACGCTCACCTTCCGGTCACCTCTTCTGGGTTTTGGGGAAATAACGTGTATTATCCTATGTTTAAGGTACTTTTGATGGAGCATGTGAAGTTGTAAGAGAGCTGCTCTTACCAAGGTTTGTTTACGTGAAATGGGAGATGTTTTCAATAGTCCTATTCCAGATAAGTGTGTGTAAATGAATATTGTTGAAACACTTCAAAGTTTTAAGCTACTTCAGTGGATGTCTTTGAATTGTATATTGAATTAATTAGTATCAGTGCAAAGATACAACACCAAAGCAGGCTTGTTTTCTTCCCAGAGAGTTCACTGGAATCTCTAAAACACAGAAGCAGGTGTATATTTGGATGCACTCTCCCTATCCTGAGATTAAAAAAAAAAAAAAAAGCTTGCCCAGTATATTAATCATGTTCTATTGGTGTTTAAAAACAAAAGCAGTCTTGGAGAGGAGCGAGGCAGCATTCAGCGTAGCGGGGAGAACCACATGTCTCTGCACAGCAGGTTGTGGTGACTCCTCAGATGGCGGTGTCTGGCAGGTTGCCCTCCCAGGAGCGTCCCCTGTCCCAGCAGCGCTGTTCTGCCGGGGAGGGGGGCTGCAGGCAGGATCCTGACAGTCCACGGTCCCTTCGGATAAAGCCGACATCTTAAATTGCACCCAAGAGCTCGGGGGAGGTTGGGCCAGGCGGTCGCTGCCCTCCAAAGGGTCTGCTATTTCTGCGGTGCTGCATCATCCCGGCTTCCCGGGCTGGAGCTGCCGTCGTCACCGTCCCCACGCGGGCAGGGACGTGCTTGGCTGCGGGGACGGAGTGTGTCTGTCATCGTGGGGAAGCTCTTGCCCACATACCCTCTGTTAAGTCTCCCACGCGTACCGACGACATGCAGTGGTTTCCTTTAATCCCTCGAGCACCTTTCCATCACGGACACCCTGCCCCCCCTCCCGTAAAATACCGATTTTAAAATCTGTGAAGGTCAGGGCAAGGGATAAGGTACTGAGCTATGTACAGCAGCCTTGAAAAGAGCTATTTAAGAAGTGGGTGTAGCAAACTCTTAATTAGATATGAGCTAAAATAATGCTGCTCCAAATTCAAGTCAGCTCCTTGGAATGTGGAAGGGAAGCTGAAGCCCTCACAAGTGCCAATTAACGTGAGTGATCTGGGAGAGGAGCTCGGTGTCTTCCCTGCTTGGATCAGCACATTGCAGTGAAATACCCAGTTCTGCCAGTGTCTCTTATTTTGCCGTGCCAGGAGCAACCCTTAGAAATTAATAAATAGCTTGTGTGACTGTTGTGAGGGGGAAGTCACAAAATTCAGGATTTAGGGTTCTTAAGCTTACCTGCCATGCTGAACTGACAGGGCGTGTGATTTTTGTGCAAACTGGGTCTTGTCAAATGTACTCTCTTAAGCTTGTGAGTCGAGTTGAATCAGGTAACTAAAATTAGATTCCTGGGAGATTTGTTGGCTTTGACTTCTGGCGTGTGCATGGTGTGGTACCCGGCGTGTAACTGCAGATCCCTTCTAGAGCATTGATTTCCACACGGGGGCCATTCGCTTGCCTTGGGAGGGGCACTGGGAGAAGAATATGGATTCCCAGAGCCCTTCCCTGGGGAACTGTTGGGAAGAAGCTGTGGAATTGCTGCTGGCAGGGTCTGTGGGTACATCCCTGGTCAGTGCTGCAGGAAACGATGCTCCCTCTGTACTCGGGTGAACCACATGCAGCGTTTTGGACCAGGGATCTACTGCCTTGGTGCGGGACCACCAGGAGTCTTGACTGTGCTTATTTAAAAAACAGTAGTCGCTGGTCCAAAAGCAGTCCAAAATGGGATGTTGTGGCATTAAAAGTTGGTATTCCTGCCCAAAGCTGGGCCCCTCACGTTCTCCTCTGGCTGTTCGGTGCCACCGTCCCTGCTCTGACAGCACAGCCCCAACTGCCGTGTGCGGGTGAGTGTCCCCGTGTGTCCTGGTTCCAGGGACACCCCCTGCAACGCGCGTCCCAGCAGAGGGGAGAGGGACCCGGTGTCGCTCGGCTGGGGGGACAGCAGGCCTCTTGGTGATGGTCACAGCGTGTTCTGGTTTAAAACGGTGTCAGCTGATTTTATTGATTTGACTGTTTGTGATCTTGCTGGTGTAACTACATTGATGTGAGCTTTCTGGTTCCTTGAATAAAAGTGGCCTTTTTTATGGTAAGGACTGGTCCTGAGCATCTTGGTTGAATCCCCAAAACCGTGCCCTTGTGCAGCTCCCATGGCTTCCTCCCACCAAACGGTGCGGTCAGTGGGTGTGTGAGCGCTGAAAGAGGTGGTGTGTAAGCTCCTGTTCTTTGTATTTGTTACCTAAACAAGTAGAAAGTGTCTGTAAAAGAATCATAATTAAAACTTATTTTGTAGGATAACTGGGATGATGAGGAGGAAGAGGAGGAAGTAAAGGAGACAGAGGTAAAACAAGGTGAGCCTTAAAAGCAATCCCTGGCTCTGTGTGTGGCGTCAGAGCAGACACCGGCTTCGTCTGCAGGGGATGTGAAGAATCAAACCCACTGCCCGAACTGGGACAGTTTGGTTTTGACAAAGCGCATCTTTTGACTCTCTCAGAGTTCAGGTCCCTGTGATCGAGCTCTGTGCCTTTGTCTTTGGTTGGTGTTTCTGTGGTTGTGGGAAAAAAATAATCAGTGGACTTCTTGAGAGCTGTATTGTTCAATGTTTTACAGAACCGAAGGTTTCAGAAAAAAAGAAAATAGCAGAAAAAATAAAAGAAAAAGAAAAGCTACAGAAGAAAAAGCAAGAGGAGCTCAAAAAAAGGGTAACTTCTTATTTTCTTCCAAGTATCATAAGAAATTAGAGGGCAGGTTTGATATTTTTTATTTTTTTTTTGTGAGGCTGAACAAGACCTGTAAAGATCTTGACTATTCTGATAAAACAAACTTAAGCCTTGCCCGTGATAATATCTGGGGGATGATGGCTTTAATTTCCCTGTGATTTAACCAGGTTGTGAAGTGGTGCTTAGTGCTGGCTCTTTTGTACACACCACATGATAAAACAGGCAGTTGTGAAACTTACAACTAGGATGTTTCTTCCTACTTCTTGTAAAATGAACAATTTATTTACGAGGGTGGCATCGTTACGGGGGGGTGTTGGGTTTGTACACGCTTGAGGTGCAGTGACTTTGGGGAAGAAATGAGCTGTTTCAGGCACTGGAGTGACCATGGTTTCTTGGCCCAGCTCTGCTCGAGGGTAAGGAATATAACACTCTCCCTCTGTACATTTTTTACTGCAGTTAGAGGCACCAGAGGAGCATAAAGAGCTCACACCAGAAGAACAGTTAGCAGACAAACTACGACTAAAGAAGTTACAAGAGGAGTCGGACCTGGAGTTAGCAAAAGAAACATTTGGTGAGTGCCTGAGTCTCACGAGTCAGTGGAACTGTCACATCACATCTTTATTGCAAGAACCACAAACACATCTTTAGAATAGAAGGTGCTTTTTCTTAACGTGTCTTGGTAGGAGGCTGTAGGGAAAAGATGGGTGACCACATTTCCCAACATATTGGTGCTGCTGGTAAAAAGGTGACTGTGTGTAAAAATAAAAACAAAGTGCTGTCTTTTACTGTTCTGAGGTGCTTTAAACGTGGATTTAATGGGGCTTCAGACAAGTGTGGCACAGGGTAACTCGTGCCTGCTTCGCTTGGGGCAGTCTCTAACGAGCTGGGTGTTGAGAAAGACTTGCCTCTAAGTTGGTGTGAGCTTGTTCCCTGGTGCAGATGCAGTAAACTTAAAGCAGATCATTCTGGTTTGGGGCTTTGACAGAACTAAATACTGATTCATAGCAGCTTCTTCAAACATGAAAGCGCGTTTCCTTCATTATAGTGAGTTACACAGCTCATTACAGTGAAAATGCTGCCCTGTGAGTCTTCTGAGAGAGTGCAGTGCCTGGGGGGGATGCACTGAATGCAGTTCCACGGAACCAGCTGCGTTTTGCACTTAAGGAATTTCTGTCTTAAGCCCATATTTAAGGGAAGGGGCTTCATGCAGTGCCCGCTGCTGCAGGGAATAGGAGAAGCTGGTTGGAATAAGTGAGCTCTGTCTGGGTCAGTAACTCGGGCTGGTGGCTTCTGTGTGGTTGGACTTTTGGGGGTTGGAGTAGATGATCTCCAGAGGTCCCTTCAAACCCCCATCATTCTGTGATTCTGTGCCAGAAGCCAGAGGGGAGTGAGTGAGAGAAGCTCAGGGTGGGTTGGGGAGAGCGTCTGGGGGTGAAGGGCAGAACAAGAGCCAGGTCTCTTGTTCCTCTGGGGCCATCTTTTCCAGATCACAGCTAATTTTTCTATGGTATCTCTGTCTTTCCGTGCAGGTGTAAATAACACTTATGGAATAGATGCCATGAATCCCTCTTCAAAAGATGACTTTACGGAATTTGGCAAACTACTAAAAGAGAAAATTACACAGTATGAAAAATCATTACATTATGCCAGTTTTTTGGAAGCATTAGTTCGAGACGTATGTATTTCATGTAAGTTGAGTGAAAGATAACGCTGCAATGATGGGGGTTGAAAACCTGCTGTTACAGTAACTGTTACGTCAGGGTTGATCTGTGTGGTTTATGCCAGTGAAGCCTGACCAGTGTCACTGCCCAGTACCCGCCTCCATCCCACAAACTCACTATTTCACAGGGAGTGCTTGGGCAGGAGTCACTCGTTCTGACAGCAGTTAGAGACAGTCATTTTAAAATGTGTGAATTTTTATGCTGATCTAGATTTTGCATGGTTTTCTTGAAGCCATTTCTAAAGTAATAATAATTTTTAAAAAAATCTTGGAGCCAGATAACATTTGGAAGGAAGTTCTTAGAAAATCGAGTTAATGTAATTCTGCAAAATAAATTGTGCTGGAATTCAACATGTAACAATACAGAGATGAAACCATCCCCAGTTCCCTTTTTCCCACTGCCCTGGTCGGCTGAAGGTGGCGGGGAACTCGGTGGATTCATTGCTTGAGCTCCTGTCCTGTACCTGCCCTGTACCGTCCACCGCGGCCTCCAGAGCAGAGGGGACTGGGGTTTGGTGCTGGGGGAATCCGGCCATCGCTGGCTGAGCGGAGCCAGGAGCTTCCATTTCACGTGGGCTCCAGACTGTCTGAAGGGAAGGACTCGCAGCCTCTTGGCCCAGTTACTGTTGGTGCACTGCTGCTTTTCACGCGCTTTACTGGGTCCCTGTTTTACTGGCCAAATGCCTCCTCGTTCAGACTTGGTGTTCGCTCTTAATTTACAAGCTTTACCTTCCACTCCACTCGGACCATCTGAAATAGACGCTGTGATTGTAAGGACCAGAATTATCCAGCCTATATTTTGCTGATTTAAAGCAAGTAATTGCCTGTCCTTATTATTAATGGTTATTTCTAGTTTATAGAGAATTTGATGTTAGATTGTTTAACTGCCTTCTCAGAACAATATTGCTGAATAATTTTATTATTTTTTTTCTTCCCCGGATGCAGTGGAAACTGATGATTTGAAAAAGATCACGAATACTTTGACAGTACTATGCAGTGAAAAACAAAAACAAGAAAAGGTAAGAGCTGGGCAGGGTTCTGCGGCGATAACAAACCCGGGCAGCGGGAGCGGGTCTGGCTCCGGCCCCAGCTGCTGGTCTGTGGGTGAAACCACAACCCCGGGTGCTGGTGGGGAGTTAAAGGCCCCTCACTGCGCCAGGCGATGGGGAGCTGCTTGACTCTGGAGACCACAGGCAAAACCTTGATTGATTTATGTAATAGCTACCTGTGTGCTCACCTCCTTCCATTTTGTCCCGGAGTCCCGAGGGCTCAGGGGTGTCCTGTGGGCAGGAGCTGCCTCGTTAGAGTGAAATGTCAATGTAATACCCATCTGTGGGAGTCACCCAAATCTTTGACAGAGTTTGGGATTTTGAGTAGCAGATAACTAGGATTTTTATGCTGTTGTGCAAACTAAAGGAGCAGTAAAGAAGGAAGAGTACAGTTTAAAAAGTGATGTGATAGTTTAACTGTTGCTTATGTGCTGCAAAACATGGTGTTTTATAGCACACGTCTGCTAAAGCTCCAGGTGGGGTGGAGATCAGTGATTTATTGAATTGTCTGATAGCAACAAAATGAAGCAGAAAATACGACTCGCAGTGGGACTCTTGGTGTGTTTGACATCAGTTGGAGGCTTGGTAGGGAACAACCGGCCGGGGGTTGTCAGTGTGAGATGGGAAACCTCTGGGACACAGACTGTTGTGGTGACACCTGTGGTCCTGTTCCAGCTCCCAGCACTTCAGTGCAAACCAGACTTCATGCCCAGCGTGGATGCACTGAGTCTGGGGCTGGAAAATGGGATCATATTCTTTAATCTGAGCTGCACTTTGCAGAGAAGCCGGTGACTTACTGAACCAAACAGGTTTGAAAGGAAAAAGATAGGTACACTTCTGATTTTTATACCTTCTCTCCTGGCTTTCCATGTAAATTAGTTTGGTCAGCTACGGAAAGCTATGGCTGTACCGGTCCGGTGAAAGTTCTGTAAAGTTTATTTAAGACTTGAATTCTTTTGCAAGGAAGATATTCAGCCTCTGTGGTGAGAGAAGCCACGTGGAATTCCTTAATGAGTTGGTGATTCCACAAAACTAAACACTATGACCAAACTACCACTTAGTTCTATGGGTTTAGTGTCAAGGAAAAATAGGATGAGTGACAAAACACGGGCAGTGTGTGACACAGGGAGCTGACAGGGAGCTGTGGGGGTTGGACTAGATGATCTCCAGAGGTCCCTTCCAACCCCATATCCTTCTGTGATTCTGTGACATCTGAAAGTGTCACAGCTCCCCCTGAACAGATGGTGTTGTGGGGAGGAATCACTGGGACTGAGCTGGGACAGGCAGGCGAGTGCTGGTTCCTCAGCCAGGTGGCTGTGCTCTAATTGCAGTAGCGATAAATGACTGTGCATTTTCAAGTAAACAAATGTGCTCTTCCTATTTAAGCAGAATAAAGCCAAAAAGAAGAAAAAAGGTGTTGTGCCTGGAGGTGGGTTAAAGGCTACTATGAAAGATGACCTGGCTGATTACGGAGGATACGACGGGGAATACGTACAAGACTTTGAAGACTTCATGTGACATTTATCTTCCTTTCTCTTGTCTTTCTGTTGCCCATAATCCCTTAAACATGTAGCACAACTTTTCTTCCTTTAAATTCTGCCAAATGCTACAATCAGAATTGCAGTATCTCTGTGCTGGTGGTTGAACTCCCGAGGGGTGGGTGCGAAAGCCCTGCTCCCTCTCCCACCTCGGGGGGGGTGTAGAATGAAGACACGTAAAAGCTACATAAATTGCAGTTAAAAAAAAAAAAACCAAATTCTGATAATGGTAACTGTTGCTATTTAATTTTATAGTAACAGCCACTAAATTGGAGATGAATTTCAACAGGGCAAAGTATTACTCCCAGCACAGCGCGGTGACACGGCCTTAACTGTACCCCGGGAAGGGCCCCCTGGAACAGGAGCAGTTTGCGGCAAGGGCTTGGTGTGCACGTAGTGTTACAGTCGCTTCGTCTTGCGTTACAGCTTGAGGTTTTGGGTACTTTGGGGAGGGGAACTGCTGACTTCAGCCCCAGGGCGCTGCGCCGGGGCACGCACCGCTCGGGGCGAGACACACCAACACCACCACGGGTGGGTCAGAGCAAGGGAAACATTGCTTATTGGAGAAAAACACACCGACAAAAGACTTGTTCTTGAGTATGAAGTTTAGTTTTCATTCATCTAAATTTCTACTAATGCAGCTGTACGGGTTGGGTATTCTTTAACAGTTAATTGCCTGGTTTAAGTGTAAAAAAAAAACAAAAAAAAAAACCACAAAAAAACTAAACCCAAGACTTCCTTTTGGTCTCTCCTGGGTTGTGGCAGATCTTTCAGGACTCAGCCATTTCCCTTCATTTAAAAAAAACAAAACACTTGCTTAGCAAACTGCAACAGTTACTACAGTTGGGCAAATTGTTACGTTAACAATTATGACATCTGCAATGTTTTATAAAGCAACTAATTTAATAAAAATCACTATTGAGGACTTCACTACAGCCGTCTGTGGAGCAGTTCTTTTAGCATCTCGTAACAGAAATACCTGAGGTGGTGGAATTGTGCAACAGGCGTGTGCTGGGGCATGGTGCTGGGCCTGGTCCCAGTTTAACCAGTGTGTGTTACAGGGGGAGGTTCTCATCCTTGTAAAATGCCTGTTTGTTCTGACAAGACTCTTAGAGATGCTGATGGGGAACAAAATACTTCCAGGCTGCCGTAATCCAAGCATTTCCGCGGTAAAGCAGGTACTTCCATGCTGCAGAGCCTTCCAGCTCCTCCCACTGTGAGTGGTCCCAGGTTTTTAAAGGCTCAGGGATGGAAATTCTTAGGAGGATGCTCAGGGGGTGGAGGGGAGGCTCCTTTCTTGCCAGGAACTTTAAAGCTCAAGCTGAAAGCTTGTGTATCATTAGTGAACTTCGACTAATCACAGCCAGCTCTGACTCCTTTGGTATTATGAGCCTGACTAGAACTGGAATATTGAACGGGCTTTTCCCAACATGAACTGTTTATTCAGCAAAGGCACTCTGCCTGGTGCTGTGCCCTCCCCTGCACGGCTCTGGGTGCTGCTGCTGCAGAGCTCAGATAAAGACTCTGCAAGTAAATGTTTGTCATTCACAGCGGCTGCCAGTGTGGGAGATGGCCACCACCCACAGGGACACGAAGCTAGAAATCAGAGTTTAGCATCTCTGCCAATTAACTGGTTGCTGTGGCAATTGCAGCTTTGCTGGGCTAATGTTTAGAGATAGTATGATATTGCTTAATTTCACCTAAAAGCTGTCTGTGCCCTACAGTCGGCCGGGGTGTCGTACCCACCCTCTGCCCCGTGGGACTGGCTGAGCGTGGAAAGGAATTATCATTTAATAACCATTAAGATCTATTTGTGCCTGGTTTCCCCTTTTACTCCGAGACAGCAGCAAAAGGAGTCTGTGCTCGTCAGGGTGTTACGAGAGTTACCAGCACGTGAGAAAACACAACCCAGCTGCTCAGACTGGACTCCAGGAATGTGTTTTCCTCCTAAAACATCTAAAACATCATCTAAATGCATCTAAAACTTTCAAAGGTGCTCACTAATTCTGCTGCTGATTTCATTGTCCATGTCTGGGATGTTCTGCACCTTCTGCTTCAGCCTTTTGTGGCTTCAGATCCCATCCCTACGGCCATGCACCACCCGCTCCCCGCGGGGAAAGGACTCTGGGGCTCGTCACCAGCCGTGCCAGTCCAGTAGTTTGTAAACAGTAAGGTTTATTATACAAAATACAATTTTAGCTTAACACAATCTCAGCACTTTAAATATTTACAACCACCACCAGTTTTCTGGAGTAACTCACCCACCGGAGAGAATCCTGCTGAGCAGGTAACTGATAAAAGGGCTGTGCAAGCCTCGGCACGGAGCGGGCAGGAGCAGGTCTCTAGCTGGACAGCATGTCACCGAGGCAGCAGCAGGTCTCTAGCTGGACAGCATGTCACCGAGGCAGCAGCAGGTCTCTAGCTGGACAGCATGTCACTGAGGCAGCAGCCCGTCTGCGCGTCCTTCAGCAGCGCGTTCACCACGTCGTAGAACTTGTGATCGTAGGCCAGCCTGTAGGAGGTGTAGATGTCCTCACAGTGGGTGAGCAGTTTCCTCAGGTTTTTCAGAGCGGCGTCAGTAGGTGGGTGCTGTTTGACTCTGAAAACAATTGTACATATCATTGAAATGGGCTTCACGGACAATTATAAGAGTCTCTCGCAACGGAACTGTAAGAACTGTGTTTCTTAAAAAGGTTGGGCTCAAAATGTACATTTGATTCTCTTGGTTGTTGTTTATTTTGCTCTCATTCTTTTTAAGAAAGATTTGCTCTGCCCAGTCCCTGTACACTACATGTAAAAGGTTTCAGCAGCACTAAGACCCTCCTGCAGTAACCACGCCGTTGCTCCCCTAAAGCAGCCCGTGGAAAAGAAAGTTCCAGTTTGACCATCCAGGTACTTACTTCTTGGCGATCTCCTCAAAGATGCTGGGCTTCAGGGGCCTCTGCTGTTTAAACTCCTCCAAGTAGGTGAAGTCTCCTTTGGTGATCACCTGCTGGTACAGAACCTCCGCCCAGTCGGGAACAAACTCGTACGCCTCGGCCACGATGGCCGCCTGCGGGGGCAGACGCTGGAATCAGAGACTGGGAGGAGGTCATTCTTGCACAGAAACATTCCTGCACTTAGACCACCAAAAATACTGTAGGTTTTGTGTTTGGCCCATCTCTTGATGCTGTTCTTGAGAGGGGTGTGACAGGGAAATACCAGGATAACAAGGCACCGCAAATCATTTTCCTTAGCCCCTAAACAAGACGTCAGCTTTAAAAAGCCCTTTTCTTATTTCCAAATTCATAAAGCGATGGATGCCAAAGCAGACTAGATTTCAGGGCTCCAACAAAGATTCAGGGGAGCCGCGGGACAGCCAAGGTCCCGGCTGTCGGATGGCAAAGGGTCCCTGAGAGCATCGCCCCACAGCGGGATCTCAGCAGTTCCACGGGGCTTGGTGGCCACAGGGAAGAGCTGAGCAAGGCTCAGAGGAGCCAAGGGCTTCGGTACCTGCCAATTAAAACAATCCTTTTCAGAGCACAGCAGCCGAGGAAGCCGCGCTGACCTGGTAGAACCTGGGCAGGGCCAGGATGGTGTCCATGAGGCTCTGCCGGCTGAGGTTGATGACCATGGTGCTCCCGCCCGCGCTCAGGAAATGCAGCTGCAGCGTTATCAGCTTCGTCAGCCGACGGCAGCGCAGCGACTGCCGCACACAGGAGTCCTGGGTCACAAACCAGAGACAAACACAAGCTTCTGAAGCACCTCTAGAGGAAAGCAAGGAATATTCCTGAGAGCAACAGCGAGTTCAGAGTTGTCCAGTATTTTATCCGTGAGAGCAGCCCCGTTTTATCATCCCTCATATTCCAGTTCTAAATGGAGCTTCACTGACTACAAATATTTTCACCAGTTTTAAAACACTCTTTATATTGTTCTATTCTTGTTAGTTAAGCTCACGGTCACCCCTCTGCAGCTGGGGAACCTGATTGTGACCCTAGATGTTACAGCCTGAAGAGGGATCCGTGAACGGCTCTTGGGTACAATGGCGTTACTGGGACTGGGGAACTGGGGGAACTGGGGGAACACTCCTGCACTGACAGAGCAAGACATTCCTTTGCTCCTGGGCCAGGATTTTGCACCTCCTCCCCGGAGCAGCCGGCGTTGTTCTCAGTTCTCCCTCTGTGACCCCAGTGCTGCACAGAAATCGTACAACTCCACCTCATTTACCTTGGAATAGCTCTCTGCCGCATCGATAAACAGAGTCAGAGCTTTCATCAGCAGTTTCTTTAGATTTGCAACATCCTGAAGAGACTCCTCTGAAATGGGGCAAAAAAAGGAATAATTAATTATTTTTAGAAGTGATAAAGTTACAAAAACACCAGCCTGTCCCTAGCGCTGTTCCAGAGAGCAACAGAAGACTGAAAAAAAATAATTTCATATTAAGAAAGCATGAAGGAACAGTGATGCCTGGTCAGTGAAGGAACCAGAGAACTGCTGGAGCCCAGTGAAGTGACTGAGGAACTGGAAAGAAACACAAATGGTGTGTTTGGGGCAGATGGAAGCATTGACTACAACCAGAGAAATTCAGAAAACCACCTGGCATCGCTTCTGGATTGGCTGTCGTTCCAGGGCTGGGGCACTCCTGAGCTTAGGTATTAACACCTTATTTTGCACAAACCAACCCTCCCAACACTTTATATATATGTATATATATACACTTTATAGAAAAAAATGCTGTGTCACATCCTATTAAAGTGAGGAAAACATGGATGTGTCATAGAACCGTAGAATTGTCTGGGTTGGAAGGGACCTTTCAGGTCATGGAGTCCAACCACCAACCCAGCACTGCCAAACCCACCACTGACCCGTGTCCCTCAGCACCACGTCTGCCCGGCTTCTAGATCCCTCCAGGGATGGGGACTCCCCCACTGCCCTGGGCAGCCTCTGCCAAGGCTTCACAACCCTTTCAGTGAAGAAATTTGTCCTTGCCTCCTCCTGTGCCTGGCACCACAGGAAGGTTATATTATGGTAAGAACCAAAAATGCCAACTCTTTGAGAAAAACCAGAGCAACCAGACGAACTGTGAGGTACCAGCATCCCCCAAACCTGGCAAACGGGACCCTCCTTCCAGGCAGCAGAAGTTTAATGGGTGTTACTGGGACCATGCAGGCAATCAAAACACCGTTCACCCATCGCCTCCCCCTTCTTACACAAAATTCCTTATTTCACCGGGCCGTGCAGTCTACACTCACCCCAGGGCTGGGACTCGATGAGTTTGAGCTGGGTGCAGGCAGCAGCCTCGTGGTTCTCCCCGATCTCCCGGCACATGCTGAAGCACAGGGCGATCATGTTGTGCTTCTCGCTGTCCCCGGGGCGGCAGCGCTTGATGTAGTCCAGCAGAGCCGTCTTCAGCGTCCCGCTCTGCCCAGGGGAAGGAACGTCACGTTCAGGCTTGAAGAGCTTTTTTTGGTAATTCACATTTTAGTACCCACAAGCAAATCTCTTCTCGTATGATTTTCCAAAAAGGGTTCATTACGCTCTGAGGTTTCTCCACACCATTTCAAAACAGAATGGCAATATTCTACCTGGTAGAATTACGTCAGGTAAGAATATCCAGCACTTATGCATTAATTTACACACAAATGTCAAAACTGACACTTGTTTATGACTTTATGTTACAAGACAGCTATAAATATTGATGAGTTTTAAAAACCCATGAAATTTTAACTGGAAGTAAAACCAAAGCAAGACATGGAAATTCTTAAGTGACATTTCCAGGCTTGAAGCTTCAACACTGCTCTCATTAGAACTAATTAGAAAAAAACTGTTTAACTAAAACCAGAATAAAACCCAGAATTAATTGATCACTATGAAATTTGACTAACACTCCCCACCCTGCGGTAATTAAAATCCCCAGATCATTCCACCTTGTTGTGTAACTCCTGGTTTCTGATGTAACCACAGAGTTCTGTGAAAGTTTTCTCCCCTTTACCCCCTTCCACCTACTGGGTCTAACTTCTTCCTCATGAGCACCTCGAAGTAGTGTTTCTCGTGCAGCAGTTCAAATATGTAGGTCATTTCGTTGTATCTGCCAATCCCTGTGAGGAGACGGACCTGTGGAAATAACAGTGTGAGTGAGAAGCTCGAAGTGGAGCAGAAACCCTTCCCTGGGGGGTCAGGGCCACGGTGGGGACACAGCGGCGCTGGGCTGGTCAGTGCAGGTGGCTCCCTTAGAGCCACCAAGGGTTTATTGTGCAACCAACCCCCTGCACCTCTTTCACTGTGCGGTGAAAGGACAGAATTTGACCATATAAAAACATGCAGTGAAACTTTTAGCAATGACACCCTTCTACTGGGCAGGTCTCAGGCTCCGGGAGTCCTTCCAAGGTGGGACATAAAGATGCAACGACAGCCCCACAATACAAATTATCAGCCTGGAGAGAAAGGGGCTGAGGGGAGACCTTCTCGCTCTCTACAACCCCCTGAAAGGAGGGTGTAGCCAGGGGAGGTCGGTCTCTTCTCCCAAGGAACAGGCCATGGGACAAGAGGAAACGGCCTCAAGTTGCACCAGGAGAGGTTCAGTTTGGATATCAAGGAAAAATGTTTACCCTGAAAGGGTTATTAAGCCTTGGAATGGGCTGCCCAGGGAAGTGGTTGTGTCACCATCCCTGGAGGGATTTAAAAGAGGGGTTGAGGTGGTGCTTAGTGATGAGGTTTTTTTAATCAGAGTTAGGTTGATGGTTGGACCAGATGATCTTAAAGGTCCCTTCCAACCCAAACAATTCTATGATTTTATCACGTTTCATCAGCAGCTGAATTACTCTGATATCCCTGTTCTGATGTTGCCACCATTCCATTCACCATTCCACTCCCTCCACCTCTGCTTTTCCAGGGAAGTTTTCAAAGAGCTTCTGTGCCACAAAACCCATCCCCTGAGCACACCAGAGCAAACACCTTCAGCTTCCAGGGACAGGCCATCGATCGAGATGACAGTCCATGCTCCGTCCCACCTCCCACCTTCTCCCCGTGCAGGAGCAAAGCCATTTGCCAAGGTGCAGGGAAACCTTCCCTTCCCACGGTGCCTGGCCAAACGCGGGGGCCTGTGAGGAGAGGACACGTACCACCAGCCCGTACTCCTCGTTAGGAGCCAGGTGCTCATCGGTGAGAAGCCGCGCTGCTTGGAGGACTCGAGTGATTCCTTCCATGTGACAAGTCAAACTAAAGCAATTATGGGCCAAAATCAGCAGTTCTGTAACTGAAGAACAGCAGAGTTCAGGCATTTCAGTTAATTAGGAAGTTAATTACTACGCTTCTCTCTGCCAAAGCGATGCCGTCTCTGCAGAGGACACCCAACCTCCCCAGTCACAAAGAGCAGAAGGGGATCAGACAGTTGAGCTGTCAGGCTTCTGTCCTAAGCAATTCTAAGCAGTAACAGTTTCTCTAACAGCACGCGTTCAGTCTGGCTTCTCATCTGGGGGAAAATCTGGATTTTTTGGACCATCTTCCAAAACATTACTTTATTCCACAAGCAAAACTTCCAGCCTCCTCCCCCAAAAGCTGACTGACAAAGGTACAGTAATACACAGCTCCCCACGATTGCCAGCCAGCTCTGCACTGGGAAGGCCACAACTTTTGTACCTGAGTTTGAAAAATTGTTCATAAATTCCACACAGTAAATAAATGAGTGAAACCAGCACAATTAAGCACATTCCATTTTCCGTGGACGGCCTGATCTAACGCTGTGAAGCCAGAGGTCCCAGACCCCACACAACACTCGCCAGAAAAGCAGCAGGGTTGTATGGAGTGATATAAAACATGGAAAAATGCAGATTTTGAAAAGAACACAGTTAACGACATAAACCTACACAATATGTTTTGAAACAAACCAATGATACCTCCACCTGTGAAGGGGTACTGTGGCAGAGACACCATTCAGAGACATCTCCAGCACAATCTGGGAATTCCCAACATTCCCTCCGTTAGTCACCACATGGGGAAATACCAATATTCATCCATGTGCTACTTACACAGAAAAACAAGGGGTAAGTTAAGATCTGACAACAGGACAAATGTGTTAGGGACATAAAGATTACGAGGAATGTGATATTTTCAATTACTTGTTTTCTCACAAAGGCTTTCCAGATCCCCAGTATTACAGCTGGACTCTAATGGAACGGTTTCAACATTCATTTCAGCCAGACTTTTGCTTCTGCAGAACGTGCTCTAGAAGCTGCTCTCTCCTCACCACCCTGGGTGAAGCAGCACTGGAAGTTCTGCCCACGTTAATACTCAGGAGACAGCTCACGCTAAAATCTTACCCTTGTTCGTTTTCCTCAGATATGACCTGCCCATAAGAAATCTTTTTTTTAAAAAAAAAATAAATAAATAAGTAAATGATCTCATTTTGCCACTACCCTGTAGCAAACCGGTACCGAAGTACTCTGCTGATGTTTTGTAAACCCAGCGACAACACCTCCATGATATATAAAGCTGCACAGTGGAAAATGGACTTTAGTCACAAAAGGTCAGGAAGTTAGTTTAACAAATGGATAAACAAAGTGATTTCTAACTGTGATTAATACAAAGGAAGTCACAATAACCTCCTTCTGCAACACAGACCCACAGAGGTTCAGGTAATTCACTGACTGCACCCTCAGGTAACTCACTGACTGCACTTCCCAGCTGCTGGCACAAAAAATCTGTGTTTTGTTTGGAAAGTAACCGCAGGCAACACTGAAGCAGCTCAGTTGCTGTGCGAATTCTCAGATCTATTCATTCAATATTGGAGATCAGTAAGAGATGCTCCCATCAGTGCTGCTTTTATTCTTTGGGAAGTGATTTTAAACCACATAATGCCACGTTTAGTGAAGTGTTGGTTACATCAAGCACTGTTTGCCATTTACTTACTGCAGGAGAGCTCCCCGCGTGGAACCGAGGAGATTCTGTCCAGCAACTTCATGCCCACCAGCGTGTGGTCCTGGCAGAGCTTAGCGAGCTGCAGCAACGCCTGGCTCTCGGCCGCCGGGTTCAAAACCTGCTTCTGTCCTGTGGCCACAGGGAGAGAGAGTTATGGCCCTGGTGCAGACTCTTCAGGAGAGATTAGCTACCTTAAGAGAAAAAACCCCAAATCAACCAACAGAACTTCATCCAGACTGACCTATGACTTGGAACCACTACTCCAAACACACTTTTGATCTTACTGCTTAAATTTAAGAATCAGATACTACTTCTTTGCTAGATCAATCCAATGAAATCCTACTGAAAGGCTACTGCAATTACATCTATAATTTCAGAAACCCAGGAGGCTGCTGCTGAAAAAAAGAACATTTTTTCATGTTCCTCATGAAGACCAAAATTCTTAACAGAATTCTAAACCCATCTCTTGCAGTGGCTCGGATTCATTCTCTGCCGTGAACTGGTTCAACTCATGAACTCAACAGAAAACTCTTCTTTTCTGGATTTGTTTCCCACTGGGTTAGTGGGGCGGTGCTTGTGAAGGAAATGCACCAAGTTCTCTGAGCTACCCGTGTGAGCTGGGGAGCAGCAGGAGAGGGGGGAGCAGAGTGGAAGCTGGGGCAGAGGAGAGCACACCCGGACTTGGGAATCTCTGTCCAACAGCTCATTGTTTCTCATGGAACTTTGTTTTTCATATTGTGGCAAAGTGGAGGCTACTCAAAGAGAAAAACGTCCCCCAGGTAAATTCCTGCTGTCTCGAGGAACATCCCTCATTTCACAAAGTCAAAAAAAAAAAAATGGGGGAAAATCTTTTGGCCACACTTTTCACAAAGAAATGACCATGAATCTTTCCAAGTCAGATGATGTGGGGCTGCAAAGATCATGATTAAAAAAATAACGCCTTTTATAAAAAACACTAAATTTACATCTATTAAAAAAAACAACCTTAAATGCTGTAAGACCACACTGGACACAAAATAACTAAAAATAAACATTTGTATAATACCTTACAGAAGGTGTACGAGGTTTACAAACCTTACACAGGGGCTGCCCAAACGTTACTGACTAATCAGCACTCAAATATCTGGAGAGCAAGGATCGTTTTTCAGATACACAAATATCACGCTTACAAACCAAAAATGCTAAGCTACGAGGTCACGCCTCCTCAGTACCTTTCCCTTCTGAAGATGCCAGTAATTCCTGCGTGATTTCTTCAGCCACGAGCTCTGCCACGGTGTCAGGCTGCAGCCCCTGCGTGGCGATGAAAGCCTGAGCCCTCCGGGCCCTGTCCGGCCGCCGGGAGGACAGAATGGCCCCAAGCACCTTCTCGGGGTCCTGGGCCGACATTTCGCTGTAGGAGCAGTTCAGTTCCTGAGGAACACACGTGCACTTAGAAGATTATACACAGCAAAAGTTCCGGAGCAGGACACACAGCGACCTGCAGTGCTTCGTCCTAACGAGGTGCTGCGATGCGAGGGCAGTGCTGGAGGAGCAGACAAAACCCCGTTCCAAAGAACACAAACGTGATCTGTCCTTGTGTCAGTCACAGAATCAGAATCACCTAGGTTGGAAGGGACCTTTTATGATCATCTAGTCCAACCAATAAAAAAAAACCAGTCACCAGCACCTTCAGCTGCTTACCTTTACTATTAAAGCTCTCCAGACCAGGCTGGCACCTAAGTGCTTTGCATTTGAAGGCTGAATACTCCTGGAGTTGTCCCATGGACAGAGATGCTTTCCTGAACCAACTATAAAGTTTAACACTTAAAATACCTAGAAGAAAGACCTCCCAAAATGAAGAACTGTGTTTTCTGCATAAGTTTTACTTATGAGGTTCCTTTTCCCCTTCTCTACATACCACAAACTCT
Organism: Gallinago undulata; assembly: GCA_026546715.1. Taxonomy (NCBI): domain Eukaryota; kingdom Metazoa; phylum Chordata; class Aves; order Charadriiformes; family Scolopacidae; genus Gallinago; species Gallinago undulata. The sequence goes on along the minus strand of JAOTQQ010000071.1, from coordinate 41,174,927 downwards.
TGATGAAAAATATATACTAGTTTTTACATTTGATATGTTTGGAAGAGGAGTTGGTGAGGCTCTGTAAATACTCTGCTGTAACTCATTCCAAATTTATAAATTTATAAATCAATTGAAAAACATATCTCCTAAACACAGCAATCAACTCAATTCAAAAGTGTGGACATCCTGCTTCAGGCAAGAAGTTTATGGATGGTATAAAAGGGAACATGCCAGTCAAATGACTACCTCTCACTAGCTCAGACCTAGAGCACTCTGAATACTCAAAACATGAAAAATTCTGTGGGAAAATCTCAGAACTTCTGTGATAAAGATATACTAATACTTTTAGCACACACGCTGCTGTTTTTATTCAGAAAAAACCTAATGCTACATTGCAAAGATAGGGACCCAATTCCATGGGAAGAGGCTCTGTACCCTGAAGGAAGTGTTGGCAGCAGCTCTGGAGAAGCAGCAGAGGTGGGATGTCACAAAGGCCAAGGAGCAGAGGGGCAGCAACCAACCATCTCTGTCTCTTGTCACTGTCTGGGACAAACCACTGGGAATTTACTGGCCTCTCCTCTGAGCAGCCCCTGGGCAAAGAGGGGGGTGTCTCTGTGAGAAGCCCCCCCCACACTTCTGTGTGAAAACTTCCAAGGCAGCTGCTGGCTCTTTGCCTCAGGGTCGGTGTTGGTGATGGACGCGTCTCACAACAAAGGCCTCAAGCAAAGCGCTAGATGAACACCACGTGCTTGGAAGACGATGAAAAAGACACATCAAAGAGACACTGGCTGAAATCTGCCTTGGTGGAGTCAGAGGTGCTGAGTTCATCTCAACACTTCATGCCTAGGAAGCATCTGGCCATTGTCCCACACCAAGGCTTGATGATATCACCCTCTGAAGCTCGGGCACCCGATGAGCACTTGCATCACTCTTTATCCTTCTCTCCATAAACTTCTACAGCACAGCGTGACACAAACCACTTATGTCTTCAATGATGGTACTAGATACATACCTTAGAAAGCTCATACAAACACAGAACCTGTCTGCAGTAGCTCCTCCCATGAACACATTCGTCTATGAGGACCTTCAGGCTGGTAACAACCTCATCATCTGGAGACGGAGCCACAAGGTGGGTCCAGTCTTCTAAGCTTGAGGCTGGAAACAAAAATACTATAAATTCCTTTCTCATGAAGACAGATAACACCAAGTCTTATGCTTGGAGCAAGACTCCAGAAATCTGTAGCAAATACATAATACTTTCTCAGTTTTTTAAAATTTAACTCTTGATACCTGTAAGGGTTTTGTTTGTTTTCTTTTTTAAGTTTTAGGATACAAACAATATGACAGAACATAAATGAGCCAAAATATCCACAACAGTATTTCAGATGTAAAATTCCTACACCATAAGAGAGCACAAAGGCTTCCTGGTGGCTTAGGCTTCATTTATTCTTTTCTATTCCTATTAAGCTTTATAAATATCAGTATTGGAAAGTCACGTTCCAGCTGACAGCTTTCTCGTTTGTGCTTCATAAACACGCACTGAGTACTTTAGATATAAACATTTTCAGTCTTAGCCTTGCTGTTGATAAGAAACACTAAACCCTTTATAATGTACAAAGAATTCAGAGAAGTGTATTAATTAAAGCGTTTCCACGTTTCAGCTCTATAAACTCAAGATTTACTAGAGCATGTAAGGAGATAACTCACTGCCATGAAGACCCTACTTCCTCCAGAATAGCTGGGGAAATTAAGGCTGTAAGAAAAGCAGAAGAGTCCAGCAGAAGCCCAGCAATGCATGAAGTGGTCAGTGTTACTCACTGCTGGGGACTCTGCCGGGCTGAGAAGCGCTGCTTTCACATGTCTTCTCTCTTCCCCGGAGAAGAGCCTGAATATCCACGTGCAGTTTGTCTAGCTCAGTCTCCCCTGAAGCCAGAGCTCTGCAGTGCAACACCAGCGACACGTCTCTGCTGTAGAAATGGAAATACCGACAGACACGGCTGGCCTCCTGCACGCTTCCTTCATCAAGAAGGCACCCGACCAGAAACCTGAGCGACGACTCCTCCTCGCTAGTCAAGGTCTGCTGAGGCTCTCTGAATGCCAGACCCTCGAGCTTTAAGTACTTTGGTGTGTTCAGAGCAGGTAGCTTTGAAAAAGCAAACTCCTCAGCCAAGGTATCAAAGGAGAGATCCCCGTTCACTGCAGCGTGGGAGGAAAATCTGGACTTGCCCGAGCCCTCATCTGTGGATAACGTTCGTCGTGTGATGCGGCAAATCCAAATCTGCTTCTCTATTTCTTCTAATTTGTGGGGTGAGGAGGACTCACTCTTGGCCAGCCAATGGCCAGCCAGGGTGAGCAACAACTGCCTCTCCATGATGCTGGTGATCTTCTCCTGAGCTAAAGATTCAAATATCGTGTTTGCCTGATTGAAAAAAAACTCAGATGCAGCTTCGCTGGAGATTGAATTTTTCATGAAGTTGTCATTACATTTTTTCCAGAATTCAATTCTTGTCTGGTTTTGATGCCACTGTCCGATGTCTCTTAGATGATGTAGATCTCTTAGAACCTGCAAAATTCACGGAGGTTTTAAATAGTTTCCAAACTTCCAAACTTCCAAACAGAAGTTTCCAAAAAAGAAAACTCCCACTGGACAGCCAGAATACTGAAAAAAATAATTTAGATTAAGTGTCCCAATATGCAACAAATCCATCTATTTTTGTCATCAAATAAAACCAATAATATAGCAAGTAAAAACAGTGAGAGAATTAGGAAAGCTACATTGTCCTTTTCAGCTCAGCCCTTACACTCACCTTGTTTGGTGTACTTGCATTAAAATCAAAAGTGATTTGAAGAAAAAGTTGTTTCAGGAAGACTGAGAAGTAATATTCTCCATACTGCCAGCAACAGGAATAAGGGGAATATGATTATTTAACTATACCTCTTGGATAACCACGTTGTCCATGGGCAGGTCAGCAAGTGCTGCCACCTCCCGAGCCAGTGAGAACATCCCTCTCTCCTGAAGCTGCTCCAGAATTGATCCACACTCACTACGAAATGTCTCCACACTGGAACTCGTTAGGATGGAGCGATTAATTGATATGGAGGACTCCCTCAGAGTCTCACTGAGAGCACAGAGCTTCTTCACGTAAGGGCCTGTTTTAAAAGAGTATAAACAATTCAAGGCAGCTGCTTCTTAAAACCAAGGAAATTCTGCTACGTCTTTTAGCCCACAACCCTGCCAGAGAAGGAATACAGACTTTACACCCTAAAACTTTCATGGGACTGAAAAGAAGCTCTAAATCCATAACTGAAATACTTCTGTAGTTAATCTGTGTGCTCCTCATCAACACTTGCACGTAATCCTTCTCCCAAACAGACACACAGTTACATTCTCACCACTGCAACTCACCAGAAGGACCAGCTCTGGTTATATAAATTCTTACACAAAAATAAACGAGTATGATTACACTCAAAGTAAACATGTTTGGTCACTCCAAAAACATTGTCTGTGGTCTTTAGATGAAAACAGTAACCATCTAAGAGAGGAAGCTGTATTTACCATCCAGTAGAAGGTTCTCTGCTGCAGCAAAGAGCTGTAAGAGCTTTCCCAGCTCATACTCCGTTCTGCACTGCTGCAGCATCAGCTCAAGAAGAAACAAGGCCTGTGACTCCAGCCACTGCACAGGTAGTTCTGAACCCGCTGTGTCACCTTCGGTTTTAAGCTGTGTACAGAAAGATTTTTAAGTGCTGGTTTGTTTTTTTTCCCTGCAAATACATTCTGTATTCTGGTGGGAAGGGAAGGCGGTACCAGCTCTGCCTCCCTCTTTCAGAAACAATGAGCTGCCGTTCCCAGGGGACACAGATCCCTCTTGGAGGTGTGTTTGACTTCCATTGCAAAGTAGTACATTTTATGACAGGGTGATCTTACTCCTGATAACCATGGGAGAGGTAAAAGGTCCAAGAAGCATCAAAAATGGATAGATAAATAAATCGCTAGATTAATAGCTCTTATTATACAGCTGTATCCTTCACAGGCATATCCACTATGTGAGTGGCACGCAGGAAAGGAAACCGATCCAGCCTTAGCTTGAATTGCAGGAAGGAAACCACTAATGGCACGGAACGTCGGTTACCAAGATATTCAGGGAACTAGAAAACTAGGACAGAACTGAAACAACTTGTGAAAACATCTGTACGTGACAAAGAACATTCCATGAAAACATTTTGGTCCTCTTAAAACCAATGGCTCAATCAGTGTTCTTCTCCGTGTACTGCAGTTCACTGGGTCATTTCCAAAGGAAAATCTACACAATTTCTGACAACTACCTCAACTAAAGCAATAGCACAAACCTCTTCAGAAACTTTGAAATGTATTCAAAAAGCGTTGTGTTTCTTGAACAGCTACTCTCTGTGAGTCACTGGTTCAGCAGCTCAGTATTGACGTGCCATGGTCAACACAGAACAGAGAATATCCCACACTGACATTAGATATCTGCCACATTCTAATAAGGAACTCCCTAGGCAAAGGCATTTAGAGAAAATTAATTTGCTTACCTTTGTGAGACTTTCCTGAAACTTGTCTAGTTTGGTTTTAGCTTCATTGTATTTTTTCCAGTCCATACACAGTTCATACATCTCCAGGATATACAGTAAAGGGGAATCCTTTAAGACACAAAAATAGGTTATAATCCTTTCCTAAAAGTACCTCAATAAATGTAGAACTCGTCTTCCTCAGTGCTAGAACAATAAAGTTCTCACTTATTAAAACTGCATGCAAGGCTGATATATGACCTGCACATCTGCAGTAGTTGGAAGAACTTCCACTCAAAGATTTTCTCACCTGACTGGGATTTTCAGTGGATCACACCCAGGTTATACAGAACACAAATAGCAAGACAGAAGGGAAACCTGTAAGACCCTCTCCTCTCCAAGATGATTTGAGATACACTCAAATATACCACTGAAAATACATTATCTTACCTTTAAAAAGAGCTGGAAGCCATTTAGAAGTGTTTTACTCTTTTGCTTTCTTAAAAAGACTTTCCAGAGAACCGACAGGTCGGGGAGACCCCAGTCGTGATTTTCTGCTGAGCTTTGGATGTGGTTGGTGGCTTCAGCTCGGGTAGCATCATCCGCAGTAGTGATGATCCAAACGCAGAGACAATGAATAATGTTTGCATCCTGAAAAACGATGGTTTTATAATAACCAGAGATAAATATCACCTCATTATATATCACTTGGCCAAGTGTGTCACACTATTCACAACTGCTACAAAAACTGGGAAAAAGACTTGATGAATGCAAGTTACATATCTATTATTTAACACCATTGTGCACAAGAGGAACTTTTTTATTCCTTCTTCCTCTGAAAGATAAATAACCTCATCAATACTCACTTGGAAACACGCTGCTAAAACACTCAGGATGGGAGCTTGTTCTCTCAGTCCTTCAGACAAAAGGTAACGTGAAGGGTTGGGGTTCCCCTGACACTGCAGAAGGATCTGGAAGAGCCCATCTGTGTGTCTGCCCTTGGCCACAGTGGCAGCTCTGGACTCAGTGCTCCCTGTCCCAGGGCACAAAACTGGCAACTTCTCCAATGCCAACATCAAGTGATCTCGTAAAATAGGAGTGAAATCTTGAAGGATAGGAATGACCTAGGAAAACAGAACCAAAAGCATCTGTACAGAGTGAGATCAAGAGTGAGATCAGCTTTTCACACACCAGGAGGAAAAGAAAAGCAGAGAAGTTGGGCAATCTGGTTGTAAGAGGAGGACTATCATCATCAGGAGATACTGAGCATCCTGAGACAACTTCTCACTTCTTGGAAACTGACAAGGCTTCAATTTTATGCTGTCTCCACAATGTGATATTTTCTTGTTAAAATAACCTGTTTTTTTTTCTTCCCTTTTTATTTTTTTTTTAACATCACAGACAAAGAACACTCTTGATAAACTCTCTCTTCCTTTAGAATCACCCCGCGACAGCTCACCTGGGCTGGCTGGTAGCTGTACAGCTGGCTCTGGATGATGAACTGCAGCCAGTCGTTGGATTTGGCACATTCCTTCAGGTAAGACGTGCTCAGTCCGATGTTATGCAGCTGACAGAACTGCATTACCAGAGACCACTGCCTTCTCGAGTCACTAGACGTCCTGAGTGGGATTTAAACAGCTTCAGCTGTGATAAGCTGATATTTATAGCAGATGTTAACAATGTAAAAACTCGTCATGTAGCCCCAGATCCACTGCCTGCAAATGGCAACACCAGCACGTCCATTGACTTCAGACTGGGTCATGTTCCACAGTGGGAGCTGCCACCCTGGGGACATTGCCACCCACCAAGGCAGGCACATCATCCTGACCTTACCAGTGCAGGCTTTGAAAAGAAGTCCCCAGTAATCACTCCTGAGCACCCTGCAAGAGCTCTGGGAACAGGGAGCCTAACCTGCTGACTGCACCGCCCCGTCCTTGCCAGGAGACAGCTATTACTGCTACTATTTGAAATACCAAGACTATCTTCTAAATTCAAATATTGTTGTTCAGTTTAGTGCAATAAAACAACCTCAATTTGCCAGCATAATCCTTCAAATCACATTTTACTCACTTCTTTATTCCTTGATGCTCAACTGTGTCCCAAAAGGCTTCTTCTAAGGAGATAAGAATTTCTGCTGCTGCTGCTTTTTCACCATCAGCCAATTTTGTTAACTTTTCAACTGTTTAAAAGAACATATTACTATTTCTGAGATGCTATTTGGGATTACAGTAGGGATAATATTTTCAAAAGTACCAGAATCAGTAAGAAGAAGAAATTCTATTAATGCAAGTCTGGCACCGAAGTGGTGACATGATTTTTGAAAAAAGAATTTCAACTTATGAATCGCATAACATTTTATTTTAAATAAACTCTAGCTATAGCTTTAAATAACATATATGTTTTTAGAATGATTGGGAAAATATAAATAAATGCCAGCAGTTTCCTAGTTGGGACAAACAAACACATGTGGAACTACAGTTAGCAATTCAACTTTCTAAAGTTATACCTAGGGTAAATTTAATTTCCTTACAGCTTTAAACACTGATTTCACTGCAGCTGTAAGAGAGTTTTCAAGTATGAAAGAGAAAAGAGATTTGGTAAGTCCCTTTGTTTAATCCTCTAGTTATATTATTACAACATTAGGCTGAACTTCTACTAAATATTACACTGAGCCTTGAGCAGCTTTCGACAGTGTCCATTGGACACTCCCGCAATTCTGGCTGCATGTCATATTCCAGCCTTCCTGCCTCATTTGCTCTGGTTCAAAATGCATCTTCAAATTAGTAAGAAGCAGAAAAAAGAGCAAAATTCTTCGCTCTTCAACGGACAGGATGCTTTTACTGCATTCCTGAGAAGTCAGGTGTCACCTTTCAATCCATTCCTGGTTCTCTTCCCACTGAAAATATAGCTCCCTCTGCTAAAACAAATGAAAGACACCCTTACCCAAAGCTTCTTTGATCTGATCGTGTTGAGATTCTTCATTTCTAGTTTTGTAACTGAAAATGATGTTTGCAACTTTAATATCGACTCTGAGTTTGAGGCTGTCGAGACCGAGCAACTCCAGAAAGCACACACAGGCTGCTCCCACCGAAGGGACGCTGAAGAAGGAAAGGGCTAAAACAGAGGCTTCCTTTCCTGCCTGCTGGATCCTGAAACAGAGACAACTCCACCTAACACACAGGATTTTTAACCAACTGCCAAACGTAAATATTTCCCATGTAAACAAGTGCCTACAAGGCTTACTGAACTCACAGACTTTCTCAGCAGGGAAGATGTTCACACTGTGCTTAGCACATGTGAGGCTTTATTCTCATACCTAAGTTTTTTGCGTAGAAATGATGAAAAGAAACATAGAGTGACTGATACACAAACAAGACATTCTAGAAACCAACAGTGATTTGGTCTGATGTAATTCCTAATTTGGAATATACTTAATATAATAATGAATTTAATATACTCAAGCAAGATCTGTAATTTGACTGTATCCTTTTGAACACATGATTTTGAAGCTTCAGCCAGAAAATTTAATTCCTTCCATCTCCAGTACATTATTCGTCTTACTAATTCAACTAAAGAAGTCTCATCCTCAGGAAATACCAAACAACAGGGGCATATTTTTTCTACAAAGTGCTCTAGGTCCCTAGAAGAAAAGCCTACCTGCGTTTGAGATTACTGGAACATTTTTCATTCCTTGCTTTCAGTGCAGGGATTTTATTTAAGGAAATTAAAATTAAAGCTCACCTTCTTTTAGGTGATATTTGCTTTCTATCCTACTCGATGCTAGACTATTGAACAGACTCCTAGGACACCTAAAATTCCAAGTGGGGCAATACACACCACTTGTCTGCTGTTGGGGAAGATTAGTATTACTGCTTGTGCTTAACTATAGCTTCCAAAGAAGTATTTTTTAGAAGACTTACGACTGTCTGGGGGATTTGCTCTTCACTAACTGCTGGACCAGAAATGTACCAAAAGCAAATGACGGACGTCCATGGTGCAAATAGTACAAAAAATCCAGTCGTTCCATTATAGCGTATTTGTTCACCAGTTCAGGGGATGAAAAATGAGGAAAGTCACTTGATGCATCTAGAAAGAATATCATCATTAACCGTGAGCTGATAAACAGTTGAATTAAACATAGAGAACAGCTTTCAACTACAAACATGAGATGACAACTAATTCAAATCTCAGCATACCCAGACCCCACTGAAATTCCCATTTTCATGGAACTCTAGATCACTTCTTAGGCCCTCGACTTGCTTTTAAAAGAAAATACTGTTTTTCTATCTCGTAACACATTTAGAAAAAATTCTCTCTGTGAAGACCTTAATGGAAAAAGGTAATCTATACAGGATTTTCATTTCAAAACAAAATTTTAGTAAATTACGCTGGATTTCTTTGGTAAAAGAAAAGGCCCTTTGAGTAAGTTTATTTGCCAGCTCATTCCTCTGGAAGGTATTCCATCCTAGGTGCTCAGGCTGAAAAAGCATGTAAAACTAGAAAGTAACATACCTGATACAGCAAGAGTGTTTGTTGACTGCCAGCCAAATAATTTAGTGGGATCAAAGGGCACTAGTGACTGAAAAATTAGAAACAAAATATATTGAGACAGCTTCAGATTTTCACATCAGACCAGACTAGAGAATATTTTAGCAGCTGCAGCAGCAGAGACTCAGGGCTGGGCTGGGCTGCCATCAGGGATGTATCTCGCGCAGCGCCCTCAAAGGCACATATTGCTCTGCTCCACAGGATCAGAACACAAGTGCCAGGAAAGGCTTAGACTTTGGTCTAAGGAAACGGGGAAAGAACAAGCTTAAGTACTTTGCTGAACTGTGATCTTAGCAAAGCTAGCACTCTCCTAATAATGAATAATTGATAGCCGTTTCTTCCAACTTTCAGTTTATCTTATACCACAGGTCTGAATTAAAAGGCATTTGCCCAGAAACGTGTCCTGACATTCCTCTGCCCAGAAATGTGTCCTGGCATTTCATGAGACACTATCCTTTAATTCTAAATTTCAACTTGCCTTAGACAATTAAAAAAATCATTTTTTTAATACTAAACAACCTGCCCACTGAGCACTGCAAGAACTTTGCTCCTCTGACACTGCAGGATGCTAAAGTTAAACACTGTGATGCCTTTCCACATCTCGGGGAGCAGAGGGAAGCCAGACTCACAGGTACTATTTCAAAAAACTGTTCAGACCAAAGCTATAACTTTAGCTCCAAATTAAGGATTCCAAGGAAAAAAACCACGGTCCCCACCCTCCAGGCTTTCCCTGCAAGCAAGCTCCTCTTAGCTTACTTTTGCTCTGCCAAAAAGCACCACTGAGAAGCATTTTGTGTACCTGAACAAGGTGGTAGAGAGAGATGTCCGGCGGCAGAATTCCATGGGAAGTACAGGGGGGAAAGAGAGCAGCTTTGAGTTTGGGGTAAGGAGTCAAAGCCATTTTTAAGAGCTGTGGATCAACTTTCTTCAGAGGCTTTTCCGTTTCTTCATTCTGAAGAACCTGCATTGCAAGGAAGCAGAAACATTTCATTAGGAAGAAGAAACTGCATTAAGAAAATAACAAAACAATATTTGAATGTGTCAAACAAATGACCTCATGGGAAGTTGACATATGGCAACAACACAGAAAGTATCTTTTTTTTTCCTGGAAAATCCTTTTAATAGACATAACTTAAACAGCACCTGGTGTTTTAGGTTACTGGGCCACGTATCACAAAGCTATCTACAGTAATCAATTCTGTTCCAACACGTGGTTCACCAAGCATTTTTCTCTTTAAAGTATAATAATTTATAATGTGCTTTTTGATATTTTCAGCACAATGCAACTGGTTAACAATGGAACCAGTAAGCTGAAGTTTTTGTTATGTGCCTAGATTTTCAGCCTTTAAAAAGAAAAGTCTGGAAGGTAAATAACATTGATTCAGCTCCAAGCAGAAAAACAGTCCAGCGAGCCACTGCTTTATTTACTTAAAGACTACAACTGACTACAAAAGGGGACAGTCAACACATAGAGAAACACTATTTTAAAAGTTTATTGAAAATATTTTTGCAAACTAAAACTATTTGAGGGACACAAGTGCCTATAAACTCTTTCAGTTGTAACTGTTATGGAGTTAAATACTCCAGGTCCCAGTCAGGGTGCCTTGCTCTTTCTACACTACATCACCTCCTCCTCCACTCGCTTCATCTGGCCAACTAACACGGAAACACTCAGCACCAAAACCAGATTGCTATATGAGAAGAAATTATATGATGGCACTGATGTATTTATTTTTATTAACGTCCTCCTTGGAGTTTTCCACACCCTGTGAGACCTCCAAAAGCTGCTGGCAGTACCTGGTCAATGCCCCCGGGCGCGTACATGGTGGTGGCCAGTGCCAGGAGCGTCCGTCCCTCCAGCAGCATGCTGCTCACGCTGGCTTGGTTGCTGGGGATCAGCATCTGAGCGTTTGCCAGGCTGGCTTGAAAAATCATCTGTGGGTCTTGAAAGAAAAAAAGCCAGATTTAATTTCAAGCAAAACCCAATATTAAATTGTTAAATCACGTATTAAAACTGTTCTGTGACTATGAAAAAAGCTGAAATTTCTATTTTTTGTTGTTAATTGTGATTTTTCTCTATTTACTTATAAATACAGATAAGCTGTTTTAAATTTTACCAAGCTTTCCCAATTTCAAACCACAGATGGATTTGGATTGAGTCCCACAGTTTAGCACTGTATTGGATTGAGTCCCACAGTTTAGCACTGTATTGGATTGATTCTTTATCCTATGTTGATCATATTTGCTGAAAAACCTTCACTTGGCTTATTTTTATCATCTGTTAACTTGTGACATGACAAAAGATGAAATTTTTTTCAAAAAACGTGAAATGAGTTAAGGGCACAAATTATACTGATTTTCAATGACAGTAAGAAAAAAATAAAAGCAAACAGATAATTCAAGGGGCAGAGAAGTCAAAATGCACCACAAGAACTAGAGGAAGCTTTACTTTTTATATATATATTTTCCTATGAATTCTCCCTCTGCTCAACCTGTTGGGAATATAATCAAATTGAAGGCAATGATGATCATACACAGAATAATTCTCACGTACCTACAAGCCTCCAAATCTTTATGTACAGATTAAATAGAAATTATAATTTGCATTTTAGATGTGACGAACATATAAATGATTTGCCATGGTCAAAACCCAGTTTGCAGCAGAGCAGAGAATGAAGCCAACAGACACCAGACTCCTACCTCGGGGATCACTGGCAGCCCCTCGACACCGCACAAGGAATTCAAACCAGGGATGAGCTTCGTGCAATTCCTTCTTATCCAAAATAGGGCAATTTGAAGGAGTTAAACTGGAAATTAGATGAATAGCAGCACAGTGAACCTACGGTATTTATAACCATCCTCTGCCCCAATATAGCACTGGACTAACAATTAGGAGCATCTGATTAGTGCCAGAGTGACTTATTTCATCCATTTTCACGACAGAGCCCAGTCACAGCACCCTTCTCTCCAGGATGTAAGGCTTCAGCCAATGCGGCATCTCTGGAAGTTCCCTTCCTTAACATTCTGTTTCCGTATTTTCTTGCTTCTGTAAATCCCAGTAACAGGGTTTCCAGACCTGACAACCCCAAACACTTCCCAAAGAAGGGACTCGATTCACAAATACCACTCTGCATAGTCTAAGTATTTTATGCAAACTAAAACTAATTATACAAACAAAACAGAACAATAAGATTTGTTGGCTTTTCTCTGGTCTGCTTTTCCCTCCTTATGAATTATACAGTTAGTCTGGAGCTGCTAAGAAGTTTTAATTGCAGAGTATTCAAAAAAGTGGGATGTATTCGCACAGTTCCAATACCTAATATTTCTTTTTTCCTTCAAATCCCAACTAATGTCATTTTAGATGAAAACTAGCAATTTCTTTATTTGTAAATGTATCAAGAGTGAACTCATACTTCTGCTCAAGTGAGAGTTTCTGAAGAATAAGTTGGTTTGGCTCATTTAAGACTGTATTGTTTATAACATACTGTTACAACTATAACAATTTCCTTTGATGACTGACACACAAATGAACCTTGACAAGACAACCCTGCCCCTCAGTTTTTCATTAAATGACACTGTTGTGACCCAAGTAGCCTTTCTTGCCAAACAGCAAGGGCGGAGGAAAACTCTATTAAAATTGTGCTTCATTGTTTAAATCTGCATGAGATCTGAGGGATGAAAAGCGTTCGTACCTGTAATAGTCTAAGTAAGTGTATAAGAGATACTGCAAATTATGTTCTAAGCAGTGAAGGACAAAGCGAGCGTGGAAGTCCAATCCATTCGCGGCGCTGTAGTTTGGCACAGGGTGAGGATTTTGCAGGACTCCCCCAAGGTAAGACAGTCTTTGGAGGAGAAGTTCAAAGTCTTCCAATTCAGAAGAGACAAAAATTCCCTTTCTATCAGAAAAGAGAAAAAGCACATGCGCTGATTAGACGGTTATCTTTTTAAAAAGTTCTGAAGAGTGTTTTCAGTTCAAAACTATAAAGCAATCTTCTTCCAGGGCATTACTTCACCACCGAGGCAAACACAATGTGACAAATATGTGTCTGACAGCACTCAAACAATGTTATAGTTGCTACAGTTCATTGCAGAGAAGTGTAATGCTCTCCATCTAGAATATTCTCCCCGGCAATAAAATGGGCATCGGGAATATAATCACTATAAAAGATCGAAGAGCTGATAGAGGATTTCTGCTGCTCTCATGTTTCTTACTGTTTTCAAATAATGGAGAGAGCAGATACAACACTAAAATTAAATTAATGGATTTGTGTTGTTTCAAAAAAGGGCACTAAATACAATATAAAAATTAATACGTATCAAAGATTTTATTAGCATCTACTGCTATAACTATCTGATTTAGGCTTCCCATAATGTAGAAAGTTAGGATAAGGCACTAAGGGCACGTACCTCGCCAGCTCATTTAATATATCATTTCTCATGTAGGTACTGCACAACGTGCTTCGGTCAATAACGCCTGGAGTAAGAGGAGGCCAGGGGGCTTGGCCACTCCACGGCTGGTTGGGCTGCCATTCCTCAAGCCAGGAACAGATATTAGGCCAGTCGTGCTGGGCTGTCAAGTGCATCCAAAGCACCTCAGGGTTACACGTCTTGAGGTCTGCGTTTCAGAAAGGGAAACGGCTGGAACCGGCACAAACAAACACTGCGCAGGGAAATACTGCCATTTCTTCGTACGCGTACGTAGCTTTAATGAACGGTTGCAAATCCGATGCTGAGCTGAAGTTCGCTGTGACAGCTTGTTAGAGCTTTCTGCTGGAAAAGCTCAATGTGATACCTCAGCACAAAAAGCTTTCCAGACCGTAGCAGGGTATAACATTTACAAGTGGCCAAGCGTTAGACAATTCCCTTTCAGCAAGTTCCAAATTTTTCTCTATAGGAAAATCACAGATCCCTGTGTGTTCACCCCAAGGATGAAAACACACGGTTTACCCAGTTTCACTGACACAAAATAAGCACACACCTTTTGTTATATCAATGCCACCCCTATGCGACTGCAATATACTCTGTCAAAGACAGAATTTTAATTCACAATTTAAGCCCTTAGTCCCAGCATACTTGCCTTGGCGTGGTTTTTTGGGGAGAAGGATCAGTTCCCGAGTCAGGTCATCCCACCACTGAGCCCAGTTAAACATGACTCTGACTCTCCTGTTCTGAGCCCGACGTCTATCACAACTCAGCAACGAGTCCAGAACAGCCCCACGGCTGGAACAGTCTTGCTCCTTTCTCCAGTTCTGGAAACTGCAATGAAGTGTTGCCTTAGGACATTTCCTAGCACTCTTTTAAAAAAACAGTCAACAATCTAACACACAGAAGATGATGAAAGGGCCAACAAATTCTGAAGTGGCAATTTTCTACAAGTGGCAGAGGGACTTCAGCTAAAAGCTCGAGAGTTCATATGAGAGCAGTGAGTCATTTTTCCAAAACTGACATAGCAAATGATAAGTATCATTACATTTTTACAGTTACTTAACTGTAAAATAATTTTTTTAGGTTACTTTATTACTTTGCTATATTATGGATATCGGCTGTCAAAAATAGAGCAAACATTCCATCCGAACATGTTTCATTTGATTAATAAATCTAATAATATCCTTTATTTCTGCAAATGAAGACCAGTGGGAAATTAATGAAATCACAGAAGACTGTATTTGTTAGTGCAGCAAATCACAGGGAATGCAGAAGTCAGCATATTTTAAATCCTATTAATATAAATAATTAATAATTAAAACTGATAACCCACATTACCTGGAAAAAGATTGAATCTCTTTATTTTCGTGGAAGGATTCGGAGTAAAAGCTTTCGACCTGATGCACAAAGTCTATCATTTTCTTCTCTTTTTCAGAAAAATAATTTTCTTCTCGTAGAACTTTCACCTTTAATTCAAATTAAAGTATTACCTCCAATTACAATTTTTATCTACTCATAACATATTAAAGTTGTAAATGATCCTGCAAGTGTAAAGAGTTAACTAACTGTAGGGAAAGATACTGGAAGCACTGAGGTCAATACACTTAAATTACAGGAGGGCATGGACTTCATATTGTGCACAAACAGGTGAGAACTACATCAGAGCCAGAGCAAAGAAATGACATTTTAATCACTTTTTACTGCAGATACCGAAGAACAGAGGCACATCAATGACGTGTCTCAGCAACTACACTGAGAGGATGTGGGGACAAAACCTGTTTGTTCCCATTCTGAAAGTGCATTCAACACAATGCTTCCTCCCAGCACAAATACACATCAGATTTCAGACCTGGGAACATCAACTAGGCCAAAAAAAGCCTTTTCTACACTTACCAACAAATCTCGTACGTGTTTATCAAGTGTGTAGAAACATATCTTACGCAATTCCTCCTTCACATCAAAGCCCTAACAAAAAAGAAGATACTCATTGTACGCAAACATATTGCATTGACAGAATAAACACACCTGCTTCTTCCCAAAGCACAGAACCTTTGACAAACATGCTCGTGGTATTCACTTCTGCAGTTACTACAAATGTCACAATAACTCAGTGATCTGCACGATGTCCCCAGCACATCTGGATATAAAATATGTACGCTTTAATACCCAACTTGCCAGAATCACCTTTAGACTTTGCTGATGGTGACACCAGCCAATGCACACTCACAAACAGTCTCCCTTGGCGCTCTGAAGGTGTTAGTGATCAAAGCAGTTCTTTAAAACACGACAATTGCCACAGTAATGTATGTATGTGGTAGAATCAATACCTCCAAAAGACACCCAAATGCTTCCCATACTCTTAGCATTCATTTATTTCATCAGCCATAGCGAAGCGTTAAGAACTATGAGCACCTCTCACCATGTTTCTTAAAAGTTCAGAGGCCTCTCGGGTATTATCCTTCAGAAGACGGTCATAGACCAGGTTCAAACCCATCTGAATAAACTCTGGGAGGCTTTGAGCAGGATGCTGATGCATTCGGAAGAAGATCTGCGCCTCTGGCATTTTGTTGCTTAATATGGCCTCAGCAACGACTTCCTAAAGGGGAAAAATGGAACAAACCCATCTCACTAATCTCCAGCGTTACTGTCTTTATAATCCCTATCTTGATTTTTTTTTCTCAATAGTTTAAGGGCATTTCCATATTAAAAATTTCCTTAAATATATTATAAGAATAGTAAAATAGGGATTACTTGTTTTTACCTCTGGTGTCAGTTTTTCCCACACACGGCTTTCTTCCAGGACAGGCAGCTCTTCATCAGGATCACCTCCCGTGTGCACTGCACTTGGTTGTGGTTGAGGATATTTTCTCAGAAATTTTCTAAGTTTAATAATGTAATCGGTTAAAATATCTGCACCCTTCTGCAGGAATCCATCGGGTTCTGTCAAGAGCATGCAAGGTATCAGTTCAACAGGAAGGAACAATACAGCATTTTTAATGCTTATTATTTTAACGCTTATTATGCAATGTTGGATAACAGATAACGGTCTGCATCTTTTACTCCATTCCACTGGGATGTGTGAGTGTGTTATCACACAGTAAATCAGACCGGGAAGTGCTCCAGATAAAAAAATAACCTGGTGCGCTATTTTCACAGCTGTATCAGTTTCTTAAACTAGTCTGTTCCGTTCAGACTCCTCTGTTCCATTCCACAGCCACATAAATGTTTGTGCCAGAATATTTCAAGGGGCGGCACTGAGAAAAGGCCAAGCAGCTGAGGGTAAAACTGAGCCCATTTAACTGCACCACCACCAGGTATCCAGCAACAGCCTGGAAGTCCCATTCTGCCACTCCGTGCATCCCATAATGATTGTGTTGACAGTACCCTGTCTGACCTGAGCGCCTGATCACATTGTTTGGGCTAATACAGATGCTGTCTTCAGATTAATTTCTCATGTTTCCCTTAAACATCTCTCATTCCCTGAACTCCAGCGCAATTGTTGTTAGTTCTAGGCAACTTTAGGCCCGAAATTAAAAAAAAAATATTACTTTTTCTTACTGATCTAAACAATGACACGTGACATTACTGCACATCACCTTACCCTCTGTGTGCACATAAATGTCTTCAAGTTGCCTGCTGAGGAAAGTCAACGTGAGGTTTAGCAGCTGCTCTGAAAAGTGTTTACTCTGCGGCTCCAGATCGTTTTCTCTGATTGCTGAGCACAGCAAGTTTAGAGCTGGCCTCAGCTCTTCCAAATCTGCAATATTTACACGAAAAGTTAAAACATCTGCATTCTACCATATGGCTGATCACATAAATTTGAGTTAAAAGTCATAGGGATATGCTACAAAACCCCTCTAAAATGTGTCAAACGATGTATGTAACATGCCTTGCCTTCACATCAAAATGCTTGTGATACAGGTGCCGGTATCAGAACACGACAAAACCCCCACACGTTATGCACCATTTCTCTCTTATTTTCCAGAATTGGGAAGTTGTATTACAGCATCATCCAAACACACATGAGCACAGGCAATTCAATCTGCTTTTACCGACACAGCCATAACTAGGAAGGCAATTAAATTCAAACCTCTGTGTAGCTGGAAGTTAATCACTTACTTTTCAGGTAAGACTGGGATGTGGCCTCAGTGGATTGCTCAGGTCGGGAGCAGGGGGCAGACAGGCTGAAAAGACCTTCTTTGCTTTTTAAAAATAAGTCTACTGTGTCTAGTTGCCGATTTTCCAAACCTGCCTAGACAGACATGTGGTAGAACAATTAGAGCACTGGAAAACTGCAGAGACACACCGAGGTTTGTTTTGTGGTCTGCTACGTTACAAATATTTTATCATTTGTTGTTAAGGGACACCGAGCAACATTTGGCAGCTTTAAGTTCTCCTCTTGGCTTTACAAGAGTGGTATGATAAAAACAGAAAACCAAAAAAACACCCCGATTTATTTTAATATTTGACATTATGCAAGAGGATAAAAACTGCTGCAGAAATTGGCAAAAATGCCTTTAGGTCCAATTAAGAGGGAGTTTTCAGTACTGCTTAGTTTAAAACTTTTTTTTTTTTTTAATGTGTGTTAACTTATCTGCAGTATTTCTTCTTTTGTGTTACTCACCTGGGATACTTGGATTTCTTAGTGTTTATTAAATAACTAAACCACTACCTTTTGGCCCTAGGTTACTGAGACATAGTCTTAATTGTGTCTAAAACTGCATTCATTAGTGTAAAGAAGTATTTTTGTTACCTGTGAGACACGAAAGAGATTTCTTTACCTCTAGCGCGTGTATCGGAATTGAACATCGTTCCCATCCGTTGAGATGACAAACAGAATCTACGACTCCAGCGCTGCCATAGATCATCAATCGATTCAAAAACTCCTCTTGAGTTAAACCAAACAGAACTAAGGAGAGACCATGCTCTAAAGGAAAGAATTAAGCCATAATTAAAAAAATATAAGCAAGCGGCTTATACAGGAACATTTCCATCTACTGCCTCTCTTCCAAAATACTGACCCAAAGCTGCCGTGGATTTCACCTCGGCAAGAACCCACTAGAACCTACACACCCCCCTCACCTGTCAGGAGCAGAGACAGCGGCGCCCCTTCACCGCAATCCACATAAACACTGCCTTTGCCAAAGTGGTAAAACGTCACGTCTTGTGACTCGAAATCCCAGAGAGCAAGCGTCAATCCTTTCTCATTCGTTAGTATCACAAACAGGGCTTTGACTCCAGTTACCAGTTTGCACTCCAGTTTCACCACCTCCTGTGGTGCCTCTATGGGGATTTGTCTCCATCGCTGTCTTGCGTCACTGAGGTTTGTGCCATCGCGCTGTACTGGTTTGGAAGGGGCCCATGTAACAGCCCGTGGAACAAAAGCCACCATCTTCTCAGAATTTTCATAGATTTCAGGGTCATGATCTTCAAGATGGGTAAAAAACTGATACCAAGGTAAATTCAAGTCATTCACCAAATCTGGAGAACCTGGTCGTCTTCTCCTCACAGCATCACCCAGCGAGGCCAAGTGTGCCTTCCAGGACCTGGGGTGAAGAAGGAAGGTGTCTGTAGTACCGGGCATTACACCAAGAACAATGCAGATTTCAAATAATATGCATTTTAAGCTTACAGATTCCATCCAGCATCTTGCATTTTAACCTTAACACGTCCTGTTCATTTCTACTTAAACGCTGTTTGCAGCCCAGTGGGATGGTCACACTGCATGAGATGACAACAGCCATGAACTTTGAGCTGTTTTACTAGAAAAATTTTCTTTTCCTCACAGAAGATGCCCTCCTCAATTAAAAAATAAATAAATTAATTAAATTAATTCCAGAATTGAGTAATTATTAAATTTACATCGTTACAATTAACATATTTAATTAGTATTAATACCTCTACTACTAAGAGTCACAACACAGTTAAAACATTTTACGTGAACACCAAGTATTTGGGACTCTACCCACACCCATCTGTGCTAAACACACAACAAACTGTAAAGCAACTGGAACACAAAAAAGTCTGTCAACACTGGTTCAAACTAACAGTAACACCCCAAACAGCACAGAATTACTATTTGGAAGCTGTTTGATGACATACAAAGCAGTCTCAGCCCATTTCCTCACATCATCCCAACACACAAAAGATTGAAAGCAGCATGAGCTGATTTTACTTGCCACAACTAAAATAAACAAACAAACAAAATCAGTAGTTTATTAATCAATGATCTAAAGGAGGCAAACCCCAGCCTATTTTAGAAGGTATTTTGATTACGTACCTGTCTGTGCGGAAAGGCGAAGCCAAAAGCTCCATGCTGTAGGCAGAACAAGCAAGGTCATCCTCATCGAGTCCCTCAGGAGGCTTCACCGGAAGGTTTTCGGAATCTCTCTTGCACAGCAAGTGCCCCGGGAACTGTCTGTAAAGAGGTAAATAAATATTAAATTTCACCTCCCTCATAAAGGATTTAAGATTTTTTTTTTTCCCTTCACGCTTAACTCCTTCAGGAATGAAATTTGACACACTGGGAGCTACCAGAGAAGCAGTTTTCTTGCAGATGAGTAACATCCAGAAAGACACACCCAGGTAAGCCATAAAACCTGGTGCCGTTTCTTTTGAGGTGGGCACCACCTCTAAATTACAATGTAGCCCTAATTTATCAAGCCAAATCAGTAAAGCTGCATCAGAACAGTTTAACAATCCCATTCTCTACAGTATTTCTAAAAGGTGCTACCAACTACTGCTGGCACTAATTGACAGCACATACCCTCATCTTCCTGAAAAAACAGAAAGTCCAATACAGTGCTTTTCTATTTGTTAAAGTGACAGAGCATGAATTGGAGCAAGTAATAACGGGCAATCTTTAAACAAATATGCAATTTCCTCTCTACCACAAAGCCAGCACTCTAAATAACAAGCTGACAGCATCTCAACTGTTATAGGACCAAGATGAGGCATTTTTTAAAGCTAGTTGTACTCAAAATTTTCACTTCTGCTGCAAACGTACCTGAAGTACACGTTGAGATCCACAGAGAAGGCAGAGTTGGAAGAACTGAGGACCACAGCGACGCTGAGGTCACGGGACACTGTCACCGCGACGAGGGGCGATGTGACGGCTGGGCTCCTGCCATCCTGCGCGTCCCCCTGGCACAGCCCCACGTTGACGTTTGCTAGATTCGCACCATCAAAAGAGTCAAACACATCTTTAAACAGCAAGGTCAAAGAAAACACCAGGCCAACCCAGAAGAAGTGACAAAGCAGGGGAAGATGGTGAGTTTCTGTTAACTTTGTGCTGTCCAAGCCAAGCTCTGCGCAACAAAACGTTTAGAATTGATTGTTTTACAAAAGCATTCTGAGCTCCGCTGGGACCAGCAGTGAATTGTGCCAGGTGCTGTAGAAACACACAGCCTGGGCCATCTTAACAGAGCTAACTTACACTGGGACAAATATACATTGACAACTATATAATTAGGATGAAAAAAGTACCCTGACCTTATTGGGTTTTTTTACATACGTGTCAGAAAAAAATGAAAAAGAACAGGCTGAAGTTGAGCTCCTTGTGCAACAGTCTGCCAGGTCTGAGCTCCTGTTCTTAAGAACACAGAAGACAGTAATCTGGTTTCCAGGCTGGGATTCCCTGCAGGTGTGTAGGTAATTTCTAAAGGCTCTAATTAAGAAAGACTATTCAGCAGACTTAAGCCTGCGATACACAGATCCACATATCAAAAATGCTGAAAACCATTACTCCAGTATGAAACAGATTTCCAGTGGCATGTTGACAAACTACATTTGATACATAACTATGGCATTTTTTACTACATTACCTAGCACTTTGCTACACAACCCCTTTATTGGAAGCATCTTCAAAACAGACCCTTGAATTTCTTTCAATAAATTTCTGCTTAACCCTGACAGAAAAGACAAACAACTTTGTTCTTCTTCATTTACACCAAGAGCACGTCTCTGCTGCAAAGGATACAAATCCAGCCAGAACTGTCCAAGAGGAAGAGGATGCCCCTGCAGAAGTGGGCATCTGTTATTCTCTCCAGAACTTGTGGAGGCAAATCGAGGGTAAAGCAGTCACATGTCTCCAGGGGCAAGTCTTCCCCAGGAAAGGTAAGATGCACAACAATAAACTTATTGAGCAGAAGTATGCATTTGCTGTTTTCAAATGACAGTATCCTCAAAGAGAAAATTGAAGACAGACCTGTAAATTTAAAGAAGTTTTAGGATTACAGCAATATGGTTTAATTTGTAAAGATATCTCAAGAAAACCACAGCTCAAATTCTGCTACCTCCTTAATAAAAGCTGGGACCGGCAGAGGGGACAGGATGACAAGGAACTGTTTTGTTTTAAATCTCACTTTCTATGTCAGGAGCACTAATTTTAGAACAGTCTCCTGAAACAATGCAGGCTTTTCAAGTGGACAATACTATGAAGAACACAAAAAATCATCACAAAATACTGTTTCACTCAGCACTGAAAATGAAAACTACAATCTTTGGAAATTAGAACAGTTTAGCAAGGGAGAGTGTTTGAGAACATATAGAACATCAAAGGTCATGGTTCTGCAAAGACTCTGCATCCTGACTGCATTTTATGTCGCTAATCATAGAACACAGAGCTGACCACATCACTAGTCCTTCCAGGATTAGTAAGGAGCCCTATCTCCATTTTCTCCCCATCAGCTCTTAAGGGGAAATTTTGAGATAGCAGGGATGCATGAACATGTTTTATTAAAGTTTATTTTTAGCTTTGCATCATCCAAACACCTTCCTCTACAACAGTTTAATTCCCTCTAACAATGTCATCTTTGAATGCAGAAACTTCTCTATTATTTTTAAAATTAACACTGCTACTGATCACCTTAAATTAGTGTGTGTTTGATGCTTCCTTAGTGTGCGGTCCTACGGCATGGATTTGTTATACCAGCTGAAGCAGAATTCGACCTATAATAATTTCAAACATGAAATACACATTGAAATTTACTCACTAATGTTTTTAACTTCAAGGTGCTTTTTAAGTGTATCTTCCTTACAACTGTGCAGGGCAATGGGGTTGTATTTTCCATCTTCTACAGTGAATTCATAGACAAACAGTTCATGACTTTTACTAAGAGCCAGTATTTTTGTCTTGTCTGCTTGTAGATCGTCTTCTGAATTCTCCCACATGAAGCTAAAGATACAACATTCAGTTTGTTTATTGACCTTATTCTCTTTCTGCATCACACATTACACACAACTGGAAGTATGCTAGTGATGGACAGTATAATTTTCATCTTTTGCAGTAAAGATCTTGCCCCATCCCTCTCCCCAGTACTAGAACATATTTCATCCCTAGCAGAGACAGCAATGCAAGGCAGCACTTGAGGAATCCCTGCTTCTTTTCCTCTCAAGAATACATCCATCCTTGTTTGTTTCTTTCTTTTAATCATCCCTGACACGTGCCACATGAGTGTTGCTCTGCTTCAGGACTCGGAGGAGGAACACCGGCACTGCCAGCCAGGGAGAAGCAGAGCATATTACCCATTTCTGTATGTTTTGCCTCTCTACTGCTCCAGCTGAGAAACTCTCCAGGTGTCTGTCCCACACTCACTCTCATATGGAGGGGAGCGAGCAGAGAGGAAACGGAGAGAAGGCAACGTAGGATGGTGCAGACTAGAGACCATAACAGCACTGGTATCGCTTGACACTGCTGATTTTAGAACTGCAATGTGACTGTGGTTTTGACTCAGCATTAAAAGCTACTAAAGCAGATTAAAAACATCTTGTGATCCCGGAATGTCATGCTCAAGAGCTTACCCCTGACCAGCAGATAAGGAAGTCAAGCACTCAGGGCACTATGAAATTTTAAACCAGCAACTCAACAAAAGTAGATTAATTTCCTTTTTAATCTACTGTAATAAAAACACCCACAACTAAACAAATAAGTAGATACAATGCCCCCTCCAGCAACGGGATTTTAAGTGGAGATCATTTCATTTCAAGGCAGGGTTTGAAAGCCCCCCCTCCTTTTCCTGCAGTTTCAGGGCCTGCCCGGGCCTGTGCAGGACGGCTCCTTTCGGGGGAGTGCCCTCAGCCCCCGGGGTCCGCCCGGCGCCTCTCACCACAGCAACGCGACGCCGGAGATGGGGCCCCTCCCGGTCCCCGCTTCCCTTGCTCGGCCCCTGCCACTTACTCAGCCCAGTCTCCCGGGAGGACGCTGCCCCAGGCCCGGCCGGCTCCGCTCGGCACCAGGGACTCCAGGTAGATCCCACCAGGGACCAGGAGGCTGCCCAGAGCATCCTGGCCCCTGCTCAGCCGGACCCGGGCTGCGTCCCGCAGGGAGCCCTGCGCCCGCCCCGAGAGGGGCGCCAGCAGTACGCGCAGCTCCCGCTTCGCCCCCGCCATCCCCCTCAGGGAGGGCCGCCACCCCCGGCCTAACAGCACCCAGCGTTCCGGCCCGCCGCCATCTTGGACGGGGTCAGCCTTTCCTTCCGGTCAGCTGACAGTGCTGACCAGTGCTGGGGCGCGACTACAAGTCCCAGCAGGCATCGCGGCCGGGCGCCAGCCGGCGGCCCGGCAATGCGAGCTGGGAGTTGTAGTCTCAGTCAGACCAAGGTAGGCAATTGCCTCCTGGGGGCCTTTATGCCGATAGCGCTACCCGGGAGCCCGCAGGGGGCTCGGCAATCCCAGACTACCCGGTAGAACTCCCACAAACCCGGCGCGGCAGCACCGCTTAAGCACGGCCATCTACCCGCCCCTGGGCGGGGCATCCACAGCACGGTCCTGCCCCCCGGCCCCCTCCAGCCTGTCCCCGCCCCTGGGCGGGACTTCGACGGTCTTGACCCCGCCCCTCCAGGAAGTCCCGCGGCGGCGGACGGTGGCCGGGAGGGTCCGTTTCGCGCTCTCCCATGGCGGAGCGGGAGGATGTCGCTGGTGTTGGGGCTGCTGTCGCACACGCTGAGCAGGGTGCTGTGGTACTCTGGGCTGCGTAAGGGCTGCCATGCCCCCCGGAGCCAGGCCATGGAGCAGGACAAGGCGCTCGAGGTTTACGGTGACTGTCGTGGGGCTGCTGGGGGGTGCAAGGGTCGTCCCAGGCATGAGGGGCTAGCGAGGGGCCGTGGGTCTGTGAGGGGCCGTGGGTCTGTGTGGGGTCAGTGAGGGGCCGTGGGGCAGCGAGGAGCCATGGGGCAGGGGTCAGTGAGGGGCCGTGGGTCAGCGAGGGTCCCTGGGGCCGTTGGGGCTCTGCCCTTGGGGGGTGCGGGGTGGGGGAAGCCAGCCCCAGCCCAGCTCTGGTCTGGAGCCCAGACAGACGTGACCTGGCCGTCTTTTCTGAAGAGAAGCAAACTTTTATTTCAATGCTGGGAAGATGGTTCCTAATAAAAATACCTTTTGTTAAATTCAGGAAAGCTACCTTATTGATGGTCACTTGTCTTCTGCTTTAGATATAATCCGTACTATCCGGGACCCGGAGAAACCTAATACTTTGGAAGAACTGGAAGTGGTAACGGAAAGCTGTGTTGAAGTGCAAGAGATAGGCGAAGACGAGTATCTGGTTATCATCAGGTTTACACCAACAGTACCTCATTGCTCTCTGGCTACTCTCATCGGTAAGGTTTCTGTTTCATTAAATCTCTAACAGTGAGCATAAAGTTAATTTTAGGTTCTCTGAATAACATCAGTCTGCGTTAAGATTCAGTGTTGCTTTGCCGGTAGTTTGACCAAGAATTTCATCTCGAGAACCAGCAATGAAACTAACAAAACCATCTGGTTTTATCAAGTTAGGGAAACTCTTCAAAGAGAAGCTCTCAAAAATCTGCTGGGAGGTGGTACGGAATTCCTTCTTTATATTCTCCGTTATATTATTTTAGTAATGCTAACTGAAAATTTGCCAGCTCTTAGAATAATGTTAAAACTTTAAGGTTGCTTCGCTTATCTTTACTGTACCTTATGGGCTGTTCTCCATTCCCACACGGGTACAAAAGACCCCATCTGAAATCCAAAAATAAAAAAAATAATATCCAGACTGTTAGGAGTTTGAAAGCAATTAAGTTGAATGAGAATTTACACTGGCTTATTTGGCTTTTTTCTTCCTTGTTATTTGGGGTGAGATCATGTAGGAAAAATCCTGTCTGAGATCTCTGAAATGGTTTGTGTAAATGTGCCGAGGTCAGCAGCTCTTGCCGTTATATATCAATACTAAGGTTTCCTGGTCTATTTTAAAGATTTAAAGGAGAATGGGTATTTAAGGAAGAACTGCATGTGTTTATGCCCAATAAAGCCTTGCAGCTTTATGCAGACAGTATAGATAGTAAAGCTAATATTAATGTGTCAAACAGTAATTGATTATAGTCTGACCCTGTCAGAGGCTTAAGGCTCAGACCTGAGGATGGACAATGCACGTGTCAAATCTTAAACTTCCTGCTCAGAGTACAAAAAGAGAAAGATGTCCCTTATACTGGTGGTTTTTGATTGTTAAATATGGATTCTCTGCAAATGCATCTCAACCCTTGAATTTTACAAGAAAATCTCTTGTCTGTTTTGTTTCAACAGGTCTTTGTTTAAGAATAAAACTCCAGAGATGTTTGCCTTTTAGACATAAGGTAAAGTATCTGCTCTGGAACTCGCTTTAAACTCCATGAACGTGTGCCAGGGTCTCTTTGAAAGAGCGTGTGCTGCAGGATCACGTAACCCCCGAGCTGTGATTAGGGACGGGGTCTTCTGAAAGCTGGTCGTTGGCCTGTGGAGGCCAACATCGCAGTGGCACCTGAGGGGAACTGGGAATAGTTCTGGTTCTTCTGTGCTTTACAAAAGGCCATTTATTGCTGCACTTCTGAAATAAAGCCTGTTTGAAGGGCTTTCCTCACCAGCTGTCATTTGAGTTCTTGTTTGGTGGAAGAGAGAGGGTTTTTAAATCCAATGTTACAAGGAATCAAAGTCATACTCTTGCCTTGGGGGAAATTATTTGGCCTTCTGCAATATTTCAGTAAATCTAAGCATCATAAATATAAAATACTGATAGTTACTGGCTCTGCTGTGCCATTTGGAATATCTGGGAGTTCTCCCTGGTCAACCAACCCTCTGTGGGTGAGCCCTGACAGCGAGAGAACCGCTCTGTTGGCAGCTAGAACCCGCTGTTCCACTGCTAGAATCACCTTTCGGGGAGTTCCACTGCTTTACCTAATCACCATCCAAGAAGTAAAAACTACAGAACAGGCTCATTAGCGTTTAGAAAAACTGCAGAATTCAAAACTGGAACTGCATTGAGGGAATCTCTTTCTGACCCTTGTCTTAGGAACTGTTGTATGGATGGCATAAGATGTATCTTGCTACTAAAACCCAAACAGCTTTCTTTAAGGGTGTATGAACCCCTTGTTTCCTATTGTAGTTTCTTACACTGCAGCAGTGTGGCTGGGGCTGGCCCTTGTTTGGGTCTTACCAGTAACTAAGAGTAGACCTTTAATGACATAGTCCTTTACACACCTTTAGAAACCTGCCTGAAATTATTTAAATTACAAACTCATCAGCTTAAGATTTCTGGCATTGATTATTTTATTATTTTGGTTTTATAGTTGCTAGCTGCACCTTTCCAGCTAGACAGTGAGACTTGCATTTCTGGAAGATTAGGTGGGCAGTGACTTGTGCTGGGCACATGGTAATGAACAGGTTTAGCTTCAGTGAGATAAGATAAAAGGCATGGGATTTGTTTCCTTGGTTTTCCTTTGGTACATCAGTTTTATGAGATCTCCTTGCAGTTTAGTGTGTGTGAGAGGGTTTTGTTGTTGTTTTTCCCCAGGCCTGTTAAATGCATCAAGGTGAGTTAGGTCTGGGTAGATTCTAGTCTTACAGTCTGTTCCCACACGGGAAATAGGTGCTGCATTACGCTGCCATTTCCACGTAGAATATTTGTGTTTCTCATCATTAAGGAAAACTGATGAGGAATATCTTACTAGGAAGCCCTTCCCAAGGATGTCTTTTTGAGAGCCCTCAGCTTCTGAAAGTGACACCCCCAATTCTGATGGCTTTTGAAGAAATTATTCCTGCTTTGTAGCCTCCAGAGAACTTGTTGGGAAGTGGTGCCAGTTCTCTGCTCTCTTTCCAGTAGCTGAACCACGATGACTTTTTCACAGAGCAGTCGATACGACCGAGGAATGAATGCCTCCTCAGTTTTGAAGGAGGATTACTGGGGCCTCTCTGAATTGGGGGAGGAGGTTGTCTTGTGATGGTGTTGCAGTGATGTCTAAGATCAGCTCTTGTCCTTGACCCCCTTTTGTTGTCTGAACATTTTTTTTAAAGTATGAATTACATTGTATGTGTATTGTACAATTTTTTTCTTCCCCTAATGTATATATTTACCTGTTAATGTAAATTACCATTATTGTTCTCTCCTCTAGCTGGAAATCTACATATCTGAAGGGACACATTCTACTGAAGAGGACAGTAAGTAGAGCTTGTGAAGGAGTGCAGCTTTGGACTCCGTGTTCGTGTTCTTTTTAGGAATTAATGCACTATTAAAGCTTTAAAATGAAACACCTAGTTCAAGCTATTTCAGAAGCTCTATTGGTGCTGTGAGCATATGCTTCTTCTTGTTGTTAGTTTGTTTGTGGTGGTTTGTTTTTTTTTAAACAAACAAACCCTGCAGTTCTTGCAGGTGTTGAATTGTTTATAACATAAGAAGTTGCTGCCATGCTGCTGGATAATTGGCATGAAGAAGTTCCTGACTGGTTGATCTCGCTGTCTGAACATCACCATTACAAAAATACGTGTTTTTCAGTCAATGTTTAAAATACAACTTACAGGACATCAAAATCCTCTCAAAGCTATAGCAAATCACTGGCTTAAACAGCTGCTAAAGCCTTTGGCCAGGCAATGCCTCAGGCTTTTTTGTTCTTCAGCGTTAGATATCTTTGTGTGGGGAAAATCAGTTCTTTTGATTAATGACTAGAAATTGAATCTGGAGAACTAGGACTACGAATTTGTGACGAATTCCACAGTTGAGATTTAAGACGTGTCATTAGACCATCTTACAATCCAGTCCTAAACTAGAAAAGTAACAAAAGTGCTTGGTTTCTGCTGAGAAGAAAGCTGAGACCATGACCGGTTACTGCACGGCAGCGTTTTCTCAGCCTTTGAGCCCCCCGGGTTTGGAAAGTCATCACTGCAGGAGGGTGTCGAGCGTTTGTCACCTTACAGGTGCAGTGGGTGTAAGGTACCACCGGGAACTGCCGCTGACTTTCCCTTTCCTGTGATGTTTTGCAGTCAACAAGCAAATCAACGACAAAGAGAGAGTGGCAGCTGCCATGGAGAACCCAAACCTGCGGGAAATCGTGGAGCAGTGCGTTACAGAGCCTGACTAGGAGCTCTACTACCCACAGCGTTATCCTTTTGATACATTTCTTAAGCTATCTTTGTTTAAAAGAAAAAAGAAAATAATAATAATAATAATCAAGGCCTTGAGTTTAATACTTGAGTTCTTTTTATCATCCACATGTTTTTTAAAATAAAATGTTTATAAGATAGATTTAAATTATGAGGAATTAGTCTCTAAAATAAAGTGAAGTGTATAGTGTTAAGAGTTTGTAATTTCTGGTCTCCAGAGAAATATTTTATGATTAAAAAAACAAAACAAAATATGTGTTGCCTTCTGATAGACATTGTGATATAAATTCAGTTTTACAAGTTAAATTTCTACATTGTTTCAATCACTGCACTGTAAAAATAAAACAGATTCTTGTATTGAAACGCTGCTTTCTGAGTTCAGAAATTTTCATTTTTTTTTTTTTCTTTAAGCTTAGGTTTAGATTTCTGCTAGAGAAGGGAACATTTCATTCACCTTTGTTGTTGATAAGCACATTAAAGCTGAAATAAATTCAGAAGAAGAATCTGGAGCCAAGACACTGCACTAGAACAAGGTCTATTTTTGCTGGGACACTGTTCCTGCCAAGTACTTGCTTTTTTTCTCTGTAAGTACACGTCTCTGATTCTGCCGGCTTTGCTTTATAATTATGCTGGGGGTGAAGTTTTCCTGGGGGTAAGATTGTGCCAGTTTGATCCTGCTTTTTCTCAGGTCTCCCCTGCAGCGTGGAAGGGGAACGGATCCCACAGCCCCTCATCCCTCTGGTTCCCACTGTCCCGTCTCTCCTGCTGCTCCCTCGCTCCGATAACCCTCTCCGGAGCACCCGGGATGTTTCCAGCTGCCCCGTGTGAGAGAAGTGAGAGAGCGTGCCCCGTTCTCTAGAGAGAAAGATCTGGGGGTCCTGGTAGACAGCAAAATGACAGTGAGCAAGCAGTGTGTTCTTGTGGCCAAGAGGCCAACGGGATCCTGGGCTGCAGAGGGAAAAGTGTGGCCAGTAGGTGGAGGGAGGTCATTCTCCCCCTCTGCTCTGCACTGGGGAGGCCCCAGCTGGAATACTGCATCCAGTTCTGGGCTCCCCAGTTCAAGAGAGACAAGTAACTACTGCCCAATGTGGGGCAACAAAGATGATTCAAGGATTGGAGCACCTCCCTGCTGAGGAAAGACTGAGAGAGCTGGGGCTCTTTAGCCTGGAGAAGAGAAGGCTGAGGGGAGACCTTATCAATATGTTAAGTATCTAAAGGGTGGGTTAAAGGAGGATGGAGCTGGACTCTTTTCAGTGGTTCCCAGTGACAGGACAAGGGGCAACGGGCACAAGCTGGAACATGGGAAGTT
>JAOTQQ010000071.1:41130342-41144676 GCA_026546715.1 Gallinago undulata | reverse complement strand
ACATGCTCTGACATGCTCTGGGCAATCCTGCTTCAGCAGGGGAGTTGGACTAGATGATCTCTATGGTCCCTTCCAACGCTAAAAAAATTCAGTGAAATTCAGTGTGCTCACTGGAGAGGTTCCCTGGGCTTCGTTCCCATTGCAGCTGGGGATTTGACCGTGGATTTACCTTTCCCTGCAGAATTAGGCAGAGATTTCTGGCCCAGCTGCCCTTCTCCCAGTGGAGGTGATGTTCAGCATCTGCCACGCAGCCACAGGAGGGCCCCAGAGGTAAATGTATGAGCTGGGGGACCACGTCCCACAGCACCTGAGAAACTACTTGGGTGTCCCCAGGGTGTGTTATCTGGGTAGTTTTCTCCTGCAGAAATTTAGGGAGAGATTTAGGGAGCTGTTCCTCCCTGAACCAACAATCACTCCAGTGGGCTTGTGTTTGCTTAAACGGGGAGAAATCCTTGGAGTTCAGTGCAAACAGCTGTTGAGATTTCAGGGATTTGTAACCATTTTGATAACAAGGCACATAAAGCTTTCCCTAAGGCATGTGGTGATTTCCATCCAGAGATGGAAAAGGGGGATTGTTCTCTCCCCCCCACACCACCTTTTTTTTTTTTATTTATTATTTTTAAGCTAACTTTGGCACTGGAAGCTCTTGTTGGTGCAGCTGTGACAAGTGTCAGTGCACTGCTTCACGGAAGGAAAGGTTTCTCCTGCTGTTCTTAGCGTGCAGCCGAGCTGGAGCCCCTTCGCTCCTTCTGTGCCTGAAGCCTATTGACCACAAGCAAAGCCCCCTGCAAATTCTGCAGGCTCCGGGGGGGGGGCATTTCTGCTCAAATTACACCAGCTCTCTTCCAATTTAAATGTAAGCGTATCCTTCAAAACACCATGAGAAAGACCCAAAACACCCTGGGAAAAGGAAAAGGCTTTTCTGGGAGAGGGAAACGGCAGTGATTCGGTTTATTTCTCTAGAAATTTAATCCCAAGAGGGTTATCTTATTCCATTTCCTGATCCCATACAAAAATGCTCCAAGTCATGCTTTTGGAGGCTCAGCCTGTTTCAAAGAACCTTTAACCTAAATAAACAGCTTCTGGATTGCAATAAGATAAGTGTGCATGAGATTTGCACACGAAAGGCCGAGGGCAGCAGGTGACTTCGCTCTTCTCTATCTCTCTGCGGGCTCTTGGAACCCCTCCGTATCCCTCAGCCCCCACGCTCTGGGGCCAGAGAGGGCTAAAATATTTTTAAATGCCAATTAGGGACTTCAAAACACTGTTTTTCCAGCAGCAGGGCTGGTTTCAGCTGCTGTGGGTGTCCCTGAAGCTGCCAGCCCCACGGGCAATTTGCCTCCAGATGAGTCCAGCGAAGCCTCACGGCTTCCCCCCGGAGGGATGGATTTGGTTTCCAAGAGTTTTGCCTAAAAGCGGGAACCAGCTTGTGTAACTCCTGCTTGGACACAGCGATGGATGGGGCTTGTGAGCTGATTCCTTAAAAACATCTTTAGTTCTGCGGGAGGGACTCCTGCCCGGGGGGAGCCGGCAGCTCCGGGAGCCAGCGCTTTCTCCAGCGCCACACGAGGGAGTTTGTTGGTGTTAGGGACACCCAGAAAAAGTGAAAAGCAGGGCATCTGCAGCTTGTTTGGCTGCTTGAGAGGCCTGGGTCTGTTCCGAATTACTAAAATGCCTCAGATGGGTTTTTCCAGGCTATGTTCTGCTTGTCAGATGATCAAAAGATGCAGTTTTCTAGAAGCACTGAATAGCCAAGGTCTAACCAGGCCAGCAAACGTAAGTGCGTGGCAAAACATCATTTCCAAGCTATACTGTAATTTTGGCAGCAGCTTTGCTGGGTGCCCAGGGGGTCTCAGGGCTGCCAGCACGGGCTTGTGTTACCGAAAAGTGGTGTGGCACACCCGGGGGTGCAGGGACCGGCTGCCCTAAGGGACGTGAGTGAGACCTTCTGGTGCTGGTGCCACAGCCTTGGGAAACATGTGCTTAGGGCAGGAATTTGCATTGGACAGAAAGTGAGAAACCCCCCCCACGAGAAGGAATGGGAGAGGATAAATAAATACCCTTCGGGGATGGGTTAAATCAACCTGCGAGCGTGAGCTCACGTTCTCTCTCAGCTGTTTTCCTGGAACTTGCTTTTCTTTTTTTTTCCTTTGCTTTCCAGCACGGGGGGTTGATGTTTTCTTTTCAGAAGGAAGATATCTGCTGGGAGCAATGAGGTTTTGTGAAACGCTGTCCCCGTGAGATACGGAGCCCCTCGTCTCGGAGGAGCTGCCTGGTGATTCACCGGGTGCAGCCTCGGGTTGCACCACCACGAGGTTTCGGGGGGTTCAGCTGTTCTTCTGAGATATCTCTGCTTAAAACCCCAAGACCTTAAAGACAGTTTTTATTCTAGATTGGATTTAAAAAAAAATAAATATAGAAAGTAAACTGCTTTGCAAAGTAAAATGCCAAGTTCATTGTTCTTTGCTGAAACCCTGCCTTTTAAACCCTGCAGCAGCTCCAGAGCTGCTGGACTTTTCAGCAATTCCCGATTAAATTGGGGTTGGGAGCTCATTCACCCCCGTTGCTGCTGCCCCGCAGAGAGGGGTGGGCAGGGGCTTTGCTGTGCCCCCGCCACAGCCCCAGGGTGTGGGGGTCACTGTCCCGGTGGGGCCGTACCGCGTGTGGCAGAGAAAGGGCCAGTGAGCAGATCAGGTCATGGTGGCCACGGACGAGTGGAGGAACGGGTCAAGGAGGGTGGTATCAGTCAGGGGTTTAGGTGCCCGAGGACCACACGATGTCTCTCCAAACCCAGGAAGACAGAGACACCTCACCTGTCCTCACTCGCTCTCATCAAGTACTAAAATTGTCCCCTCGTGTTATTAATATTTTGCATTTACAGTAAGGGAAAGCAACTGCAGAGGGCACCAGCAAGCCACGGAGTGGTGTGACACCGGTAAGTGTCTGCTGGGTGAGGAGCATCTCATCTCCTGTCCCCAGCCGGGCTGCTCCCCGCCTGAGTGTGACCCCTGAGCAGCTGCCAGCCACCGGCCACCAGAGAAATGCCAAAAAAGAAAAGATAAACTGGCTAAATTCTTCAAATCCTTTGCTTGCTGTCCTGCCTTTGCTTTTCTGACCCTCGAGGGTGTCCTTGTGAAACGTTTCAGTGCAGCACAAGGCCTAGAGGTTTTATAAACAAGATTAAAAGCAAATACTTCTCTTACTGGTGGCTGGAGGGGTGTGGATGGATGTTGTGAGCTATTCCTGGTCTGTCTGGACTTCGCTGCCCCCTGACGAAGGACTGATGGCCCCTCTGGCTCTTTGGGGATTAAAATACTCCAGCTGAGGTCACCTGGCTGGGACAGAAGCACTTGGGTAAGATTTGAGAGCTGCAAAACACAGGTGTTGGAGAGGGTGACACAACAGGTTCTTGAGATGCGGAAGCGTTTCAAGTGTTATTGTTAATACGAGACACAAACAACCTCCTCCATAAAGTGCCTGCTGCTTCCCAACTAACGAGCTCCCAGTTCCTTCCTGTCTCCAGCTCTGGAAATGTCTGGAGGTGACCAGGGCAGGCACAAGGTCTGATTTCTAATCTGAAGCCAAAAGCCTCTGGCTCCTCTCGGAGAGGCTTTCAGGAGATCCCCATGAATAAAGAGAAGCAAGAGCAAAACCCGAGCTACAGGTTACTGCCCCAACACCTTCCTTGCACAGGTTCTGCATCTGTGAGGGGCCTCAGAATGTTTGTGAGCACCATCCTGCTGCTGATTGCCAGGACGCTGCTGGTGGTCACCCGTCTCCCGGTCACCCATCTCCTGTTCATCCATCTCCTGGTCGCCCATCTCCCAGTCGCCTAACCACGGTGGCTGTTTAAAATACTCCTGTTCCTTCCCTCCTGCTGGAAAAAGAAACCCTGCAGGACAGCCCTACCCAACTCCTGGGCAACCCCAGCCCAGCAGTGGCCGTGGGGCTGGGGAGTGCCCCACACCTCTTCCCATCATCGGCAGTGCTGGTGCCACCATCAAGTGCCTGCTGTGCCCCTGCAGCCTCTCCCCGCCACGCAGGCTGAAGCCACCAGGCTTGTCGGTGTGTCCCCAGAGCTTTGGTTTCAGCAGGTCCACGTCTTGTTGGGTTTTCCAGGTCCTCCCTTGCTTGGGGAAGCCTCTGGGGCTGGCTGGGCCCAGCAGAAGTTTCCACCGATGAACATCCAGGAGCTGCTTCCTTCAACTAAGCTGTGCTGATGGACAAGACCTTGGGTTCGGCTTCTTTTAGAAGGCCTCATTATATTAATTACATCTGATAGCTCTGCTTGGCACTTACCTTTCCAAATCTCTCCTGTCCCCTGTCCCACATGGCCCAAACCCCTGGGGCAGGTGGTGATGCAGACCTGGCAGCCGCAGGGCAGGGTGTTGGGGCTGAGCACCCTCCTTTCGCCTTCCCCTGGTTTAACACCACCGGCCTCCGTCTCCTTTTATAGTCAGAAGGCTTCTTCACAAATTTCCCACTGGATCCCAGCCCAGTTCTTTCCCACATTCTTGGTTGCCCACTAAAAGGGAGCTCTTGTGTCTTGCAAAACTTCTTCTTAAATCACGCCTGCCCTCTGTCTCCAGAAACTGGGCTGGACCCAGCTCCCCTGATGGACACGGCACGGAGATGGCTGATTTAATCTCTACCCCCAATAAGGGGTGAGAAAAGGCTATTTAGGAGACACTGGGGGGAGGTGGGAGAAGAGGTGGGGACCCTGAGCACGGCCACCCTCGATGGCGTCTTGGTGTCAGTGGTTTGCACGGCTGAGCTGTAGCAAAACCAGATGTTTATATGGAAAAGCATAAACCGAGAGCCTACAGAGAAACTGAAAATATTTTGGGGAGGTTTTATATTTACAATCGGTCCTGAAAAAAAAACTAAAACCAAGGGAAAGTCCTTTGGAAGTTCAGTTTCGTGGATGTCAGGGTGGTTTCAATGGGAGCCGCAGCTGGAATCCAGCAAAATCTGGGGGGAAAGGTCTTTCACTGCAGTCAGTATTTCTGTGATGGAAACAGCCAACTGGCCACGTTTAAGTATCACCCTGAAGGAGCAAGGGGCTGGCGAAGGGCGTTACTTCTCCCTTCATTTGCACTAAAATTGTCTGCTGGTTTGGCCCGAGCTGCCCGTATCCCCCCGCGCATCCCGGGCTGGCATCCAACCCCGCACCGCATCCGAGCAGGGCATCTCAAACCTCCGCTTCAGGGCTGATTGGCTCCAGAATCAAACTATTTTTAAAATTAACTTCATCAACAGTTTCTTGAGAATGAAGCCTGCGCAACGTGAGGGTTTGCCCTTGTTCCGAACCTGCCTTCTGTGGCTTTATCATCTGTTAGCCCAAAAACCTGGTGAGTTCAACCTGTGAGCAATTCCCTCCCTGTTGGGAAATCACCAGCTGGAGATGACAATAGATTTCAGGAAACTTAGCTGAAATCCTCTTTTCAAAACATATTGTTTGTTCTGTTTCCTCTGTGGGAAATATAGGAAAAAACTACTTGGGAGCATGTGTCAGAGGTTGGTGCTGGGTGTAGAGGGGGGCCGGGGGCACGGGGGAAGGAGGCTGGGATGGACCATGTCTCTATTTATTTCCCAAAGCAACTCAGCCCGGCTTCCAAGGCAGCCCGGGCATGGGATCGCTTTGGGAAGAGGTGGAGTGGACAAATCTGAAATCTAGAAGCTGAGTGCAACCCTTAGGGAAGTTTTGGAAAGGTGGCTCCTAGTCTTTGCGAAGCTTTATTTGCCTAAATAAATTCGCTGTTCTTAACTTTCTACATTTGGGTTAGGTTTTATCTTCCTGACTTTTCCCATTATTCAGAGTTTTGTCTTCCCCTTCCCCTTGGCTCTTCCCTCCCTCCTGAGCTGCTGGAACTCTTGGGGTTCGGGGTGTAAAGCAGCAGAGGAGGTGGGTGCCCTGGGACCAAGAGCCTCCCTGCGGAGGGATGCTCCCAGCTCTTCCTCGGGCACTGACAGGGCCCCCCGAGCTCAGGACCCCCTGCAGCACCTGCACCCGAGATTTGCTCATCCCATTGGAACCATTTTAAGGCAGAACTTCACAACCTTTGGCCAAAAAGCCATGGCTGCTGGGGAGGAGCAGGATCCATCCGCATCCCTCCTGCCTCTCCTTTCCCGAGTCCCTGGGGGTGAAGCCATTTGAATGGGAAGGGACAGTTGTTTCCCAGCTCCAGCGCAGCTGAACCTTTCCCAAAGAGTTGGCTCCCGGGGAAAGTGCATGTAGAGTCTTTTCCCAGTCCCCTTCCCGGGGGGAGAGAAGGCAAAGAGGCGAGAGGCGTTTGCGTGCAAAGGCCAAAGAGGGAGGTGGAGGACAGCAGTAAATTATCTGCTTTCTCCTGCTGGATGAGCCACTTATTTCCTTGAAAATGCTCTTGAACATAAAAATAAATTCCACATCTGTCTTTTATCAAATAAAGGGAATTATTGTTACTGACAAATCAGCTCGGTGACTCCCGGGCAGACTGGGGCTGGAAAGCCTGGGCAGAAGAGCAGCTCTGTGCTGTGGAGGGTGTCACACGGGGTTGTGCAAGGCAGTTGGTTTCTTCCTCCATCCTCAGTGTCCCAGTGATTGCTGCTCTTTTTTGGCTGCAGCCCCTGGTATCCCCCCCTCTAGTGCTGGGGCCAGGGGAGCCCAGGGACCCTTTGGATGCTCAAGGTGACCCCTTACACCATACAGGGGCTTTCCCAATTCCCCAACCTAGCCCCAGTGGGGTCTTGCTGAATATATACCTTTCTACGTGTATATAGATGTATCTATATTCCTGTATGAGCAGAGACAGGGGCCGGCAGCTCTCAGCCAGCCTCAGCCGCCTCCAGAGGAAGGCACAGTCCATGCCACGCACCCAAAGAAGTTGTCTGTGACATAAAATTCTAAGAACAACTCGTTTGAAAGAGAAGACCTGGCCCTGGGTATCAGTTGCTGTTATAGTTAAGCTTGCCGAGATTTGTATAAACGTGCGTTCCTGCCTGAAAAACCAGCCCACAGCTCCCATTAGCCCAGTGCAGATGTCCAGCCGGTGCTGGGAGGTGACTGGGCTGCAAGAACAAAATTCCCTGCAGCCTCCGACAGCTCAGTGGGGAAAACAGTGTTTCCCAAACGGGCCAAGTAAAAATGAGCGGGCAAAGGTCAGAGGGACCTCGACCCCCCCACTGCCCCGCTCACAATGAGTGGGAATCCCCCCCTTTGCTGTGTGCCCAATGAAGCATGGGAGCTCCGCGGCGCTGGCCTTCAATGGGGGCTTTCTGAAGTAATGAACCAAAAGTATCTTAGAATGACAAAGTGAACCCATCCTGGTCACCAGCATCCTGTATCCCCAGTGACCCCGGGCTTCTCTCCCATCTGCGCTGGGCAGAGCCAGGGCTCGGGGGGGGCTCTGCCGGGGGCTCCCCTCCAACCCACACCTGTTCTCGGCGTCACCGGTGCATCCCCCTGCGGTGGGGGGGTTCCTTCTGCTGAAGGACAGTGGCCGTTGGAGCTCGGGGGCCTCTGCGGCGTGGGGCTGATGGACTCCTGCTTTTCTCTTTCCTACTCTGCTCTAATTAACGCAGCGAAACCCCCCTTGCTTCCCTGGCAAGGCATCCTCAGGCACCCCAGGGAAAAGCATCTTTCTATTTCAAACATCCCTTGCTTCACAATTGCTTTCCTGCTTCCCTTTGCACACTCCTGCAGCAGGTATTTCTGAAGTGACATCCTTCTTGTGTCGACACACTAATAAAAGCATCTTTAAAAGAGGGAAAAAAAGGGATTTGTGGGTAGTTCCTTGGTTTGGGGGAGCGAGTGAACGCAGGGATAACGACAAACGAGTAATTGCCCGGCTCTGCTGCCGGCAGGGTCTGGCTGTGCCGGGAGGGGACGGGGGGAGCTCTGCTCTCAACTGCCCCGGGGCTCCCGGGGCTTAGAGCCGCTCCTGCTGTCGGGGTGTTGGGGGCCAGCAGGGGCAGGAGCAGGGCCACAACTGCCCCAATTCCCCAGGGACTTCCCTTCACCGGTGCAGCCCGTTCCCACGCTGTTCGTTGAAAGCCCCAGGTATTGGGGTGAGGTGTGTGTGAGGGTACCTCTAGCACTACTGAGGTGCCTGCAGGAGACCTGGCTTATCCTGGGGCTAAAAATGAGATGGAACGCCCAGGCTGAAGCGATTCCCACACTTCTCCAGCCCCAGTGCCCACCAGGAATCTCCGCAGTTTGGGAGCCGCTGGGCTCAGGGGCTGGCCACGCTCTTGGCTCACATTAATTCCTGCTGCTCCCGCTCCGAGCGCTTGGGAACCGGCTCCGCTCAGCCCTTCCCAGAGGGATGCCCTTGCCCTGCCACTGTTGTGACAGCTGAAAGCCATCGTGAGGATGAAAGCCATCGTGGGGCCAGGGCGCCCACCTCTGCTCTGCAAACACCGCGGCTTCGGAGGCGTCGGGGTTGGCCCTTCTTGAAACGGAAAGGATTTTGGGTGGGAGAGAAAGGTTTTCCCCGGCTGCTGGAGGTCCTGGTGCCACAGGGACTGGTGGAGGCCATGCGGACACAGAGGAGCTGGTGAGCACCGAGCTCTGGCCGTGCATCCCTCTCCGTGCCCCGGGGTGCTCAGGGACCAGCCCCACTCCTGGGTGCACAAATCCCTGCCGGGCTAACG
Organism: Gallinago undulata; assembly: GCA_026546715.1. NCBI lineage: Eukaryota > Metazoa > Chordata > Aves > Charadriiformes > Scolopacidae > Gallinago > Gallinago undulata. The sequence continues at coordinate 41,136,042 of JAOTQQ010000071.1, read as the reverse complement.
AGAAAACCCACTTGCCAAAGGGCACAGGGTGCACAGAGCTCAGTGCCTTTGATTTAGGGCCCGTTTCATCACCCTATTCCCAGGGGATTCCCTTGGCCAGGCTGAAGCATTTACCAAACAGCAGCTGCTGTTACTGTCTTCCCTCAGCTGCAATTGCTTCTCCAGTGTTCCCAACACCGTGCCCGGACGGTGCAATGGGTTTGGCTGAAATGAATGGATTTAGGGCTGAACTGAATGGATTTAGGGCTGAAATGAACTGCAAGATGCAAAAACCAGAGGAGGAACCAAAGCAAGGCAGGGGCTGGGGCCTTCAGACCTGCAAGGTACCAGCAGGCAGCTGGGGCTCACCCCATGCAGCCAGCTCACCCCTCCGTCACCTGAACCCCAGCTGCAAAGTGGGGACATCCCCAAACGATTGTCCCCCGATCTGGTCTGCAGCTGGGAGCCACCACAGAACCCCAGCAATCACACCCCCGCCACTGCCGGTAGCTAAACCCTCTCCCCTTAACTGCATTCTCAGGGAAAAATCCCTCGAAATGCCCCAAGGGGAGGAGAAAATAGGAAACCCTACCCTTTCCTTCAGTAACTGCTGAATTTACCGGACGCGTGAGCTGTACCCGTTACCCCCAGAGCAGGGGACAGAGGGCTCCAGGGAGAAGGGAAACGGGACTCAACCCAGGCTCTTGGAACAGGAACGTTTACACCAGATTGGAAAAGGAAGAAAACACAAATGGGGAAGTCATGGCTTGTGTTTTACACACAAACGACAGACGGGAATCTCCCCCGTTCCGGGACTGCTCCTGAGAGCAGGGAGGGGGAAGGAGCCCACCCTGGGCTGCGTCGCCCCACGGCACCCACCCCCGGGGGCTCCAGCCTCTCCCCCTCCAGTGCAGGTAGGATTTTCTTCGTGGTCTCCCAGATTTTGGGTGTCCTCCACAGCCTGAAGAGTATTACGGAAAGGAATTCCTACCTAAATGCTCCTGACCCTCCTCTGGGGACCAGCCTAAGAGGAAATCATCCCTCGGACGGGGGGGAGTGCCGCTCCTTGTACAATATTGGATATTCCAGTGAAAAGAATCAGCTAAGCTTAACAGAGGTGAAGCTAGAGAAGCAGGAAAAAGGTCTTTAGCTTGTAAGAAGACAGAGAAACACCTTCACCAACCATCCAACTGCTGTGCCGTGACTGCAGACAGAAATCCAGGCGTTTTGCTGCTCACGAGGAAGGATGGAGCGAAGGGGAGGCACTGCAGCTCCCCCCGCCCTCCTCAAAGACATGCAAGGAATTGTACTGTTGGACCCCCAAACCAAGGTGCCATTTCACTGGTGCCTTGTTGCCCCCGAGCATCCCCTCAGCTCCAGAGCCACCCAGGCAGTGGCTTCGGCAGAGAAAGCTGGCAACGGGGAGACGGGGCCACGGAGTCACGAGCCCTGGAGTCCAGGGAGTACCCCCAAGCTGGCTCTTTAGTCCTCTGCCCTGTCTCCATTTCTTAAATTACGGCTGTTTAGCTTCAGTGTGTAAACATTTTAATGAAAATTACAGAAACAGGTTGCCAGCTTCAAGTCCCTTAAGGAAAAAAAACAAACAAAACCCTAACCCGAGTGGTCGGCTGTACTGGTGGAATGCTGGATGCTCCCCTCTTAGATATAAAAATAATAATAAAAGTCAAAGAGTTTCGTGCTGGCCTGCCAACACCATCAAGAGGCTGAAAATGTCAAATGATAGCACCATAAGCGTTTCTGAGAGGTCTCCCCCAAATTATTGCTGCTTTCCCTTCCCCAAAACGTTCTCCCAGAGGAGGGTCCCGGCAGCCCCGGCATCTCCCACGGGACCAGCGGGACCCGCGTCCCCAGCCCACACCAGACCTTATTTTTCAGACCGATGGTTTGAGCACCGTTATAGTGTAGCACAAATAAAAGAAATCAAGCCTTTCCCCGTGTTTCGTAAAGAGCACCGGCCGGCGCCGCCGCGGGACGAGGCAGAGACCCGAGTCCTGGCTGTCACCCAGCTCCGGGAGCCCCCGCGGGTCCTGGCGCTTCTCGCCCTCGGGGACGGTCCTGTCACCTCCTGGAGACCCGCTCGTCCCCGCGGTCCCGGCCGGGCGCCGCGCCGTGCCCGTGCTGGCGGCAGCTTCGGCAGCACTGGAGGCGGACGGTGGGGAGGTGGCACCTTCCCAGGACCCGCAGGGTCTGGCAGAAGCCGAAGGTCAGGCGGTCGCGCTCGCAGACGAAGCCTGGAGGGGAGGCGAGAGGGAAGGGACAGCGTTTGACGTGAGGATTTTGCACTGGATGCAACAACGGGCAGGAGCCGAAGACAGACAGACAGACAGACAGACCTCAGCAAAGGCAGAGCCCCCCCTCCCCTGGGCACCCAGCATCCGCCTTATTTCTCGGTGCCACAGAGATATCACCTCCGCTCCTCGGCAGCGCTGCGGCACGTCCCAGGGGTGACACCATCCGGGGGAGCGGGGCTGAGCCTGGGGCTCTCTCCCCGGGGAGGAGGGTGTGTGCTGGAGGCCTGGGAGAGGTGACAAACCCCCCAACAATGACATCTCCCAGACCTTCCCCACAGCCCCAGCTGAAGGCGGCAGAAAGGCGAGAATTCATTTTTCTTTGCATTGTGTTTAGATTATTTTGAGAATCGTCTGGTTGGCTTCCTGCAGGTGTCCCCCAAACCCCCGGAGAACATCGACGCTGCTTTGGGGACGGGCTTTGTTTTGGGAACCGCTGCCCCAGCAGCTCCCAGCCCCATCCTCAGCCAGACTGGGCTCAAACCGGCTGCAGCTCGGCTTGATTACGGCGGCAGAGACCCATCACCGAATTCGCATTGTTTATAGGCACAAGGAGCTGACCGGCTTACGTTTTTAATTTCCTCCTTTTCTACTTTATGTCAAAACACACACGCGCCTCACTGAGCCTGCAGCATCTCACCCCGCTGCGGAAGACTCAATTAAATCACAGGAGCTCTCTCTAATTTTACCTCCCCTACAAGCGATTACAATGACAGTTCTCCTCTGAAAAAGGGCAGAGTTGAGGCTCCCTGGGGCCAGCACCCCCTGCTCCCCCCACACTGCCTCTCCCCGGGCACCCTGCGCCTGGGACCACACTGAGCAGACACAGAAATGGGGCAAGAAAACGGGCTTTTCTCTTCCTGAGGACACTCTTCTGCTGGGGAAACACCGGAGCTGGCTGACCACTGCCCCTCGCCCCCTCCCCTCGGCAAACAAAAGGCTTTGCTGCGGGAACGGCTGCTGCCCCCATTCCCATGGGACGAGCCGTCGCTGCACGGGACGCAGCAGATGCAGAGCAGAGACTTTTCCCCCCAGTCGGGATTTCAATCACAGCCCTCACCCCCCGCCAGCCCATCAGCAAGGAGGTCACAATACTGGCCTAAAATTAATTTTCTATTTCGGTAGAGGTATTTCCTCTCGAGCGACAGCTATTTCTGCCCAGCAGTAGTGTCTCTGCGCCCTGAAGAAAGCGTTTGACACAGAAGCCACTGGCACTGCTGGCTCCGACAGACTGGGATCCCAGCCCCGCATCACGCTCCCAGGCTGGGGGTTTGGTCCAGTCCCTGGATGCTGGGGAATAACCAGTGGGTTTTTCCTGCTGGTTGAGCATTGCAGATGAGAAATTGCCGGGCAGCCCAGAGAGGGACAGGACGGGACGGGAGCAGTGCCCGACCCAAACCTGCCCTGAGAGCAGCCACAGCACACGGCAGCACCGCAGCTGGTGGGGAAAAGAGAACAGTTCCCTCCTGAGATGCCCCATGGGGGTCCGAGGGATGGTATTCCCTGGAGCATCCCTGTGGCTCCACGTGCATCCCCAGAGCCCTTCCCCATGGGGACATTCGAGCACATGAACACGTGCGTTCCCGTGCTGCAGAACAGGAGTGTCTCAAGCAGGGATGCTGAAACCCCTCTGGGGTGGCTGATGAGAGAGAAAAGCCTGGAGAGCCCCCTCCTCCTGCCCCAACGGCTGGTGACGGCAATACCAGGGTCCCCCAGTGCGCCCCTCTCAGCATCTCTCCCCTCGAGCAGGACTTGGCAATCCTTTACCCTTCACTGGGGCAGGAGGGTTGGATAACCCCCCCCCCCGCCTGCCCTCTGCTTCCCAGGGGATTCCTAAACTCGCGGGGGTTGGGGTCGCTGGGTTTGGAAGCGACACGGAGCAGGAGACAGGGCAGGCAGGGGGGGCTTTATTCCCTGCATGGCACGCAGCAAGCAGAAACGCAGTGAAACCCCCCCGGTGTTTGGAAAAACTCCCTTTAAAGTACCCCAGGGGTGATGGGAATGTCACCGGCGCTTCGCGGGGTCGGTCGGGGGCGATGCTCCCGGGGCAGACCCCCACCGAGGGCCCGGTATTTTTAGCCTGTGCCTTTCTGTCCACGAGCCCTCCGCTTATCGCAACGCTCTTCCTAGAAAGCTATTTATGGATCGCAACCAAGCTGCCTCCTGCCTTCCCTTGAAAGGGCTGTAAAGGCCACGCTTCTGGAGCCTCTCTCCCTGGAAGGTCGCTTTCCAGGAGCAGAGGTGATGGTTTAGCTCTTCTCTGATCCCTTTCCAGGGGGTCAGCACGGAAATCCCTCTACCTGCAGAGCACAGAGCCGGACACGGGCGTAAATAAGCCCAACGGGGGCTCCTGCCAGGAGTCATTTCTCTTTGTACCCCACGTTGTCTGTAAAGGTAGGAGAAAGAGCCGGGAAGGGCTCGGCGGAGGGGGGAGAGGAGCCACCAACCCCTGGCTGGAGGCGCCGCTGCCACCCCTCTGCTGACCTTCCCCGGGACCCCCCCGCGGGACGCCGGGGTTCCAAAGTAGAATGAGGTTCCTGGGAGTTGCCGAGCGCTCATCCTTCTTCCCTGCTCCGCTCCGATGGCTCCTCTCCGCGTGGATGGGCGTGGGGTCACGCTCAGGTCTGAAAACCTTGGCTGAGCCCGCCACTCCTCCCTGGAATTTGGTCTTGGGCAAGGGAAGCTGTAATAAGCACTTAATTTTTCAGCTCTTCAGAGAGGGTCCCTGCGGAATTGACCCGATTTTCATTTAATGCTTTTACTGTTATTTTTTCCTATTAACAATTTTTTTTATATAATCCTAACACTTCATTTGAACACACGCTCCAGTGTTCAAGTCTGCCAAATTTTAGGCTAAAGAAATAACTTAAAGCAGGGCTTTTAAAATCCAGGCTAAGTCAGCACATTAGAAACTGAAAACCCTCACTTTTCTTGGTTGTTTTTTTGTTTTTTTTTTTAAGTTGGCGTGGAAGTCACTTTAAATTTCATTTAAGCTTCTGCCATACAGACCTAAGCATTTACTTTCATGCTGGGGAAAAATAAACTTCCTGGAACAGGTTTTGTAAAAACAAGGAGAGGCTGAGGGTAGAGCTGAGCTAGCAGCAGCAGAGAATTCAGGGGGTGACCTCTGCCCCTCGGGATGCTCCCAGAGCCCCTGCCGAATTTAGCAAGTATTATCCCAGGCTCCTGCTCTGGGCCCCGGGGGAATGAGCACTGGCGACGGCGGCACATTTCATGGGCAGTTTTCAAAAAAGTTCAGTAAGGGTTAGTATCTTGTTGCTGGGATTAGGCTTTGCCTCCTCCTTGCCAGGCTGTTACTGGAGGTGTTGGCCAGGGGTCCCTTGGATGCCTGGACACCCACACCAGGGCAGATGAGAAGCAGGTTCCTGTACCCTCCTAGTTGTTTGCACTG
>JAOTQQ010000071.1:41085466-41101720 GCA_026546715.1 Gallinago undulata | reverse complement strand
GCAGAACCAGCACCTCCTCCTCCCTTTCCCATCCCACCCCGGGGACATCCACCCCAGACACCTGCAAACAGCTCGCTCGGCTGGGGACAGCCCCTTAAAATACCACGTACATATATTTTTCTGTCCCGGGGTGGAGGGTGATTTAGATTTGCTGTCAGCTTTCCAGTGTGCTGTGTTCAAAACCTATTCCTTCATTAAACATTTTACAGTCGTCCTACTGGTCTCTTCAGTTGGCCAAAACATATTTTCGAGCCAGCAAAAAGTTGGCACGAGTTTCCCTCTGGCTTTGCAGGGATATGCAATAAACCCCACGCCGCAGTAAAACCACACAGGGGTCTGCGCTGCGTCTGCCTCCCTCCGTCTGGTCCTTAACGAGCCGGATGATGGAGTAGATGGGATGGTGATTAAATCCCCATCTGTGAGCAGGCTGGGAGGATCTGCAGATACGTTTGAGAGCGGGATTAAAATTCCAAAAGCACTCGGAGAAGTGGAGGAAGGGTCCAAAGAGCCACGAAGGAATTCAATAAAAACAAAGGCAAGGATTGGAGCTCGGGAGGAATCAGCTGCTCAGAGAGGGGATGTGGCAGCCCCGGCAGCGGAGCGATGGAGCAGGCAGGGCTGGAGAAGACCAGCCATTCCCAGGCTCTGGAAAAGGTGGGGATGGGCTGGAAGGAGCCCATGGGAGGATGATGCCTGAAGACCCCCAGAACTGTGCAGAGAGGCCAAAAAATTGGTTGTCTGATCTAGAGAAAAGACTGAGGGAGATGAGACAGCCTGCAGCACAGCCAAGGCTGCTGCTGAGATGGAGGGAGGCTGCTCCCCACCACCGTGGTGCAGACAGGGCACCCACGAGACACCCACCCCTGTTTTACAAGGCTGGGAAAGAGCTCACGTGGTGGTGAGGGGTGGAGAGCAGAGAGCCTTACAGCATCCTCCAGCTCCTCCCGGGGTCAGGGGGAAAAATCATGGAACACCAAAAAGGGCTCGACCAGATCCGGGGCGGGGAGCAGCAGAGCGGTCCCTCACCCACAGCAGCATCACCACCCGCCCCTGCACAAGGGGGTCATTCCCTTGGGGGTCACCACCGTCACAGCAGGGGGTGACCTCTTCCATTGCCCTGGGGTAGACCCTGACCCACAGCCTCATCAAGAGGATCCCCCAGCCCTGAGCAGCAGCCCTGACACCACGAAGATGGGAATCATTTTCAGATGCTTAAATGTTCGGCAGCGTTTGTAAAATAAGAATCTTTTGTAAAATAATAATCAGCATCTGAGTGTGCTTTTTTTTAAAAAAAATCAAACAACAAAGCCATGAGGCCTGTTCCAAGCACATCTAACAACCCCAGGTCAGCAGGGTCCCATTTTCTGGCTCGCTCCTTCCCGTCCTCCTGCCAGCATCGTATTATCCGCACTCATGTCTGTGCTGGCAATGGCATCTCCTCGCCCGGGGGATGTCACAGCCGGGGAAAGTCTCCTGCCGGGCTCTGCCCCTTCTGGGGGGAGCAGAGAGACCAAAACCCAACTGGAGAAGCCTCCAGCTGCTCTGTTTCTTCCCTGTCACAGCTCGTAGCAGCCCGAGGTCACTACAAGCAGGAAATTCTTCATCCAAAAGCGAAGGTTAGAAGCAGAGGGCCAAGAGCACTGCAGATACGAGGAAAGCCCCGTTCCACCAAAAGCCATAAATCATCAGTAATTCACCCTGTGAGAGGGCCAAGCCCACACGTTCCGGGCTGGGATTTAGGAATGGGAGCTCAGGCCCAGGCAGCCCCCCCCCGGTGTGTAACTGCGGGTCCCTCGCCCAGCTCCCCCCGGCCCCAGCTCCTGCCGCCGCTCTCACTGCTTTCCTGCAGCAAGGAAGGAACGTGTTTCTCCAGTGAAGGAACATGGAATATGTTTCTCCAGTGCAAGACACTGGCTGACAAACCTCAGTCTCCGGGCTGCGTTCCTAGGATCTTAATGACAACAGGCTGAAAAATCAGCCACGGGGTGCTAAAAATAAACAAATGCATGGAGGAATCTGGCTCGGCCTCGTTTCCTCACGTGATGCCTCCTGCCTAGAGACAAACATCATCTCCTCCTTGCACAGCCCCGAAGAAAACTGCACAGAGAGTGCTCTCTGAGACAAACCGCTCTGGCTTCAGTCGTTGAAGCCACCACCCCTGTGCCACCACCCAAACGCTCAGGACCCCCATCCTTTGCAGCAAGGACCAAGGCAGCTGAGCATCCCCACGGCCCCTGGGGCTGGTTGCCAAGCCCCCAGCCACCCCCAGCACCCCCCCCCCACGGTGAGGAGGAAGAAGGGAGGACTTACTCGAGGAATCGTGTGATGTACTCCCGGCTGCAGCGGGACCAGGTGAGTGGGGACGTGTCATACAGGAGCTGTGGAGACATGATGAAAGGTCTTTTCCCAACTGGCTCACAGTCATTGCTGCTTCCATCATGCTGAATCCCAAAACTGTGTAAGAGCACAGCCCCACAAAGGAGAGGTGAGCCGCACGCCGCCACAACCGCGCAGCCTCGCCGCTCTCCGGCACGACCGCACGCCGCGCCGGACACCGCAAACCGGCCACGCACGGTGACCAGGGGATCTGGCCACGCGGGGCATTTTAGTCAAACCAGGGACACTGCCCCAAACTTCATCCTACGCTTTTATTATACTTTTTTTTTTAAACTCAAAACTCAGCCAAGGAATATGTAACGTGACTATCGAACAAGACCAATTTAAGCTTACTAGGTGCACGGGCTTGCCGTATAAAGGTATCTAGCATGAACTGCTCAAGATCTTGTCAAAATTTATCTGAAATTAGGGCAAGCAAGATTCTGTCACCGGTTCTATACACAGACCCTATTTTAAAACTCCCTTCTCCACCCTCTTCTCCAACACAGGACAAGAGACAAATGCCATTTGTCCAGGTTGCCTTGGGTTACGTGATTCCTCATTGAACCTGGGGCAACCAAAAACCTATCTCAGAAAGTAAACTCCCCGGGTAAGTTCCCCCAGGAGTGGAGGAAGGTTTGCACCAGCGAGGAACCGCTCAGGAACCTTCTCCCAAGTTCCACCCCTGCCTTTTCACCCCGAGTGAGCAGCGCAGAGGAGAGGAGGAGGAGGAGGAGGAAGCCGGTGGTACCTGTGTCCGAGCTCATGGGCCACGGTGAAGGCCAGGGGCAGTCCCGTGTCCTCGTTGATGTTGCAGCTCCTGTGGGGCTGGCACATCCCTGCCACGTGGGACAGGCCCAGGGTCTCGCAGGGCCTGTTCATCGCCGCGCAGATGTCCTTCCTGGGGAGGTGGGGAGGACGGACACACAGACACAGAGCAAAGAGGGGCTGTGAAAACGGCAGGAGCCACCATGGGAAGGAGTGTGGGACACGTCCTGGCCCACGGAGGAAGACAGACGGACACTGGCCAAACAGAAGCCAGAATGGAGACATCCAACGTCTTTCCACAACGGAAAGATTTACGACCTTTCCTGTCCCCTTCACTCTCCCAGTATCCCCGGCTTATTATTAAGCCTGATTAATGGGGAGTGCTAGCCAGCCTGGCTACACGTATTCCACTGTATAAACAGAGCTGAAGTTGGGGCTAATTAAGCAATTACTACATGGCTTGGGGAAGCGCATCCCGGGGGTGCTGTGGTCCAGGGCGGAGGAGCTCCAGCCACCCAGGAAGAACAACTCCATCAAAGTGCATGGCCTCAAGTGCCTTCGTTCTTGCTACAAAGAGAACTTCCTACAGAAGATAAAACCCTTGTGGGTTGTGAATCATCACACAAGCCCCCGCCCGCTGCCAAGAGCCAAGCTGCTGCCACAGCCTGAAACCATCAAACCCAGTTCTGACTGCAAGGTACATAAACTTGGCCGGAGGCACGAATTCCTGCGATCTTCATGGGAGGTCAGGGGCCTCCTCAGAGGCTCCCCTGCCAATCCCAGCATTAGCCTCCAAGGCAAAGAAGGAGAGTTAATCCTTGTGTACATCTCCCGGGAGGATCCAGCCCTTCTGGGGCTTGGCAACAGGGCCACGGTGAAAACCCGGTTTGGCAACCTCAACTGGGAGCCGACCAGGAGCCCTCTCTGGTTTTAAACCTGAGATTTGAGACCAGTTCCAGCCATTAGGACCAGTTTATCTTCAAATTTCATGTTTCATATCTTATGTGCAAGGGTCCAGTCAGGGCTCAGGCTAGGAGTGAGATTTCAAGAGGTCCCACTGAGATGTTCCCCTGGCTGCCTCTCTGACCCCTGCCCGCAGCCAGCAGACGTGTTTCTAGCCCCCAGCACAAAACTGGCACGTGGGGACAATACCTTGTGAGCAGGACTGCGACGTCGTGGTGCAGGGGATGGGAATCTCCTTTCACGTTGATGCTCTTCTGCCATTTGCAAAAGCTCCTCAAGGTGTTGTCTGCGTGGTGGGAGATTTTCAGATCCTCCTGCCAACACAATTAAAAGGCTGCTGTCATATCGCTGCGGGGTCTGCCTGGGTTTTTTTTGGATGCAGGAGGGAGGGGACTGATCTCAGACAGATCAGAGTGAAATCAGGAGCAACTGCCATCCAAATGGAATTGCTCCGTATTTATAGGCTGTAGGCTGGCTGGGAATACAGTCCTTTTCTGCTTGCTTTTCATCTGAGATTCAACCAAAACATTACATTATCTGATCCCGGGGCTAAGAAACACTGCGGGAAAAGAGCCCATCCTGGCCGAGGGGGAAGGAGGCAGCTGGGGAGCCCGTCAGAGTGGCGTCAGGCTCCTCGAGAGCCACCGCTGCAGCTGGGAGCACAACCAACCAGTGACCCGCTCCCTCCGCTACCGGTGGCCACACTGAGTTATCCTAAATTACTTCAAGAACAAGACTCTGCAGCTCCTGTGACCGCGGTGTCCCCTTGACTCCAGCAGGGCTGCAGCCCAGGCAGAAGACAAGGCAGGCAGAGCACCTCCATTTATCTTACACAAACCCACCCAGGCCACGGAAACGGCACAAAAGAGAGATTCTGAGCTTCCAAGGCCAGCTCGCTCCCGTGTCCCAGCGTGGCTGCCAGGAGGGGGGTGAGTCACCCTGCTTGGGTTTTTTTTTTTTACCTCTTCATCTTCCAGCAGGATGAGTCTCACAATGGCAATGTTGATGGGGTTCCCGATGCTGGCGTGGTGGAACAGACCTGCCACCTGCAACAGGCAAAGGCCAAGGAAATAAAGCCCGAAAGAAAGGCCTTGCCCCACGACACCGCTGCCGGTGAGGACATCTGCAGGGGAACAGGAGCTCCAGGGGAAGCCACAGAAGGTTGTTGACACCATCTCAGGGAATTCCCCAAATGAAGGACAAAACCAGATGCAGACCTGGACTAAGCTGTTCGGAGTGTGGTGATATCCATTTAAAACTGATATAATCTGTGCTGCACATTGGAACTCAACCAGAAACCCCCAGGGGAACACCTCTGCTTTCACTCCCTAATTTAACATCTCAATTTTACATCTATTTAACATCTCAAAGAAAGCCCGGGCTCTCTGGGTGCCCTCACCAGCCCCTAGAAACCCAGGGTGGGCAGCACCCACCACCTCCCTTCCCTGGAGCATCCCGGCCCTTGGAGTGTCTCCCTTGGAGGCCACATTACCCGTCCCCACGGTGGGAAGGAGAAAAGAACATCCCTTGAATACCAACGTGTCCTCCCACAGCCAACGGAGCACTGAGCAATGCTGAAAAGCCAACGTGCGGGTGGGAAGAGCCGGTCTGGGGAGAGGTTTGCTGAGGTCCCACCAGGGATGAGCCCGGTGGTCCTCACGCCTCGTTACCCCAGGGACCTGGCGGCTCTGGGGAGGAGCAGGACTCACCATGTTCATCACGGTCAGCACGTACTTCTCTATGTTCTCGCTCCCGTGGTATTCGATCATCTTGGTGTCTGCCACCACCAGCGTTTCCACCCACTTCTCCTTGCTGATGGAGCGCTGCTTTATCCTCCTCCTCCTGTGCTGCTTCTGCTCCCACCTTTCCCGACGCTTCTCAGACCTCTCCAGGCTTTCCTGAGATTCTGAGGGATCAAAGCAGGAAGAGAGCGGTAAAAAATCTGCAACTTTGAAAAAATGTCATCCAGGCCTCTTTAATTCAAGGAAATAACCTTTTTGTGTTGAGGAGGAGGAGCACTCCTACACCCATAACATACAGGTATTTCGCTGCGCTGTACGTTCCAAAAAATTACTGGGGGTTGAAGACTCTGACCTTGCACAGAACATTAGCATCATAGAAAAAAAAATAAAATAAAGCATTTGGGGTAATTTCTTTGCCTAGAACAGGGTTTGCAGTATTCCACGAGGAGCATGGAGCATCCCAGAGCAAAACACTTGGAGTTGGTATCAACGCATGAATTTAGAGGCAACGCTGCAGAGCGGCTTGAGCACGTACCACTGGGAAGTATGGGTGGCTCAACGTTTCTGATGATGACCACAAATCTGCATTTTGCAGAGAGAGACAGCTCCCCAACGTGACAAACTCCACCCCCCCCACTTCCCCCCCCAAGCTGGACTGATGTCTTGAGCCAAATCCCGAAGTTCTTTGGTGTCCAGGGCAAGATGGAGATGTTGCAGGACCACACAGCTCTCCTGGGCCACGCGGAGACCGAGCCCTGCTCCTTCCCCAGGAGACCCAGGGGGAACATCCACGGGCTGCAGGGACGGGGGAGCGCTCGGATGCTCCTCAGGCACACCAGCCACTGGGAATTCTCATGCGGAGACTTCCCCTGTGACGCTGCTCCAAGACCAAGGTCAGGGTCAGCCCCACGCTGGGTGAAGGCTTTACAACCCTCACCCCACGCAGTGGGAATGGCTTTTAGGGCCAGTTTCTAAGGGCTCAGCCTTACCTCGTTAACAATGGACTTTTACATTTCATGGACTATACCGGACTTTAGCCATGAAAAGAGTGTTTTATCCCCCAGCCTGAAAAATCCCAAGCATCTGGATAATTTGATGAATTGCTAATACCACTGTGACAGTGAATCTCAACGGCCTCCTTGGAGCTTGTTTCTCCTTGGCTGCTAAGCTTCCAGCCGGGACGTGAAGGTACGGCAGAGGAGACGGGCACGGAGGGCTCCTGGTGCCCCCCCAGGGAAGGTTCACAGGGAATTTTCCCTTGGAGACCCCCCTTAAGCACCCCCCCAGCTGTACCCAAAGCACTGGGGACTGACAGAAGCCGAGTAACACCTTCCAGCCCGATGCCACCTGGCTGCCTGGCCTTTGGCAGAGAAGACCAGGAAAACATCAGCACCAAACTGAAGTCTTGCAGTAATTAAAATCTGACAGAGTTTTGGTTTCCTTTCCAGGGCAGACACACTGCATCCACTTTGCCAGCCCGGACTGCAGCAGAGATCCCCGGGCATTACACACGGGCCACCTCACACCCCGTGAAAATCCTTCACAGTGAGCAGAATTCAAAGTCTAGGAGGAGCCATTATGATTACTATCACAGATTAAATAATTAATTTAGATTAAGAGAAGAATGCCCACAGATAACCTGATTATAGAAAAAAAACAAAACCCAAACCAACCCAGTTTCTGAAAGCAGAGATCTCTAGGAAATAAACCAAGATGCAAAACCAAAAGGCTGGAAGATGCAGCTCCACTGGTGCAGCCGAGGGGTAAAGAGCCCGTGAGCTGCTGGGGACCCACCAAATTCCTCACTGCCTGAAACCTTGGCCTTGGACGTTCATCCAACCCATCTGCTCCAGCCAGAAGAGAGGGCACTGGGAGGAGCTTTCTGCCCTGCACAGGCTCCTCGGGCAGCGACCAGGTTTCACTCCCAAAGTCCAATGCCCTGGCAGGTCAGAAACCGATGTTTGCAAGGAAATGAGACCAAATCCTCTGTCTCCACATCATGGGACCAGGAGGCATCCTGGCAGGACCAGGAGGAAAAAATGAGTGAGCGGCCCGAAGTTTGGGGCACGCATTGAGTCATGTATGTGAGAAACAAGCAAATACAGAAAAATTGGCAGGAGGAAAAACAAAAACCAACCAACCCTGTGCTCTGCAGGGATTCCCGTGACCTGGGCCCCGGTCATTAATGCCACAAACCCACTGCCCGGCACCGAGCTCTCCTGAGCAGCCATTTAAACGAGACTTCTTGTAATAAATCAGGCTGTGGGAAGGGTTACGTGGCCACCTGGGGCCACCGGGCTGTCTCAGCCAGCAGCTGAGGGACATGGAACACCCACCCACGCCAGATGCCACCCCGCAGCAGGACACCCCGCAGCATCCGTCCCCTCCCTGCTGATGGCTGAGTTTTTTGGTCCGAGGGTTTCCTTTCTCTCCAGCCCTACGTGGCCGGAGGTTCCTCCAGCCCAACTCGCAGAACTCCAAAACCCAGAGCAACCGGTGTCACCGGCGGGTGCTGGGGGCAAAACACAGGAAAACTAACGAGTCTGCGGAGGCAGGGCAGGGGGCTGAGGCTCGGACCCGCACCCTTCATCTTTCCACCAGGTGCTTCATACAAACCCCAGGACCCAGATTGTCACAAAACGGTGAGAGGAAGGACCGTACCTTGCACGCCACAGGTTTCCCGTGGAGCTGGTGGCCTCCTGCCCGGCTCTGCCCCGTGCTGGGGCGCCTGGCGCCTGTATATCCTGTGGGGCTGGGCTGCTCCGTCCTCCCGGGAGCTGGCGGACACCGGTTCGATGAAATAGTCCTCGTTCATGAGCCGAAACACACCTTTCTGGCAGGGGAGAGACAAAGTTGTCAGCGCGAAGCCACCCGCACCCGGCACAGACCCACGCTGAAGAACCTGGGGACGGGAGAGGGTTCCCAACACCTTCCAGGAAGATACTGGTGTTCTCTAGAGAAACTGGTTTTATGGGTGCAACATGGGAATTCTTTACTCCCATGGAGTTATTGTCCCTCCAAACCCACAGACGCCGGGTGCGGGCGCTGCTGGGGATCCCTGGGGGGGGGTTTCTGGGGTCACCCCCTGCGAAGGAGAAACCCCCCCCCCCCCCATGCACCCGTTGCCTCCAGGGAACCCCAGCACCTCTGCATCCATCCCGCTGCCCTGGAGGGAGCGGGGCTCTGCGCATCGTGGGAGGTACCGAGGGGTACGGTTCCATTTCTGCAGCCCCCCAGGGGGCTTTCAACCCCAGGGGGGTCCCTGCGCCGGGGGATGCCAGTGAACGTGGATACGACTCCTGTGTCGGCACCCAGCAGGGCAAATTGGGGACTTTAGGATAAACAAGTGTATCTGTGAAAGTCACTTCGCCTTTCAGCAAAACTGATACTCTTACATCTCGCTTCTGCCCTCCAAAATATTTGTGGTGGAATAAGGCGGGGGAGGCGTTCACACAACGTACAGGATTTTCACTACACAGGAGCTGCCTTCCCATAAACACATCCCAGCCTCCAACACCTCCCGATCGGATGCGTTTCTCCTGATCCTACGTTTCTGTACTAGAAGGAGGAGGCGACAGGAGAATTGCTCTCTCTGGGAATTTGGACACAATCAAGTAAACGCAGTCCCAGAGAGTTCCCAAACCGCTGGAATCCATGGGAAATTTACAGTCAGCTCATCCGCGGCCGCATCAAACCCACACGAAGAGATGCCGTGGACTGGTTTGGGTGGGAAGGGACCTCAGAGCCCCCCCCAGTGCCACCCCCTGCCCTGGGCAGGGACACCTCCCACCACACCAGGTTGCTCCAAGCAACCTGGGGGGTTTGCTATTGCTTTAAGGAAGGGAAAAAAAAAAAAAAGGAAAAAGGGAAAAGGGATTTCTCACAGGGCTTCTGCTATTTCCTTATTGACTAAAAAAAATAATCTGGGTACTCACCAGGCCGTCACAGGTGCTGAGCACGGCCAGGCCCCCCCCCGGCGCCCGGCCCCGCACCTCCCCGATCATATGGCAGGAGTTGTGGGCGCGGGGCTGGATCTTGGCGCCGGCGATGCCCCCGAAGCGCCGCTCGCTGACGAAGCCGGGCGCCAGGAGGTTGCGGTTGAGGCTGAGGTTGAAGTTCAGGGGCTGCCCCCTGTAATGCAGCTGGTAGAAGGCCAGGGACTTGCTCCTGGAGGAGGGCGACCGGCGGTGAAGCGCCCGGTGGGACAGGTCGTAGGACAGGAACGTCCCGCTCTCGTCAACCTTGACGGGGTGAACGATGTCGCCGCTGGCGTCCGGCGGGGCAGGCTCTGGGAAGACAGGGGGTCTGCGGTTAGCTTTGGGGGGGGGGGGTCACCCCCTTCCCTCTCCCACCCCCTGGGCTGCAGGCTGAACTCCCAAGGCAGCCCGGAGGGGCCAGGCACCCAAATGCCAGTTGGATCTGGTGACTGGTGTCCAACAGAGTGCCAAAGGCTTGGTGGGGAGGGGGGAATGGCAGGAACCCCCCCCAGCCCTGGGGTCCCAGGCAGCCCCCCCTGCCCTGGGGGTGGGCAGGGGCTGGGGTCTGCCCCGGGAGAGGGTTAAGGTCAGGGTCAGGGTGGGGAGGGATGGAGGAGGGACAGGCGGGGGGGCACACAGCCCCGGGGCAGCTCCCGGTATCCACGCACACCTTCCCATCTTTGAAATTAATAAAAAAAAAAAAAAATTTAAAAAAAAACCCCAAACAAAAACCCAAACAAAAAGACCTACAAAAACTCAACCAAACAAGAAAACCCAACCAACGCAACAAAGAAAAAGCCCCAAATCCCAGCTTGGAGGCGGGCTTCGGAAGCCGCCTCGGGGCAAAGCACCCCCCGGGCACCGAGCGCCCCGGAGCTTCCCCCGCCGGTGCGCAGCGCTGCGGCCGCGGAGGGGGGTGTGTGTGTGTGTGTCCGGGGGTCCCGGCCCCGCGCATCCCGCCGGAGCCGCGGGACGAGAGGACGGGACACCGGGCTGCCCGGCTGCGGCTCCGGCATCCCCGCACCCATCCCCGCGCCCACCCCCGCGCTTCCCTCCGCGGACCTGTCCGCGCCGTCCCTCCGCCCGCCTGCGCGCCCGCGGCCAGCGCGGCGGCGAGGAGCAGGAGGCCGGCGGGGCCCGGCGGCGGTGCGGGCATGGGTGCGGGCGGCGGAGCGCGGGTGGCGGCGGCGGCGGAGGGCCCGCGGCGGCGGAGCGGGCGGGCGGGGCTTCGCGCCTGCGGAGGGCGCGGGCAGGGCCGGGCCGGGCAGCGCGCGCCTCCCGCCGCCGGTGCGGGACGAGGGCGCCCCCCCGCGGCCGCGCTGAGCACCACCGCCCCCCTCCCCAGTCCCCGCCGAGGGGCTGCGCGAATCGCAGAGGGAAAACGGGGGGAAAAAAAAGGTAAATGGTGCTTTCCCGAGGCTGCCGGTCCCCAGGCGCGGCCCCGAGACTCAGCCTTTGTATTTTCTTCTCGGGACGGAATGAGAGGGAAATACAAAACTTGGATGATTGATAGAATCGCGGACTGGTTTGGGTGGGAAGGGACCTCAGAGCCCCCCCAGTTGCCACCCCCCGCCCTGGGCAGGGACACCTCCCACCAGCCCAGGTTGCCCCAAGGCCCCTCCAACCTGCCCTTGAACCCCTCCAGGGATGGAGCAGCCACAGCTTCTCTGGGCAACCTGGGCCAGGCTCTCACCACCCGCCGGGGGAAGAATTTCCTTCCAAGATCTCACCGAAATCCCCCCTTTTTCAGCTGAAAACCCTTCCCTCCGGAGCAGCACAGGGAGCGCGGGGGGGCTGTGCCCGGTGAGCAGGGGCTGAGAGAGCGGGGAGGGGGAAGCAGCCCCCACCTGCAGCTCCGGGGTGAGCCGACTGCTCGGGTGATGCTCAGAAACCCCATTTCCGAGCAAAATTCAGCCTTTAGCGCACCCCAAATACATTCCCTATGGGATGTGAGCACACTGGCAATGGAAGGAGGGGTCCCAGGCGCGGGGGGGGCAGCGGGTGACCCCCTCCGGCCGCTCCCCGAGCCCTCGCGTCCCGCCCGCGCGGAGGGAGCGGAATAAAGGCAGAAAAAGCCGAAAAGCAGTATTTTGTGAGGAGGAGGGGCTGGGGGCCGCGCCGGGCCCGGAGCGCACTGACCAGCACCTGCCTTTCCCAGGGCGGCCGTACCTGCTGCAGCTCCGCTTTTGCTGGCTTCGGGGGGGAGGGAAGAAGGTGGTGAGGGTGGGTTTAATTTAAGTGATAATGTTAATTATGCAAACGAGATGGCGGCAGCGCGCCCCCCGGGGGCCGCATCGCGGAACGGCCACTGCGCGGGGGGGCGCTGCCGAGTACTATAGTCGGAAAACAAGATTCTCAGCGCCCGGCTAGCTCAGTCGGTAGAGCATGGGACTCTTAATCCCAGGGTCGTGGGTTCGAGCCCCACGTTGGGCGAATAACTTTTTTTTCTCTCTTATGGCTTTTTATCTTTTTTTTTTTTCCTCCCCTCTCGAGCTCCTCACGGCCCCCACAACCAACAACCCGCAACCAAGCCGGTACTTTATCCTCCCGGCCTGTGGGCAGCCTGGATGCGGGGCGCTCCCCCTCCGCCGCAGACTACAAGTCCCAGCATGCCGCGGGGGAGGGAGGGGCGCGGCGGGAGGCACTGCGCCTGCGCGGCGCGGGGTGGGCTGGGGCCGGCCGCGCAGAATGCGGCGGAGGTGGTGAGGCCCCCGCGGGGAGGGGGCGGGAGGAGGGAGAGTCACTTATAAATGGCGCCCAAGCAGGACCCCAAGCCCAAATTCCAGGAGGGTGAGTGTGGGTGGGGGGGGGCTGGGGGTGGCGGTGGTGTGGGGCAGGGGGGCTTGAGGCGGGGCGAAGGCCGAAGCGAGGCCTGAGGGGCGGTGGGGGGCAGAGGCCTGACCGGGAGCGGCGCTGAGGGGAGGGAGACCGGGCCCCTCATCTCGCTGGGGAGCGCCTGGCTTTAAACCCCTTCGTTGCCCTGGCTTTGCGGCGGTGGGTGGGCCGAAAAGAAACAAAGGAGACGGTTTGAAGGGGGCGGAAAAAAAAAAAAGAAAAGAAATCCTGCTGCTGTTTCGTTCTGAAAGAGTGTCAGTAAGGCGTCCCTGCGGCGGGGACATCTGCCCCGCAAAGGGGCCGGGGTGGCCCTAGGGGGGGACTCCTGGCAGTTCAACCACTGCCCCTCCGCCATCCAGTGGGCCAGCCCTTGCTGGGGGCAGCCGCTGCCCTCCCCAGGTCTCTGCTTCCTAATAAGCAGAGGGTAATTACAGTTCTCCATCCGCCGGTACTTGTGGCTCTGAGGCAGCATTTCGGTAAGGTCTTCAGCTCGGCCAGCCTTGGGCTCCGGTGGTTATGTTCCCTCAGCACAGGGGGTTATTTGATTTTCAGCTTCTGCTGCTCAGCCCTCCCAGTGTGAGAATATGTGGAGAAGATGAATGCCTGTTGTCTTTGTCTCTCTTCCCGTTCCTCGTCCTTCCTACTAGTAAGATGTGGGGCTTTCCTATCCCCTGTTATTCTAAATATGCTTCATTTTCTTGCAGGCATGGACATTCATTGGCATTAAAACTGCTGAAATCTCCTAAGTCTGCCAGGATTTCTATTTTGCTGAGTTTGAAACATGATTATTATTTACCTTTCTTTGAAAGGGAGCTCAGTTTAGGATCCTCATGCAGGAGGAGTCATGGGGCAGTATTTGGGCTACAGCTGGTGGTTGTGGTGGAATCCATATTTATAATAAAACACCAGGGTTTTTTAGGTGAATAAGGGTTAGGATCATGCTTTTTCTGAGACTTATTTTACATACGTTTTAATTTTTAGATAACGGTTGTGGTTGATACAGGCAAATGAAAATGCTAGGCAATGGTAAAGGAAAGCTTACTTCACCCTTTCTCTCTACCAGTTCCTCGCTTTGGCTTCTAAGCAAGACTTTCAACACAATTGTGATTTGTCTTAAAAAGCGCAGTTTGCAGAAGAAGGCCTGGAAGGTGGCCATTTGGGGTAGCTTGAACAACACTGTAATTGTATGAGCTTCATGGCTGCTTGTGTCGGAGCGTGTTCAATTGTGCATCAGCATTCCATGCCACACATTAATACCCGTGGTGTTATTAATCTGCAGAAATAATCAAGATTTTAGTGTATGATTCATGTGATAACAATTAATATGAAATTAATGTGAAATCAAGTGGACTGCAGAAACTAAAACAAGTAGAATTCCAGGCTGAAATTATGTCCACAGCTGTAGAAATACGAGTGACATAAATTTAGTACAGAAATTTAAAATTTTTAGGCTTTTTCCCACAAATGTAAATTTGTTTGTGATCTCAACTGTAACACTAAAAGGTGGAAAAGTGCTGTGAGTAAAGCTTCCTGCAGGCCTAAAGCTTAAATGCTTTATTGTGGCCCTTTACAGCAGGCAAATGAAAAATATTTTAACTGTAGGTTTTCAGGCTAACTGTCCACTGAAGAGTGGTAAGTAGACTTAGAAGTTATCCATATTGGCATTTTTCACAAAGGGTGAGGAGGAGACTGAATTTAGCTTGAAAGCCTATAGGAGCTAGAAAAATCTATATGTCAAGCTAGAAGTATGAGTACCCCGTGAAATTAAGGGACTGATGTTTCTCTGGAGGCATGAGAAATAAGATAGGCATTTGGACAGCTATGAATTAAGCATTATAGGTACTTCAGGTGTTCTGCATCTTGACACTAGCTTTTTTTAAAGCAAATATAAAGTATGTCAAGAGTCTGAGATGTCAGGTTCAATTGTTGAGTTGCTTAAGGCAGTTTTGTTTGCCCATGAGGTGTCTGTTTTCTGGCCTGTCCTGAAGGTGCTGGGCAGCCTCCCACTCCATCATTGATGGGAAAGCTTTGTTGGTAGTTGTACCAGGTTCTTGATCCACAGATTGAGAACCTCTTGTTTTTGTAAATACTCTGCATGTGGAATTCTTGGAGGAGTAGGCAGTTGAATTCTGGCTCCTGGGAGCTTCTCCTTATGTGAAGCTTTTTGACGATGCCTGAGCAGCGTGTAGGAGAGAATGGGCTGCAGATTCAGAGAGGCCTTGTGCGTCTGCCGTCAGCTGGGCAGGAGCAAGAGCCTGTTAGGTTATAATGAAAACAGAACACTTTCTGCAAAACTGAGATTCATGCTGTGGGTTTTTTTTTAAATAAATAATTCTTGGTAAGTGTGGGCATCTTACTTAGAAAGACACTGTATAATAATTGCAATAGAGGTGTGTGATCCAGCAGCGCTTGTGAACACTGATATATGAGGATAATGCAAATTCTCATTATTAACCCTGATTATAAAGACTTTTTTTTTGAAAGTACTGAATGTATCAAAATGGTCACTTCTGTGAGCATCGTTCCAAACCTTTTTCTTTCTCATTATGTGGAAGCATTCTGCCAGTTGAAATGCATTTCTGACATAGCTTTGTGTTCTTTGCAGTGAATAGTTGTTCCAGCTCTATGGAGAGCATGGGGATCCTACTGACTGGATAATAATGACATCTTCAAAGATGCGCAGTTCTTTCCGGTCACCATAGCAATGAAGTAGTAAAGTAGTAGTTGCATCTCGTTCAATCAGGGGCTGGATGTGTCAGGTGAAGTGTGGTAGTAGCCATACTGGTGGAAGAGGCTGTTGCTGGATCTGCTTGTCTCCTGGTATTGGTAGTGAAATAGTGTGTCTGACTTCTCCCTCATCTGCTCTGGGCAAAATCAGGTGGTTTGTCATCAACCACCTGATAAACTGCACAACTGCCTTGACCCTGCCAGAAGTGTGTTTGTGGAATGAGTGCAAGAACTGCTCTGCCAAAAAAACCCTGAGATATGGGGACATTAAATTCCTTTTTGCAGAGTGAGTGCCTCTTTGGAGCCCATCTGGTTAGAAGTTCCGTCAGCGTCGTGTTGCGTGTCTGTGGGGTAGAGAGGCAAATAAAGCCAGAACTGTACAGGATTCAAGAGAGTCAAGGTTAATGGCACAATGTGCCCACTGACTCTATCACTTGAATATGCAGAAAGCGGTTTTGTAGAGCAGTGAAATTTACAGTGGGGGCTATTTTTAAACCTGTAGCCTGTGAACTGGTCCTTCCCCACCCTGGTCATTCCTGCGCAAGGAAGAAGGCATCCAGAGTTGTGTTACTGGTGAGAATGGCTTCTGCTCACCTGCTTCCCAGCCCAGGCTGGGGACTCTGTGTGCTGCACAGCACACACGTGCTGACTGGGATACTTCTCTCCTGTGTGTACTGGAACCAGTGGCAAGAACTGGACGCGTGTTACACCCTGGAGCGTGTTATGCAGCTTGTCTCTCTGAAAATGTGAGGTACTGCAGCTTTCGAGAAGGAAACATCTGTACTCAGATATCCTGTGTTAAGTATGTCCAAATTCTCCCAAGGGAATTAGACCGTGCCATTGCGGGGGGGGGGGGGGGGGGGGGG
>JAOTQQ010000071.1:41047390-41078561 GCA_026546715.1 Gallinago undulata | reverse complement strand
CCTCTGAGGGGGAAATTACGTGACCTAAAAGGACCCTTGTGCGGTATCCTGAAGATTCTTACTACTTATTTGTTTTCAGGATGCCTACAAATGCTTTGATTTTTATGAATGCTAATCTTGTATTTCTTTAATATCTTTTCTTTATCGAGATGTTGGTTTATATTTTTATTTTGCAGAAGCAGTTTGCTGCTTCCACATCAATCAGAGTAACAAGGATCCTGGGGGGGAGAGGAGGGAAAGGGGAAGAAAATGAGTGTTCATACCTCAAAGCGTTGTACGAAGAAGCCTAAATCTTGATACTGAGTTGAATTTGTTCCTACTCATGACTCGTACTGACTTATAAAGCCATTTAATAGACATTCTCTAAATGTTTTACGTAACTGTTACCTTTTGAGAGAAAACAAGCTTCCTTTTCCATTAAAGTCTTATTTATGAATTTCTTCTTTTTAAAGGGAACAATATGCAGAGGGGAAGATGAGAGGTGCTGCTCCAGGCAAGAAGACTTCTGGTCTGCAGCAGAAAAATGTTGAAGTGTAAGAAGCTTTTTATTCTAAAAAAAAACCTGCCACAAACAAAACAACCCACCCTTAAAATCCTACCCAAAAAAACTCCCAAACTTTTGCTTGTCAGTTTTACTATTGATCTTGAAATAGTATTTTTCTTAGAGTAGTTCTGCAGGCAAAACTACATTACTTCTGACACAACCCATACAGAAATTGTGTTTTGCTTTTGTGATATCAAAAAGGCTTTTGTTGAAGTATTTTATTAAAACTGCCACCTCAGATCGTGCAGTGTTTAATACAGAATCGAGGTCCTGAGTAGACACTAACACTCTGTACTCTTTTTGCACTCTTGTTCCTCTTCAGTTAGTGAACTGACACTCAAAAAGCGGTGAGTCTTTGTAAGAGTCCTGTATCTCTGTGAAATCAGTTTCTGTATAGAATTTTACAGTTCTTCTAAGCTGTGCAAGCACTCTTGAACAAAATCCTTAAAATACCTTGCCTTCTCACTGTACAATTGTTAAAACTGCATTTAAAGGGCCTTTGTTTTGATGTTTTTGACCAAACTAAACCCATATGCTGTTAAAAATGGTTTTGCATCTCAAGAGACCAGAAGCAAGCTCAGACATTTAGTAGAAAAAAAGTAAATTCAGGCTGCAACTGTCAGATTTCTTTCATTCCATCCTTTTTGATTTTCAGAATAGGCTTGTTTGGTGTTAGGTTTAGATTCTCATACGTGAGCGCAGCTCTACTGCTTTGCTCATGTGCCAGGAGACTCTTCTGCTTGGGGTGGTGCTTCACTTAACCATGGAGATGGTCATTACCAATGTGATGTTTTGAACTCCGAACTTCATCTATGATTCTAGTCCTCCTGAGGAAGCTGCTGAAATGACATCAATTCCTAAAAGGAGCATTTGGCAGCAGCCTCAGATTTCATGTCTCATTCATGTGCAACCTTGTGTTGAGAGATGTATCATTGATTGGCGAAGTGCAGTGGTAGGGGGTACAGTGTTCTTCTTTTCTCTGGATCCTGAATGCAGATGTCACTGTAGCGTTAGTCAAAGCCCAGCCAGGGCTGTAAATTGTCTCTTGACCTCTGGGGAGTAGACAGATCTGGCCATAATACTGTGATCGTGCTCCCTGGGGTCTGTTGTGGTGGGTTCTGAGGTGCTTCACCACCGCAGCGTTGGTGTGCTCTGTCAGCTCAGGACCAGCCTTTGCCAGGGACCTGGTCACCTGTGTGTCATCATTGGGGGTGAAAAAAAACAAACAAACAAAATGTCTGTTTACACAGTTCCCAATGTGTGTCATTAAAATCTAATTAAAGCAGATCTAAATTATGACCATTGCTTATTCGGCTGCTTGGGAGGTTGTTGCACCTGAGTCCTCTTTCATTTTTCCTCAGTGGGAGTAGTATTAATTTAATGTGTAACCTTGACACAGGTAGTGATGACTCAATTGTGAATGTCTATAATTTGCATTATAGAGAATATCCCAATAGTAACCTGAGGATTAGGTTCCCCATTCTGCCAGCTTTAGTCATCTTGGTAGTTCAGGCTGGTTGTGCTGGGATGAGTTGTTCTGGCTGAGTGAATGCTCAATGTCAACCTGTGCTTGAAATCAAAGTTGGCTTAATCCTCTCAACCACACCTAGTAATGTCGCGTCCAAGGGAGACCCACACAGCACAAATGACTTCTTCTTAAGCCTCTGTGTAACTCCAAAGCTCGAAAGCATGTTACCTGATCTGTCTTTACTCTGTTTGAAACCACCTGGGGAAAGGGAGTGCCTGTGTTCTTTGCTATCATTCCTGTCCTGAGCAAGGGTGGTTGTTTCCAGCATAGCAGAACAGAGTAAGCTAATTCTCTGAAACTTCTGTTTCATGTTGATTGGAAAAATTAATTCCTTGATGGTGGCTTTTCAGAGTTGTAAAGGGGAAGAAGGAAAATGATTGTCATTAGAACAGCAGTCTTGCATTGTGGCAGTTGGTTATGACAGGGTCCCATACGCTTGTTGCACTGATCTTGCTCCTAGTCTCTAGCCATTACCAGCATCCAATGCATCCTTCTAAATTCCACCTGTGCTTCTTTCTACAAAGTCTCCATGTTTTTCTTCCCTGTTTGGAGGCTGAGGAGAGGAAATACTTTGGTTTACCCTAGCAGCGATGCAGGGTTGTGATACCAATTGACCAAACTGGTGCTGCTCAGATCTTGCTTACAGTTAAAGGCAAGATGGCTTCTGAAAAATCTCAAAATACACCTGCAAAATAAAACTTGTGGATTGCTCTCTGTTGTAAATCTATCATCGCAGACGCATGAAGTACTGATGGTGGGGAGGGGGAGAAACTGATCATGCAACTATTCTAAAAGGGTAACACTGTCAACTATTTAGGCCTCAAAATTTACCTTTAATAGCATTCTTGGAGGACTGAACAGAGGGGAAGGTATCTTATTTTGAAACTTGTTCTTTGGATAGCCAAACAATAACAGACAGGAAATAATCTAAGCACAACTTATCCTCCAGGAATGTTCAGTAAGACTATAATATGCTGCTAAAAAGGTAAATTTTTGAATCTTAAATAGATTCTCTTTAAGGCTAAACACGAGGTCTGACATTCTTTCCTTAACTCAACCCCCATTGTGCCTAGATTTTTCAGACGAGATGGAGCGCATACTGTTTGCTGTTTGGAGACCCCTACAATATCGACGCGGTGAGTTAAGGATGGATTGTCAAACCAGGATTTTCATCCTGAAATCCAAATCTCCTTGCTTTCGTAGATTTCTTTTAGAGACTCTTAAAGTCCTCAGTTGTAATGACTTTGTAAGCTTTGGTAGCACTTCAGTTAACTATTAAAAGTACTGCAGTATATCGATTGTTTGGGGTTTTTAAAGCCAGGATGGAGTACCAGTTTTTAGTTTCTCTGAAATATGTACCTTTTTAGATGGGGTGCTGCACGAAGGGAGTAGGCAAATGCATTCAGTGTGTCCGCTCTTTAAAAAGAAGCAGAGGACACCTGTGTTCAGTTTTTTGAGAGTAGACAGTTCTAGAAGGTTGGAGCTGGTCTGGAGTTCTGCTTCCATGGAA
Organism: Gallinago undulata; assembly: GCA_026546715.1. Taxonomy (NCBI): domain Eukaryota; kingdom Metazoa; phylum Chordata; class Aves; order Charadriiformes; family Scolopacidae; genus Gallinago; species Gallinago undulata. The sequence continues at coordinate 41,074,979 of JAOTQQ010000071.1, read as the reverse complement.
ATGGGTAACAAAGCACTGTTTTCTGTAAGGCTCGGGAGCCAGGTGGCTGCCATAGATGTATTAGAAATGTGTGATTTGAACCTGTTCCTTAATGTCCTGTATTTTTATTGTTGGCTGGAGTCTGTCCAGAATAACTGTTTCTGTAAATTGCAGCGAGTGGCTCAAAAAGCTTTTGAGACTATTTGTAAGCAGTATTTGATCAAATAGAAATATGCATGGAATGCAGCTTGTATATATTTGTTTGTAAAATAATTATTAATCTTATCGTAACTAGAAGCTATTATAGGGGGAAAAAAGTATGGTTATAGCAGGTTGCCAAAACTGAAATACAAGGCTTCAGATAGTGGCTTATCCAGCCAATTTTATATGTGGCTCTGCTGAATTCCACCTTCTGAGTTTCTGCTACTTTTCATGGGCCTAATATGATTAACTTGCAAAAACAACCAGAGTTAAAGGATGCTTGGAAAATAAGAAGAGTAACTGAGAGTGTTCTGGAGGGAAGATATGGCACTGAATAACAAATTTGAGAATAGTATCTGGTTTAAAATTATATACATATCCAAGCAGTCTCGTCAGTGATGCTCTCAAAACAGTATCTCAACTGGGGAGTTACTGGTTTCTTTTTCCTTATAATAGAAATCTTATTCTTAATCTGAACATATTACTCAAAAGCATATGCTTCTGCTGCTGGAATAGCTACACCAGCTCCAGCTGGGTCCTTTTCCTGACCTCCTCTGCTGGCTGCTGGTCACCAGTAACACAGGTTTGGGGATAATCAAGTCTAGAATGTTGTTCTCCCCAAACACTCTTTTCACTTTCAGCAGTCTGTAATTAAGGGGCTTCCAAGCTGTAGGCCGTATGCATATGATGGGTTTAATAACCCTTTGCAGGACTGTCTTATAATTTCTGAACCATTTGGACTTCTGGCATCCCCATCATTTTGTGGCAGCGTGTTCTCATTTTAATTGAGTACTCTGTTGAAGAGAGGAGGAAAGAGGATGACTCCCGGTTTCTTAATGTCTGCTGCTTTGCTTTTTTTGGTCTCTTTCGTCTTTACCCCTTCTGGTCAGGCTGCCTGACCCAGCACAGGAGGCATATGTGTATATAACCCTGACTTTGATTTTTATCCTTTTGCTAATAATGTTCAATGGTTTAACTAAACCTTGGGGGAATGCTTCTTCTCACAGCTGAGTTAGTGATCAAGCTGCTTGAGCAATTTCATACTTTTTTCCAACATGCTTATTTTCACCCTTGAATTTTTTCATTTGGCTTTTTATTACTAGTCATCTTATATTAGGAGAGACTTTATGATTTCTTACAGTTTAGCTACAACTGTTGTTTTAGCAGTAAACTGGCACCTTATCTCCTTTTTCTGGCATTTACAGATGTCTTGAATTCAAATGCCTGAGACCAGGTGGTAGCTATCTTTGTTTTTTGCTGCCTGTATCTTAACCAGCTATTGTAGGGAGGTTCTAACAGACCTCTTAAGTTCTTTTAAAGGGCACATCATTTTTGGAAAGTAAAACACTTGTTATCTGCCTGGTCATGGAATCCTTACTGTTGTAGAGTAAGTTAACCTGCCAAAGTCTTGCGATTTTTCCTGATGTCATTTGTCTGTGTTGAATTCTATTTTTATTTTCTACTGACAGGTCTCTAGACATGTCCCAGAATTCACTCCACTTTAGAGCTCTGAGCATTAACACCAACTCCTTTGTGCCAATTGCTGGCTTTTGAGGTGGTACCCAGGGTTCTGTGACAGATAATTGATTCTCTCTTCAGATGAACTTGGGTTTGTCTTTTAGACTTTGCAAACCGGTGGCTGCTTTGACTTGAAGCAGAGGCAAATAACTTGAAATAGAAGGAATAAGGAATGAGGTGGGAGAGCACAAGCACCTGCCTGGGGAATGGTTTATGCTCAATTTTGTGCTTCAGTAACATAGATGTGGTTTACTCTCTGAATTCTTTATACTGAGTTCTTTATATTGCCTGTCTATCCTAGTTTTTGAACTCTGCTTCTAGACTAATGCTTAACATGATTATGCTTTTAATTCTGGAAAGAACTCCTGTTCCCCTTTGTTTTACTCTACGTTTGGAAGAAAAGGCTTTCTCTTCAATATACAGGTCCGTTATCAGTGACTTGACTTGGCAATTTTTCCTTCTTCCAGAGAGAGATGATCTTTATTCTGCCCACACTTTAAGCCTGGTGCTTGTTTGTGACTTGAAGCTTGAAAAAAAGCTTCACTCTTATCTTCAGACCTTCCTAGAAACTCTGCTACTTCCCGACCCAGTTCAAAGCCTGAGCACAGGAGTCACTTGAGATAGTGGTGGATTTCCAAGGAAATAATCTTGTACTGGTAAAGAGTTTTATCCACACAATCTGCAATTTTTTTCAGAGGTTTAACTGGAGTCCTTTTAATAGTGAGCAAATAAAAACATGACTAGTAGTACTCTTAATTAAAACTTTCTGAAAATCATTAGTAAATATTGAAAGTTCAGATAATAATAAAAATACCTGTTAGGGTAGTTTAATTTTGCCATTGATACTCCTGACCTTTCTGAATACTTACATCTCGTGTGCATTGTATTTCAGATGTGTAACATTTTTGGAAGTATAGTTCTTTCTTTGGAATAGAAATAAGAGCTAAGGATAGAGACTTTAGAGAAGTGTGTAAATTAGAAACAGTAAGTGTTGAGAGAAGCATTTGGAAGAAGACAAATATAAGGGACAGCACTATTTAGTACTGTTCCAAACATTTCTCATAAGTGGGAAGTGTAATTGTGATCTCATTGAAAGTTTGCTGGTGGGGTTCCAGGCAGCACATGGGGCCTCGTACGTGTAATTCCGATAGTGCTCCTTAAACTGTCCTCCACTGCTCTAGGGGCAAAAAAGTGTGGGGTTTTTTCCAATCCTTTACTAGAAGTAAATCTCAGCTGACTGAGATTTATATGATAATTCCCAGCACTTCTAATTCCTTGTCCTGTATTTTGTCTCTTAAGTGATTCCTGAAATACAGAAATAAAACAAATCCAGTGTAGTTTTCCAAGAGCACTTGGAAAGTATAAAACATCTGCAGATGTCTACGTGTCAGTCAGTACCATTTTCAAGTACTTGTGTGTTCTTGGCACGCCTTCTGGGGCTTTGTAGGTTTAAGTTTAGGGATTTCCCCCCCCAAAAAAGGGTGAACTGTAACCTGTGACACGAAAACCCTGTAGTATCATAACTGATGCTAAGTCATATCTGACATTTCTTTGTGCTTTATCTAAACCCTCCATAGGCCACTGAGCATTCCCTCGTTGTTCTCAACTTAGTGGACAATTTTTCTGGCTTTGTGCTTTCAGTTCTTTGGGTAGTGCTGTCTCTATATTTGCAATAATCTGTGTTCTTCTTGCAGGAAAACAAAAAAGAACAAACAGAAAAGTAAGTATATCTTTATTTTGTATATAAGTGGATTTCCCTAGTGAAAGATTCTTAGCTAGAATAAGATCTTAAATCTGCCTCACCTCAGTTTATTTACTATCTCCTTGTGTTGTTCCTCTTGGACTGCAGATGTCCCTTCCTCCTCTTGGGAGGAATTAATCCTTTTCCGGTTTGTACACAAACTACTTGTTTCAGTCTGTCAAGAATTTGACCTCTTGTAAATTAAAACCAAAGCGATATTGCCATGGGGCTGTTGAAATAATTTCATAAGTCAAACTGCTGTTTCCTTATTGAGATGGAGAGGTGACAGATCTGTGAAGCTGAGCTGCAGGTTCCAAAAGTTCTGCTGAAGGATGTTACAAGCACTGACATACTGGTTTGTTTTTAATGCAGAAACTGCCATCTTCAGATCAGTGTAAATATAGCAGCTTAAACAACTGTCACAAATATGCAGAACTTCCAGAACACAAGAAATATTGAAAATAAAAACAACAACAAAAAAAAGAGAAAAGGTGGCCTAAGAGAAATAAGAGTCTGACTTTTAAGTCCTTCTACATCGTGTTTTTTTTTTTACTGGTATTTCTCACTGAGGTACCTGATTTCTTAAGCAGTGTCATGTCTCCTTTCTGTGCAGCTCCGGGGATTGGAGAAGGGAGCAGTTCCAGTGAGACTCCTCAGCCGCCCAGGAAGAAGAGGGCGCGAGTAGATCCAACAGTTGAAAGTGTAGGTATTCTTGATTCTCACAGGATTCTGGAGAGCAGACAGGCAGGTTGCGTTGCTCAGGAACGCAGAGAGCAGTGCTCTGTCCTGCAGTGGGAAATGCTACAAGTTGCAAAATGAACGTTCCCAAGAGGCCTTGAGAAAAAGAAGCTATTTGAGAAAAAGGAGCTTGTGCCCTCTGGAGCCTACAAGAGTTACTTGTAGTAATTCCACAGTTCAGTGATGTCTCAGTTGTGAAAACGGGGAATATTGGCGACTCTTAGCTTGGTTGGTTGTCTGAAAGTCATTGGTCTGGCTTCACTTTTTGTTTTTTTTTAGGAAGAAACATTTATGAACAGAGTTGAAGTAAAGGTGAAAATCCCTGAAGAGCTGAAGCCGTGGCTGGTAGATGACTGGGACTTGATCACCAGGCAAAAGCAGGTAATTTGTCAGAAGAGCAATCTGGATATGTATAGGCAAGGACACTAAAACTGGAATTTCATATCCTTTTCAAGTGCTGCATAGTGAAATCTCTTGTAGAGTTTGCCAGCAGCCTGGTGGCTTATTGCCAGTTCTTGTTCCACTTGGATTTTAACCAAAGGTCTCCTGTGAGCAGGACCACGCCTTGGCAGCTGCATGTAAACTTGTCTTCAGACTGTGGAGCTCTTATGAATGGAAACATATGAGTGAAGTGGGTCCCATGCCTCAAAAAACACCTTTGTGACTTTGGCATGGCCCGGTGATGGATCTGCAGGGGCCATGTGTGTTTTGCTGTGTCCCTTGGACTTTTGGGGTAACTGTAGCAGTTCATCAGGTTGCTGTTGAGCAAATGTGATATGGAAACACGGGTATAGTCACTGTTACAGGGTGGGTTTTTTTCTTGCTATGTACAACTGAAACAGTTAGGTGTTCGTTTAGTATCACTTAACATCTGAACCTGTTAATTTTATCCTAGAAATGTTGTGTATGTTGATTTAAATGTAGCATGCAGATATAAATGTTTGCATAAATTAAGAGAAGTTGTGTTTGTTTGGTTTTGCTTCTTGTGTAGCTCTTCTATCTTCCTGCCAAGAAGAACGTTGACTCCATTTTGGAGGATTATGCAAACTACAAAAAATCTCGAGGAAATACCGATAACAAGTAAGAAGTGGTCATTTCAAACCTTAAATGCTACTTTTACTGGTGTTGTTGGACTCTTGTTTTGTGGGAAATCTGGTAAGGTTGTTAAACATGTCCCAGCTTTAGGTCCAGCTTTGTGTTCTAAGCCCAAGGTGATTGAGGAGCCTAGAAATGTTTGAGGGGGTAACTCAAGAATGCAGTTCTGCTTTTCAGGGTGTTATTTCTGCTTTCTCTAAGCCTTTTTCGTAAAGGAAGCTGATAGAAACCAAGTGAATAGTTCTCCATCCCTTCATTCTGGCTCAGGCTTCTGAGTTGGGTGAATAAATTCAGTGGCACTTGCAATGTATGAGCTGAACAAACTTCTTAAAGAGATGCCTGCTGATGAGTAAAGCATTACTTTGGGGGGGACAGGGAGGTAGATGATGACTTTTAAAAGAATCAGATGGACAAAGCTAATTGCTTTGACAGCTTTGAAGACTCCTATTTCTAATTACCCCAGTAGTCCAGCCCTGACAACAAACAAGGTGTGTTTTACTCTTGAACGAAGCTTTCCTGTTTTGAAGGCAGAGGAACCAGAAACTTGAAGTTATCTCTTTCCATTCAAGAGGAAGCACATTGTTGACTTGTCAGGGTGTTTCATCTTTCTTTCATGTAATTGTCCTAATGTCTGTTCTAAACTGGTTTGCATTGTTTGCAGGGTGGAGTGAGGGTTGTACTTCTCAGATGTGCAGTGTCACTGCTAATTCCTGTCCAGTTACTCTCCAATTAGCTGGGAAGTTGGATGCTGTGGGAATATGGCAACTGAGAGAGGCTGAATGAGAAAGGGTCAGTTGCCTGAAATGTTGGGTGTCTGTCCCTTTGCCTTAAGCAGGATTTTGGTCTGATCACTTGTAGTCTTGTGCTTTTAAACTGCTGTGAGTGGGGTTAACTTTGGTTGAAAAGAAAAGAGTTGGGAAATGTCCTTGGAAATCCTACTGTTGCTTTGAAAGGACAGCTCTAAGAGTTAGTTTCTTTACACAAGTAAATGACTAAAAGCAAGGCTTTCCTAGCTTTGCCTAAATTCGGAGTTCAGAACAGTCCATATTTAAAGGAGGTCTTGAAATGCATCACTCTCGGCAGCTGTACATTTTAGTGTCTCCAGACAAATTTCCTTGAAAAAATCTTAAAGAACTTTAAGAAGCCTTCAGAGTTTGATGGACTCCCCAAGCCTCAGCTTGTGTCTATCCAGTCTCTAGAACAAGACTTGCAGTGTTTTCTGTTCACCAGGGAGTACGCGGTCAATGAGGTAGTGGCTGGAATCAAAGAGTACTTCAATGTCATGCTGGGAACTCAACTGCTGTACAAGTTTGAGAGGCCCCAATATGCTGAAATCTTAGCAGATCACCCAGATGCTCCAATGTCTCAAGTCTACGGTGCCCCACACCTACTGAGGTTGTTTGGTGAGTACAACATCTAGAGATTGGAGAGCAGTTAGAAGCATTCAAGTGCTGCCTTTTCCTCTCTTGAGTCTCTCTGGGTGTGAACTACAGAAATGATTTCTTTCATTCTTTCCTTACTCCGTGTGCCTAAAAAGCTCATTCAGGGGGGTGGAGATGGAAATAGGTTTTCAACAGTCTGGTTATTTTAGATGAGCATGTCTGTATTGGAATAGATTCCTGGGCTGCTTTATATGCTGCTGCAAGGTTTTAGACTGTTCTGAAATGCTTACTGAAGTTGTTGTTTATTGTAATTAACAACCCTGCTTCTTTTGGAACAGTTCGGATTGGGGCTATGCTGGCTTACACTCCTCTGGACGAGAAGAGCCTGGCTTTGCTGTTAAACTATTTGCATGACTTCTTAAAGTAAGTATTACTTAAGTCTTTCAGCAAGAAAGAAAAAGTGAAGTAAGCACGGGGTACTGTAATGTCAACAGTTGTTATTTAACATTTTTATGTATATAAAATCTTGGGCCTGTGCATGGCATCTTGGCTGAAGGCAGCAGTGAAGCTTCCCCAGACTCAGCAGTACGGGGACAGGACTCAGACTGGTTTTAATTCCCCTCTGGTTACACTGAGGCTATTGCTAATTAGCTGTGTGTTTATGCATCTGTTAATCTGCACTTTTAAACTGTCCACGTCTGCTGCTTTCTTCAGAATAAATGCTTCGGTGTTTATTTGTTATTGCTATAAAAAGCAGATGCCAGTTACAGCCAACTGCTGAAGAACAGGGCAGTTCCTCAGCCACAACTGAGCAAGTGTTAAAAAGTTATGGTCCTTACTCCTGGTAGTGCTGGGACAAACTGCGGTTGTACTTCTAGTGCCTGCAGTGCCCTGTGCTGCTGGAGACATTATACTGAGGATGAAAACCTCATCCTAAATAATTCAAAACTTTAATGTGAATTTTTTGGAGGGTGAAAAAGAACTACAACCACCAGATACTTGGTTTCAGGCAGGTGCTGAAAGGCTCCCTGGCTGCTCTCAGGAGCTCTGAGAGTCTGGGGTGTCAGACCTGTGTTCCCCCGTGCGTCTGAGGGAGCGTGGCTTTGGCAGCTTCCCTCCACCTGCGCCGTGCACCAGGAGCTCGGCGTGTCGGTGCCACGGCTCCTCTGTGCACTCACCCAGGCCGGGTGTGCGGGGTGAGGCGCTGAGCTCACGGCGCTGGCACCGCTCCTCGCTTCTGCTCTGCTGGCAGGTTTCTCAGGAGAATTTACCAAAGCCCTGAGCCTCCATTTGTGATTATGTCGCAGAGAGGAGAAACGTCCTGTGCAGTTTCATAAAAGGATCTACCGATAGCGTTTGGAAATACTGGTTTGTAAATAATAAGGCTAACAAAGTGCTAAGCTGTTTTGCCAGTAAATGCCAGCTTTTCCCTCTGTGTGACTGGATACACTGCTGGAAGTTCGAAGAAAACCCTTACAAGTCCAAGGCAGCTCTGCAGCGAAGCTGGAGATGGATGGGCCAGATTTCCAGGGCAAACTTGTCAGGAATAGTCCCTGGGTCTTGAGTTAATTATAGTCTTTTGGGTAACTCTGAAAAAACCACAAGTGCTTGTTTGGAATTGATGAATTGATATTTTTTCAATTTAGTTTTTTAACGAGCTGTTAAATCTTTAATTGTTTTACAGAGCTGACTGTGGTGGATACATGTTGGTTTTCTACTCTTGAAATCGGGTGTTATGGTCAGCAAACACCTCTAAGAAATCACTCGTGTGATGCTCAGCAATGGAGACTTTGGGCAAGAAGATAATTTAATCTTTTTTTTTTTTTTCCTAGGTATTTAGCAAAGAATTCCTCCGCCTTGTTTAGTGCCAGTGACTATGAAGTAGCCCCTCCTGAGTACCATCGGAAAGCAGTATAATCCTCTGCTGCTTTACGGCCACCCGAGAACCCCACCCCTGTCGTACTGTCTGCATCCTGTTCTTCACCTTCCTATTGCACAGGTCTCTATTGCACAGATGGTGTAAACGGAGAGTGAATAAAGTTGTGTGTTTAACGTGGAACCCGCATTTGTAAGTTCTGAAGATTTCTTGTCCCCAAACGGGGGCTTGGAGTTAAACGGGAGCTCTTTGGTGTTTCTGGCTTTGCTGCTGTGGTTTGCATCGGTGGAACGTAAAAGAGTGCGTTATGTTTCGGTGTGTGAACTTGTCCGTGCTCGTGGGTCTGTTCTGACGTTAAGATTTGCTTCACTAATTGGCTTTATTGCGTGGTAACGAGAACCACAGGCTCTCGGAGCCGTGAGGGTGGTGCCCACCCGCTGTCGGTGCTATCGATGAGTCTGACTTTCAAACCCACTCACTTTCTCGGTGTTGGAAGTGAAATGTTTGGTCCATAAATGTATGCTTTTATCTTGGTAGCTGAAGGACTGTGACTTTTTTTTATATTCTAACCATAGGAAAACGCATTTATCATATTGTAGTGTCCTGGAAAATGTTGGTCTTTCACAGAGCTGTTTTACAAATCTTCAAATAAACTTTTTTTTTAATTTCAAACGTTTCTAATATTTGTGTTTGTATCAGTCGCTGCTGTGCGATGGCATCCTGTCGGGTGTGAGCTAAGAGTAGTCTGAAGTTCTGCAAGATTAACTTGGAGACGCCGTGTTGCTTCTTAATTCCAGGGAGATGTAGTTGCAGCCCATCCAGCCAGCTCCGGTGGGTGAAGCGGCTTCTTTTCCTCCGGGATCACTGCCCGGTCTGTAAGTAGAGAGAACACGTTTTCACTGTTTGTTGCAGAATTCTTCAAAGGCTTGTTCCTGAGAGCCAGGACCCTGAGAGCAGGCGCTGCCCGGCTTCTGTCGGTCCCTCTCCTGTTCCGATCCGGAGTTCCCTGTGCAGTAACCCCTGCGGTGGTGAACTGGGGGGCAGCGGGGCGTGCTGAGACCTGCACCTCGGGCTGGAGGATTTAATGTCCCTCTGGGAGCTGTTACAATTCCCCACGCGCCGGTGCGTGTCTCAGTCCCACGGCAAAAAGAGCTGAAAGGGGTGGTAGAGAAAAGGTTGTTGGAGAGAGAAGAGCTGGCACTAACGGAGGGGGGGGCTGGTGCTGCCGGGTGCCCCGTGTGTGCTCATTCCTGGGCAGACACATGTTGTGCTTGGCTTCGGCCCCTCCGTGTCAGAGCCTTCCCTCTCTCCTGGGTGCTGGTGCTCCCTGCGAGCTCACACACGTCTTCTGGGAAGGTCACTGGTGGAATTCTGTCGGCTGCACAATTCCTGGCTCACTCTGTTGTGTCAGTCTGTCCTGTCTTGCTTTTGTTTTCTTTTCCCTGATTTCCTGGGTGTTTCCCAAAGCAGCTTCTCTCTGCTCAGGCACGACAAAATCAGAAATTGGGCTATTCCAGCCCCCAGTGACAAGCCATCTCCTGTTCAGGCCTTCTGTCTGTGGCTCCTCCTGCCTTCAGGCCTCTTGAGAAACTCCGCAGGGCTCATGTAGGTCACTTCTACAGTAGGTCGGTGCTGTTTGTGAGCAGTGTGTCCACATGCTTCATTAACTGGATGCTAATTTCCCACCCTGTGAGAGTAGAATTCTGCCAGCCCTTGGGTCATGGCACAGTGGCTTTGCTTTGTGTGGCCAACACTTTCTCACCTTGGTCCTGTGTCCGTGGGCCAGGAGCTGACATTCCCACTGGAAGTGGCTTCATCCCCCGTGGTCAGCAAAGCCCTGGACTCCATCCCAGGTGAATTCCCCATCCCTTCAGCCGGGAGCAGGGCGCTGTCTGGGGCGAGGATGGGAAGAAGATCGAGGTTTTCGGTCACATCTCTCACAAGTGCTGTGGGACTTGGCTGTGCTCCAGGTAGCTGCTGTTTCTAGGCAAAATACCAGGTTTTGATCACAAACCTTATGGCAGGAAACCAGAGTATGAGGGGATCTGGGTCCTACTCTGCCCAGGGCATTCTCCAGTGCTGGTGGATGTGAGTGTGGCCTTTCCAGGGGGGGGGGACACACAACACCCTCCCGTGCCGTGGCTTGTGTGTAAAGATGGGACCGTGCCCAGGCTCTTGGTGGCTCCCGAGGTGGGTGCCTGGACAAGGATCCAGCTGGGTCCTTGCCCTCCCTCTGCCCTTTTATTCCGAAGCACAAAGCGCTTGAATGGATTGTGCTCTGTGTGGGGCGGTGCTGGGCGAGGGGGGGTCTGGGGGGCTCCACCAACAATGCGCTATTTAAAGGAGCAGCGGGATCTCGCCTTTCATGGGAAAGAACAATATTGGGCAATGATGTGAGCGGAGGTTGCCATGGAAACGGAGGCAGGGCCGGGCAGCAGCTGCGGTGCTGGGAAGGTGGATTCCTGCGGAGGAATCTGTCCGGAGGAGCGGATGGACGGACACACAGACAGAGAGCAGCCAGGGGGGCTGAGTCCCCTCGCCCAGTCCCCTCACCCAGCCCCACGCCAGTGGGAGGAGAAGCCCCGGAGCTGGGGGGGGAGAGTGGGTGTGAGGAGATGGGTGCTCTGCTGAGTGCGTGGTATTGTTAACTGGGTTAATGAGGCTAATTAGCCACTGCTATTTATTTATCATGGCCCTCACCCAGATGAAGAGCCAGGAGTCTGTTCTGAGCCCGAACAATGTGTTCATCCTCTGCCAAACTGCCCCAAGAGCAAAAACAACCTTTGGCTGCGGGCACACTCGGCTTTGCAGAGCAGCGTTTGTACCTGAGGCCTGCGGGGGTCTCCTGGTGACCCCTGGGCTGGCACCCGGGGCTCCCTGCTAGCCCACGGGAGAGCCAAGCGCAGGCCAGCCAGGACGAGGGTGGACCAGGGATCCAGAGGTGCTGCCAGCACCAGCCTCCCTGGGCAAGGGGTGACCCCATGAGGCTCACAGTTTTCCTCTTGTATGGAGGGAGCCTGTTCCCCTTCCCTCCTTTACTGCTTCCGTGCTGAATTCGGGAGAAATTATCCATTCTTTTTTCCTGGCTGTGTTTGCAGGTGGCCGCTGTGCCAGCGGGCAGTCGGAGGCAGCCCTGTCCCCGTGTCCCCGGCCCAGGGCCTTTCAGGTGGGGGATGTTTTGGCTGCAGGAGTAGAAGGTCCCCAAGGTTTTGCTCCGGTGGCACTCGGCCTCCCCAGGGAGGAGAGGATGCTCCTGGTGTCTCTCCCAGCTGGGAAGGCTCTGCTCCTTCCAGCTCCTCCTGGGAAGGGTGAACTCTTCCTGGCCCGAGGCATTAATTATCTGCTTCCAAACAGCAATTTCACGCTGAGCTGGGAGTGAAAGCCCTGCTGGAGCACAGGCTGTGTCTCTCTCAAGGTGAAGGGTGGCACCATGTGCCTTGTACCCGCTCAAGGAACAGCCCCCTCTGCTCCAAACGCTATGGGGCACGTGTGGCCTGTCCCAAGGCACAGTGACCTCATGGGTCCGAGGCCAGACCACGGCTGGGGACTCATCTCCCTCGTTACCCGAGTCTCTTCTGAGCCAGACTGATGGAGCTGTGCCAACATCCCTCTGTCCCTCTGGTTCTTGTATCCCTGGAGAGGTGGAGGGGGCGCCCGGAGCCCTCTGCAGACCCCGGGGGGCTGTGGGGCTCGAGGGGCCAGAACTGGGTGTCCCTGGGACGGGGTTACACCCCCTGGGGAAACTGCTGCAGCGATTGTGGAGGAGGAAACGAAGGGGGTGGCCTGGAGGGGAGGGGGGTGGAAGTGGGGCACCACAAGACCCCCACTGCGCGGACTGGGAAGAGCCCCCCCTTCCCTCCCGGCACCCAGCAGGGAGTGACCGAGCCTGGGGGTGCTCAACTGCCCGAGTTGCCCCTAGCAGAAGGAAAAATACTTTATTTGGGAGGCTGTTGATGAGCAGCCATCACCAGCTGCCCCTCGGGGTGACCCCGGCTGGGTGGGAGCGGGTGCTGCGCGGCGGCCGTCGCTTCAGCCCCACGTCCTGCCCCACGTCCTGCCCCATGCATTGTTTCGCCTTTTTCCTTCCTCTGCTCCAGCCCCGGGGTGGTTTCCTGCGCCGGGGGGTGCGGAGGGGCTGGGTGCATCCTCGCCTCCTCTTCCTGCCGCCGCTCAGCGCCTGCCTCGAATGGGATCCTGATGCTCCTCCATCCCCCGGGCCAGCCCCCCCCTGCTCGGCCGCGGCGCTGCGTCCCCCGGGACAGAGGAGAGGGGGCCACCAGGTGCTTCCCGTGGCTTCTCTTGAGCTCAGCCATGGCAGGAGCATCCTTACAGGTGAGCGTTTCCCCGGTGCCCTCCCCCTGTGCGTGGTGTCCGTGGGGCGCGGGGATGTGCCAGGGGCATCGGGGGGGGCTGTGGGGAGCTGGGGCTGCCCGCGTGGCCCGTAAGGTGCTTACACCAGGAGGAAAGAGCTCACAGGTTCCCCCCCCCCCGCGGGGGTGCAGCCAAAGTCCATTAAGCCTCCGTGGGGCTCCCTGTTAATTGCAATGGGGTTTTGCAGGCGCTCACCGGGCTTTACACGCGCTCTGGTGCTGCGTGGGGATCAGGCCAAATCCCTGCCCTGCTCGCTCCTGTTAATTAGCAACAGGGGGTGGAATTGGGGAGTTGCAGGGGGGGAGTGCAGAGAGTCCCGGCAGCCACCGGCCCGTCACCCCGAAGGGCCCCTCGGTGTGTGTCACCCCCCAAGCCCCGGGGGTCAGGAAACCGCCAGCACCTTCTCTCCAAGAAAATGAGGTTTCTGCAGCGGCTGGGGGACGAGGGAGGGCGAGGGGCTCTGCCTCCCCCTGCCCCTGAGCAGTGCCTGTGGGACATCTCTCGCCTCGGGGGCCGAGGACATCCTTCCCCCTGGGGTATCACAGCCCACGCTGGCACTTTCTGGGGGCCGTGGGGTGCAGCACCCTGTCTGGAGCCGCTCGTTGTCCCCAAAGTCTTCCTTGTGCTCCCGGGCAGAGACCCCTCCTCGGCAGGAGGGTGAGGAGTTCCTGGAGAGGCTCCCGGGTGGCTCCCGGCTCTGACGCTGCTCCTCACCTTTAATTTGCACCGAAGGGTGGCTAAATGCAGAAACAAAGGCTGCTCACTAATTAGTTTATCCTTTAAAGCTGCCCTTTCAGGAGCAACTGAACCATCCTGGAAATGCTTCCTCCTCCCGGGGCTGCGGAGGGAGGTCATGGAGCTGGGGAAAGCGTGTGTGTTCCCTGTGTGTGTGTTCATTCCCTCCTCCTCATCTCCCGGAGGCTGCGGAGATCAAAGCCCGTGTGACAGCGCGGGGTGTCACCAGCTGAAAGCGGTGGCCGGGACCAGCTCTCCTTCCTTCCCCCCGTGCAGCAAAATAATCAGGAATAAGCAGCAAAGGCTCCCGCGGGTGGTCCCTGCGCGGCCGGGGACCGGGATGTGACACGTTGCTCCTCCCGGGAGCGGCTTTAGGAGCAGATTTGCTGAGAAATCACATCAATCCCCAGGGATTCTGCGGAGAAGCGTGAGAAGCTTTTGAAAGGCTGTGGGGAATCTGTGCCTTTGAACAAATCCCACCAATGAAGTACAGGGCTGCGCCACTTTTAGTTCTTTATGGGTTTTCTTCTCACTTTCTCTTTTTTTTTCTCCCCTACTCACTGGGTCACCTCATCCCTAGGGGTGTGCAGGGAAGCGTGTCCTTATGGAGCGGGGGACACCAAACTTTAAGGAAGTTTTGGGATTGGGTTTTTTTCGTTTTGTTCTGCTTCTCAAATTTGGAGAATGTTGTGCAAAAAAAAATGTCTTACCCTAAATTTGTTGCCTTTCAAAATGGCAGCATGTGGCTTCCTGCCACCTCAGAAGGAGGTCTCCAACTGCTCCCAGATCCCTGGATCCCATCCCTGGAGGGGTTCAAGAGCAGGTTGGAGGAGGCTTGGAGGAACCTGGGCTGGTTGGTGGGAGGCGTCCCTGCCCAGGGCAGGGGGTGGCACTGGGGGGGTTTTAAGGTCCCTTCCCACCCAAACCAGTCTGTGTCACAGCAAAACAGCCTGGTGGGAAACTCCTTACACAGAGGGACGAGGCTCCAGGAGCGCGGTGCTGCAGGGAGCCGCTCGTCCACCCCCAGGGGGGATCCTGCCAGAGCTGGACCAGCAGAGAGGCTGAGATATTTTGTCCCTAGTTGTCCTCTGGGACATAAAAGCTTGTCCTTGTTTTACCTGCAGTGTGTGGGAGCTCTGGGGTGCACCCTGGGGCTCCCGGGGGGGTTCAGCTGCCCAGAAGGGGTTTGTGAAAGCGCCCGGTGCTCGGACCTTCCCGCAGCTCTGTTTGCCTTGTGCCTCTGCTGGAGCTGCTGGGTGGGCAGGGAGGTGCTCTGTGCCAGGCTGGGGCCATGTCCTGGCAGCTGCCGCCCTCCCTGCTCCGACACGGACCCTTTTCCACCCGGATTGTGGGTGGAAATTCAGCCGCCGGCCCCGGGAAGGAGGGAGCCGAGCCGCTCGCCAGGGCTGGAGCTGGAGCTGGGGAGCGGGGAAGGGGCCACCCAGAGCTGCGGGGGCTCGGGGAGGATGCCCTGGAGGAGAGCGGAGCGTGGGGAAGGGGCTGCCTTCCCCCTGCCCCAGGGCTTTGAGAGCCGTGGTTGGTGAGCACCCACCCCGTTGGGGAAGTCCCGAGTCCCTCCACAGCAAAATGAGATGATGATGTTTAAAGGAGGGGAAAAACCCCCCCAAACTGCTCAGAACAGCATCAGTGTCTCGCCAGCCGGGGGGGCAGCCGGGGGCGACCCCTTGGGCACCTGCAGCCTTGGGTCCCTGCCCGCTCCGTCTCGTTCCGCTGCTGTCTGGAAGCGTGTTCGGGGGGGCTGGGGGCAGCGGGCAGGGAAGGGGCCGGCAGAGATGCTGATGTAAACCCGGGGGCTGATGTCACCCTGGGAGCCCGCGGCCACCCGTGCCCAGCATCGGGGAGGCTGGGGGGAGGCTGGAGCAGCTGGGGGGGAAGGAGAGGTGTCCCAGATGGTGGGTGTCCCAAACAGGCATCGGGCAGGAGCTCTGGTGGGATGGGGCAGAGGCTGGTGGCAACGTGGCTCTGGGGAAGGGTGGCCAGGGTGCAGGGAGGTGAGGACCACCTGTGCCACAGAGGGGCACAGCGGGGATGGACGTGCTGCCCGTGTGTGCTCTGGGAGGAAAGCCACCAGCTGGTCCCAAACCGGGGACGGTTCCTGGCAAAGCTGCTGTTTTGGGAATATTTCTCCTGTTGTCACATTTGTTCCTGCTGGACGTTGTTGCCGTCGCTGCTGAGCCCGTGGGGAGGGTGACTCCTGCTCCCCTGGAGCACCCAGCTGGTGTCTGGGACGAAACAGCCCCGTTCCCACCCCCTGTCCTCTGCCTGCTGCTTCCCCACACGCTGGCCCCGTGGTGGCTTTACCAGGTCCCCGGCACAGCAGACGAGGTCGGTGGCTCTGCGGTGAGGTACGGGCACACCCGAACCTGGGAGCCCGAGCAGGGGAGATGGTGTGGCCCATCCACCCTGGCTCCTGGCCCTGCGAGAGCCCTCGCGAGCACCCCGAGGGAGAGGAAGGTGGCTGGGGCACGGTGGAGCCCAGCCCCTGGCACCCCGCTGCGTGCCCGCTCTGCGGCCGGGGCGGCTGCCCTGCAGGGCCGCGGGCTCGTTATCAGCCGGACGCTCCTGCTGCTGCAATCACTGCTTTTGTTTTGTTTAATTGGGTGGAGAGTGGAAACCCGGCGTCCCCTTTCCGAACAAACAAGGGGGATTTATTACCCGGGGCCCCAGCTCTCGGAACGGGACTCGTGAGGCTCCCACCCCTTCCCATCTCAGCCTCATCCCTGAGCTCTCCATGGAAACGGGCTGAGCAGAGGCAGGAAAGGGGCAAGTTTCCGCAGGGGGGGGGGACACGGGGGCTCCGTGCTCTCTCCCAGCTCTGCTCCTGGTGCCCTCCCCCCACTGAGAGGATGCTCAGGGCTTCGGGGAAGGGGTGGCTGGGTTTCCTGCCCAGCGCTGCTGCTCCGGTGCCTGCTGACATCGAGGAGACAGAGCAGGAGAGCCACGTGGCAGGGACTGGGCTGTGCTGCTTTTCAAGGGATTTTTTTTCCCTGTTTGCTCCCTGGATTCCTGAGGTAGCTCAGCGATGGCGTGTGACCCCTGGGAACGCCGGGAGTGAGGAACGCCGGGGCTGGCTGAGCTCCTGCCCCAGCCCTTGCCGGTCCTGATGTCCTGGTCCTGCCACCAGCCCAGCCCAGGGCCGGTATCTCCACCCCACCCAAACCAGTGTGATGGGGCTGTTGGTCAGGAGCCCTGACCTGCATGAACCCCCAAGCCTCAGCGTGAACCCGGCTGAGATGGAGGTGGTGATCCTCCTCTCCGGGCGGGATAATTACTTGCTTGGGTCTTCCTCGCATGATTCCTGGTCCAAGGTGCTCAGCAATTAGCCCTGGGGAGCGGCTGGGGAGTAGTTTCTCCTGTTTGTTCTTTCTCACGGGAGTTTCACATCAGCAGCTCTTCCCCGTAATTTGTTCCGATGTGTCTCCCTGCCCCAGCTGAACCCGGGTGGCAGCTCTAACCTCACCCACCCACACGGCCAGGCCAATAAAATGCTCCTCCTGCCGAAAAGCCAACATCTGCAGGTGGGGCTGAGGGTCCTCAAGCTGCTTGGGAAGGTCCCTCTGCTTCCCTGAACTCCTCGCCTTCACAGGGCAGAGGTACCCCAGTGCCCAGGTAATGTCCTGCAAAGAGATGCAGCTACACATGCCGGTGGTTTGGGTATTTTTTCATCCTGGGAGAATTAACGATTTATAGAAATTAATTTTGATTGAGAACTGGTGTGTCGCAAAGAGTGTTGGCCTTTTTTTTTTTTAAAAAAAAAAAAATGAGGGAAAACTCAGCTACCCGAGAACATTCCCAAGCTGGTGCCTGAGCCAGGCCTCCGAGGCACACAAGGAGGGGAAATCAATCACCGGAGCAGGGGAAACTGAGGCAGGAGGAGGCAAGAGGTTGAGCAGGTGCTGGAAGGAGAAGGTGGCACAGGACAGAGAGCTGGCAGCCGCGGGGTACCAGGCAGGGAGCTGCCAGGGGTGGGCTTGGGGACCCTCCCGTCTCTGCTTGGGGCTCCCCGTGTCTCCCATGGCCCCGAGCTGCTGGGGTCTGACCGAGGTGGCTGAAAGATTCGGTGGTGGAGCTTTAGAGCCCCTCCTCTGGCTGCCTGCCTTTGCCCCCCCCCATCTCCTTTCCCTCGGGAGCTGGGGGCTGCCCCGCTCGGAGCCCCGAGGCAGGGGGCACGCAGCGCCGTGACGGGGTACACGGTCCCGCCGGGGGCCACGTCCGAGCCGTGAGACCAAACACGGCGGGTGCCCCCGAGCTGTGTCTGGTATGTCCCCCCCCCGGCCCCCGCTGGAAACAGCCCGGAGCGAGGGGGCCAGGACCCCCCATCCCTCGGCACGTTCCTGCTTTTACCGCGTTAAAGACCGTGTCTGTGACAGGCGCTAATTTGGGGCCGCGGTACATCTGCGCTGGATTCCCCGCACGGCACAACGAGAGCAGGTGTAAAATTAGCTGGATTATTTCGGGGCTGGCAGTTACCAGTGCTCCCTCACTAAAAACCCCACTGCTCCCTCACTAAAAACCCCACTGCCCCCTCCCGTCCCCCGGGGCTGCCTCCCGCGCCCCATTCCAACCGCCCCCGGAATTAGGCTGCAGGCAAAATCTCGTTATCCAGGAGGAGGTTTAGAGGGAAAGGACACCATTCCTGCCTTTAGGAATCGATCCATATTAGGATCAGTTAAACATAGCAGCCTTCCGCTCCCGGTGGCTGGCGAGAGCTAGGGA
Source organism: Gallinago undulata (assembly GCA_026546715.1). Taxonomy (NCBI): domain Eukaryota; kingdom Metazoa; phylum Chordata; class Aves; order Charadriiformes; family Scolopacidae; genus Gallinago; species Gallinago undulata. The sequence continues at coordinate 41,056,606 of JAOTQQ010000071.1, read as the reverse complement.
AGCCCCATCAGAGGCTGAACGGGTGTAACTGGGCGTTTCTGGTCTCTGCCACAGCTGGGGAAAAGATCGTGTGAAATAATTAACATGGAAATGTTAATCAGCATTAGCCGTAGTCCAAATTCCATTATCAGGAATGCTAAATACAGCGCAGGAAAGTGCTCGGATTAGGCTGGCTCGGCGACCGGCTCTCTGCCCCGACGTTTGGGTCTCGTGCTCCGGGATTTAGGCTTTTATTTCTAATACAAGTAATTTTCCTTCCCTCGCCAGCACGAACACGAAGAATGTCAAGAGGCAGAGCAGCTGTAGGTCGGGGGGAGTGGGGGGGGGTGGGCAGCCTGGAACGCTCCTGCCGGGGCTGTGGCACGGACCGGTGGGCGACCCGGCGGGGATGCGGGAGATGCCACCAGCCTGGGTGGCCAGTGGGCCTCTGAAACTGCACCGGGATTTTCTCCAGGCTGGAATGCACGAGCCAGGACACAACCCCTCAGCAGGGTCCGCGCAGGCAGGACCCCTGTGTGCACCCCTTTTGCTGACTTGCCGCGCTGTGCTGGAGTCTGCAGGGGGAAAGGCTTTGTGCCTGAACACCATCCCCTGAGCTTTTGGGGTTTTACCACTCACTGTTATTTAGCACGAGGCTGCTCAGTCTATAGGTTCAATGCTTTCACTGCCTGCTCTACCCCGACCTGTGTTTTCCAGCTCTTTGTAATTAGTGTTTCTGAAGCAACTTGGGCTCCTCCTGTTCCCGTTGGAGCTGGAAATGCAGGAGGCTGTGGCCGTGGGGGCGTCTGCTGGGGAGCGGAACATGGACGTGGGGGAAAGCCCTACGGCAGAGTTCACCCCAGTCCAGCAGACTGGGACAGAACTGGCTTTGCCCGTGCAGAGGCCACTCTTCGTGCCTCCCAGGAGGCAGGCGAGGAGGAATTTGGAAGTGGGAGCTGCCCTGTTAGCAGGAGAGAGGTTATTTTATCAATGGAGTTGCAGTGCAGATGGCTCACTCGACCTGAAAACCTGAGCAAAGGAGCGTGTTCAAAATCACAGACTCCCAGGGAGATGGAGACTGACCCCGATCAGCAGGGCTGGACTCTCCCCGCCTGAAATAAGCCCCGAATTTAGGCACCGAGCCTGGGAGCAGAAGTTGCCGGCGTAGCCAGGGAAGGGTGCTCTTGGAGAGGCGGTCGCAGCCCCGCTGGGATGCTCGGGGTGGACGTGCCGGGGGTGGACGTGCCCTCCCGGGGGGGGACACACCGTCCCGGCGGTGCTGGAGCAGCTCTGGGCTGTTGAGACGGTGTCTGGTGTCTGCTCTGAGAGCGCCCCGGCACTTGGCACACGTGAAAGGGGCAGAGGAAAGGACTCTTTTCAGTGCTGTTCTCAGCCTCTTTGTCTGCTTTGACCCGTGGGGGTGTGTTTTCCCCCCCCCCTCTCTTGAAATGACAAGACTTTGAGAAAACCCCTCCGTGAATAGCTCTGGCAGCGCGGGGAGCGGGCTCTCGTTCCGCGGCTGCTGAGCCCAACGGGCAGGTCTTTTGGGCAGATTTCAGGCAGCCTCTGGCTGCCCTCTCGTTGTCCATCGTGCTGTGGGGTGGCCGGGGAATCGGGACACAGCGTGCCGCCTTCTTCCAGGGCTGCTCCGAGGGCCGAGCCCTCTGTTCCACAGCCAGGTCAGCTCCGGGCTCTGCGGCCAGATTGCTGCCCGGCGTGAACCAAATCCCATTCGCAGGAAATTCACACCCCGTTTATCACCGGCCGGCATCCAAGAGGGAGCAGTAAACGTGGGAGGAAGGTGTATTTTGCAGGCTCGTGAAGCCTCTGGGTGCAGGAGGAGGGCAGCGCGGGTGCCAGCCACCAGTCCCGTGCCAGCCTGGCAGGTCACCCCGGGCACCACGCTCCTCTACTCCAGGCTGTACCCGAGGAGAAACCTCTGCTGCGTTCTCGCTCCTCCTGTGTCCCCCCATTTCGCTGCTGCAGGTCCTCAGCAGAAGGCAGGATTTCAAACCCCACTGTTTCCCACTGATCAGGCCAGATGGAGAGCAGAGATAATGAAGCTATTTTGCAGGGCTCGGAGAGCTGCGTGGTGTTCCTCTGCCTTCAGGAGACACTGCTCCTCGGGACTATTGTGGGAGTCGCTGTGGTTGCTGTTATCACATTGCAAATCCATGCCCGGATGGTTGCTGGGACCTGAGACCCTGCTTGCTCTGCTCCTCATCAACCGAAACATGAAGGAGCTCTCTCTCCTGTGCTGACAGGAGTTCCCAAGAGGAGACACGGTGTGAGGGAGCTACTGAAGGGCTCCGGCTTCTCTGTTGATCCATTTAAGCCTAAACAAGGCTCCGAGCTGTTGATGGTCCAACCCCAGACATCATACACACAAGGAGAAGCAGCCCTGGAAGAGCTTTCCCTTTGCTACTGACTCCACCACTAAAGCTTCGGAGACTGTGACCGTGTTGCCTAGGAGCTGTGGTTTGCAGTGTAGCCAGCCAGCAGAGCCCATCCAGGGAGGATGGAGAAAGACGTGCTAACGACAAACAGCCATTTGAGATGTTTTCCACTGAACCAGGCTGGCTCCCCACAGACAGGGCATCACCTCTCCAAAGACCTGTGTGCAGCCCTGCTAGTGTTCAGGTGGATTCCCACACTGTACGTTCCCACAGAGACAGATTTTTCTCTCTCTCTGCAAATGAATGAGTCACTAAAGCGGGGTTACTCCCTGGCTGGTGGGTTCTGTCAGGCAGAGGAAGGCATTCAGGTCTGATTAAGTCCCTTTTTTTATCTTTACATTCCTTATCACTTCTCTTTATCCCTTCTAATTGTCTGTCCTCCCCGTTACTGTCTTTATGGTAAAGCTTTATCTCTGTGACCAAACCAGCCCACGGGCGACGGGGCTGTGTCCTGCCATTGCTCTATGTCACTTGGTTCAGCCCCGGACGCACTGGCCCAGGCACGGGGGCTACTAATGTTCCCTTTGCTCTGCTCTGAGCGTGGCAGCCGGGCAGCGTAAGAGCCCACCAGCAGGAAACAGCCCCTGTGACTCCCCGTGGGGTCCCTGCTGTCACCCAGCCCTCGGGGAGTTACTGTCGGGGACCCCTTACAGCACGAGTTTGGGATGACCCGCCTGAAGCTCCTGCTGGTAAACAGGGGCAGCAGCAAACCCCTCTTCTCTCTGCTGTGCACGGAACCAGAGTCCAAGGGTGACGATTTCCTGCTGCCCGTGTGAACGTGAGAAGGTTCTGGCATGTCCCTGCACCCGCTTCTGCTCCTAATTCTGGCTTCCCAGCATTCACATCCTCGGGTCCGGCCACGGCACGTGGTTACCTGGGGTCCACTCACAGCTTTCTGGGGTGAACACTGGTCTGTGACACACTGCCTTGAGTTTCACTTGGAGACTCAGCTCCCTTACGCTTGTGCTGCTTAATTAATACAATTTATTACCTGGATGCTGCAGACCACAGTGCTAAAAACATCACAGGTTTACTGGCTGTCTCCCGGTGCTGTGGCCTCATCACAACAATTTGATTTCTCTGAAAACATCTTTGCTTTCTCTCAGCAGCTGAGGTGCTTGGCAAGGCATGGAGACCCAAGATAAGATGCCTTTACATGTACCTCTTCCCCAGCAATATTGCAAAATCTGCCCCTTACAGCTAGAACTAGAGACCCATGGGGTCACGAAAATTAAAATTTCCACTTTCCCGCAAATGGGTGTGTGGGGAAAACTGAGGAGCTCTTCTGTCTCAAGTCTTCATCCCCAACCTGAGCTTCACCCACTCCCGCTGCCAAAACAGATTCCCTTCCTTTGGGGCGTGATCTTCTTTTGGGGTGTGTTTCCATCAGTGAGGAATACAGAGGACAGCCTGTTCTGTTGGCTCTCTCGGTGGCAGGCAGGTTTCTACACCCACTTCTGACCTGAGGTTCAGCTTTGGAAAGTCTCATCCCACCTGTTTCCATGCCCATTGCTGGTTCTGCAGGGGCAGTTCTCCGCCACGGGCACGATCTAGGGCTGGGCACTGCGCTCCGTGGGTTTCCCGTGGCTGCCGGGCACCGTCCTGGAACAGCCCCTAGTCATAAGTGAGAGCGGCCAAGTTGGCAGCCGAGCTTTTTGTCAAATTCAGCTCCTGAGAGGCTGGCACAGGCTTTGTTTTTTCCTGAGCTCGGCACCATGCCAGCCCGGTTCAGGAGCAAACACTGGCTGCACGGAGGTTTCCGTCCAAACGCGTTTCCTCCCTTCTCCCTTTCTCGGAACCCAGAACAAAATGGGGGTGAAGGGAGTAAAGGAAAAGCTCGGGCACCGGATTGCTTTGGCTGTGCCTTGCAGAAGACTTCCCACCCCTTGCCTTGCTCCTCCGTGCTCTGGCTCTGCGTGGCCGTCGCTGCAGGCTGCTCCCGGAGGGATGGCAGGAAGGCAGAGGATGGAGGAGTGCGGCTCTGCCGGGCGCTCTGCATCCAGCCGGGCTGGGAGACATCCCGGAGAGCAAGGTCCCGCTGTACCCTTGCAGTGAAGACGGACTCTTCATGGGTTCAGGAGCAAAGGGAGATAAAATTATATCCTCCTCCATGCGTGTGCCTGGCGCGGCGATTAATTTACCCGGGTGATTAAGGCAGCAAGTGATGCAGGAAGTGTCTGGGTAATTTAATGACCCGGGCAGAAATAGAAAGCGAGGAGTGTGTTTCCCTTTCAGTCCTGTTGGGGTTTGGTTGTTACATCCTGGTACGAACCCATCGATAAGCCGAGTGCCCAAGTGGAATATATTCAGTCTGATCTGCTTTTCTGTCTTACTAAACCAAACTGAAGCTTGAGACCCAGAGCTTGTTGGGACTCTCTTTGGAGACAGATGTTCCTGTGCGGTGGCTGGTTCAGAGGGTGCTCCCCAGCCGGGTCCCTGTGTGGCTGCAGGCAGATGTCACCAAGTGATGGAGACCCCGGAGACACCCTCCGGGTGGACACCCCGGAGTCACCGTCCCTACAGAACCCACTGCTTGGTGGTCTCTGCCGCCCACAGCCCCGGGGAGCCGGTGTCCCCCTGCTGGGTGCAGTGGCCACCACCTGCCTTGTGCTGGTTTGTCAAATACTCCTCCCTGAGCTGTGACCACGGGTAGGAGAACTGCACAGATGGGGCTCTTCCGATGGAGCAGAAACACAGACTTTGGCACCGTAACTCTGAAAAAGCCTCCACCGTGGCAAAATCATCCCTTCCCCTGTCTCACCGTACGGCTTGGCTCCAATTAGTTTGTCTCCGCCGCTCCACGGGCAGGCCAACACTGCTTCTATTTCAGGGGAACTCGCCAGAGATTAATTAGATCCCAGGCCTGTTAGGGGCCCGGCCAGCACATGTCGTGTGCCATTAACTCGGCACTTATCACACAAACATTTGGAATAAATACACCCTGTGTTGTGCTGCTGTAAGCGAAGGTTGTCACAAAAATGAAAGATTTGGACAGATACAGGGTGTGATAGTTTCTGAGCTACACAAGGGGCTTGTTTAGATGCGGTTCCAGCCATGGCTACTGAAATGGCACCAAGTGTCTATCGGTGCGTGCCGCCCGGCCGTGCCCAGCAGCGCTTGGCAGTCCCTGTGGATGGTATTGCTGGTGGATGAACACCTAACGGGTGTCCACCAGACCCACTGCCAGTGTGCGAGGAGACACACAGCCCCCGTCAGCCGTCCTTCCAAAGAAACCCAAGGTTTGAAGGATGAAGCCCCAGAGAAAGAAATAGGTGGAGTTGGGGGGAACAGTGGGACAAAGCTCCAGCGAGGGCTGCAAATTTCTACGTGGCCTCTCTGCTTGTCAGCCGTGAAGTGACCTTATCTAACCCCCCTCGGGTTGTGCTCTGCTGTTGGTGCCCACACGAAGCAAACACAAGCAGATTGGCTTACCAGGGAGCTGGGGGAAGGTCTGGCCAGACCAGCCGGGGACGAGGCGGTGGGAGCCAAGAACTGGTAATAGCGTGATGGTGAGAACCAGCTGCAGAGGGATCGGGGATGTGTCCTGCTAACAGGCAGAGCGGGGAGGGGGTGTGGAGAGGGGTGATGTGAAGGGTGATGTGGAGATGGGTGATGTACCGGGAACTACACGCCGAGAACCTTCGCAGCAGCAGCTTGAATGAATTTGGAGAGAAAAGTGAGAAGTCCGGAGAAAAAAGACTGTGGTAGCCATGTCCAGAATCAGGGCAGGGTTGTGGCGCTGCGGTCAGGGGGAGGGCCAGAGCATGGCCACCAGTCCAGACCACGCCGCCAAGGGCTGGGGAGCCCACAGGGAGAGCCGCAGGACGCGCTGCCGAGGAGGTACCATTCCCTGGGTTCCCTCCGGAATCCACACAGCCTGGAAGCCAGTCAAATGCACGAGTCAGTCCCTGGAAATTTAACGTGAAACGTCTTGTTCTTGTGCTGACACAGGCACGGCGGGGGCTGAGAGATGGTGTTCAGATAGGGGGATTTCTTTTGCCTTTGACGGGTGAAAAAAGGGGAAGGCTCCGCTCCGGCTGATCTGGCTGATCAGAAACGTGGTGTGACTGGGGACAAGCGTCACCCAGGGCCGACTCCAGCAGGAGGAAGCTGGTTGTCAGGGCAGCTGCTGTCCTCTTACTGCAGCGGCTGCTGAGCCTTGAGGAGAGCAGAGTGCCAGCTGGTCGGTGCAAACGCGTGTACACGTGTGATTATCTGGGGACGGGGAACGGCTCCGGAATTGGTCAAGCCCTTGGAACCGTTTTGTGCAGCTTCTCAGCACTGACACGATAGCAAGGGGTTATTTTTAAAATTCTGCTTTCCTCCCTACTGGGGCGGCTCAGAGGGAGCTTCCCTAAACAGTGCAAATTTGGTGGAAGGAGGAGAACGCTACTGCTGTTAGCTTCGTCCTGGAAGTCAGGTAGCATTTTGTATACCTTATTCTTAATGAACCAACTGTTTTCTGCGACAGTTTGGCAGGCAATGGTTCTGTCAATGACTCAAACCAGTCTGCCCGCCCCAGCTCAGACTGGTGCAGGGCTTAGCTCTGCGCTGGGGCTGGTGAGCGGCCGTGACGCTGCCGGCTCAGGTTTGTGCAGATCCTTTTGCAAATACCCTGCTGGGGAGCTGCGGCTCGGGCGCGCTCTAGGAATGTGCTTTTCCAATTCCCTGCCTTCGGCGAATGACAGGGAACCACCGCTTGTACCACCATGGGTAGGGACTAACTGGGGAATCCTCATCTCCCCAGCCTCCAGCTGCTGCTGTCATTTTTACCCTGGTTTGTGCCGCTGTCACTTTACCCACCACGTCCCTCCGGTTTGTGCCAGGCAGGGCGACGTTGCCTGCGGCAGGGTGACAGCATGGCCGTACCAGGCTGACGTGGTGGGATCCAGGGCTGGAGGGGGACTTACAGGCTTGTGGGAGCTGTAGGGGTGCTGGTGGAATGACAGAAGTGTTGAGAGGCTTTTTGTTCCTTCTCTGAGGAGAAGCCGGTCTCAGAGTTTCTGTTGGTGCCTTAAAAGCGTGGAGGCATCTAGAGGGGGAAAGGAGGGGGCTCCTGAAAGGAGAGAGGTTGCCTGAAAGTGCAGGCTTTTTAGGGAGAACCCCGAAACCCCAAAATGGCATTCAGAGCACGAGCACGGTTTCTGTGAAGAGTTCAGATCCGGACTTAATCCCTTCTAGATGAAGTCAGGCTGGGGGTTACCCTCCTCCGGGGAAGGCTTTAATTCCAGAGCACGCTGGTACCTCCCAAGGACAGCGATGGGCACAGGATGCCGGTCTGTATTCGCATCCCCCCGGAATGGCTCCCTCTCAACAGCCCCTGCAGAGACACCCGCCTCCGAATCCACGCTGTGCCTGAGCGGATGGAAAACCAGCGACATTTACCTTGAGCCCTGCTTACATTAGAGAGACATACTGACTGAATAACTCCAATCCAGCTGGAATAAGCAAGGTTTTAAGAGTTCAAACACAACCTGTGGGTTGTAATTAAACAGTCTCAAACCTGTGCGTGACCTGAAAGTTCCCAGTGCCGGCGTGTGACAGGGCGGTGAGCAATGTGACGGAAAGGGGATGCTCAACAGCCCTGGGGCTGAACCAGGCTGTGACCAAAACAAGCAAACTGCCACCCTCAGCCATTCCTTACGCAGAACCAGGGGGGTTAATTACATTGCTTTAAATGCTGCCTCTACGCGGCTTGTAAGATCTCTTGTGAATAAACGCCGCCTTTTATTAAGAGGGAGGATGTTTGCAAGGGCAGCAATCCCTTTGCATTTTCCACTCCTGGCAAGCGCACCCCAGGCTCCTGCCCTCTCCCTCTCGCCACCCGACCCGGGAGCTCTGTCCTCCCTCCCCAACCGATCACACTTAAAGGGATGGCGGCGGTGTCTTCCTGGGGGACGGGACACGGACGGCGGGGCGGCCCTGCCCGGTTCCCGGGTCCCACAATGGTTCCAGGCCCGGCCGCCCTCTCTGTGGTGCCCCTAAGGGTCTGCCCTGGCGCCAGAGCGGCGCATGGGCTGCCTCGTGCCTCTGCCCCGCCCGCGGCGCGCCCCCTGGCGGGCGGGCGGCTCCCCCACGCCGCTCCCGCCCACACCCCCTCGGGCGGCCTTTAAAGCGAGGAAGTCCCTCCCTTCGCACCGCCTGCTGATTGGCCGCGGCGCCCGCGCGGGCGGGCGGCGATTGGCTGGAAGTCCCCGGGTGGGCGGGGCGGCGGGCTAAGGGGCGCCGCGGCGGGCGGGGGCCGGCCCGTCCCGGCCGTGGCGGCGGCGGGTGCGCGTCGCGGGGCCGGTACCGCGCCCGCCCGCCCGGGGCCGCACCATGAAGAGCCTCAAGTCCCGCCTGAAGAAGCACGAAGCGGTCATCGGGGGTAGCGCGGTGGGTGCCGGCAGGGCTGAGAGGGGGCTTCCCTGAGGGCGGGGAGCCTGCGCTGGCGGGCTGAGGGCCTGAGGGCTCCTGTGAGGGCAGGCGGGCCTCGGGGCTGTTGTGCTGTGGGGGCCGAGCCCCCTGGGGTTACCTAGGAATGGAGCCGTGGGGCTGAGCGCTGCGGGCGGGCAGTGGGCGTGCAGCCCCGGGGGGCGGTGGGCTGCGGTGGAAGGTGGGCTCTGCCGGGGGGTGCCTGGGGGTGAGGCTGGGGGAGCTGAGGGAGGCTCTGGGGGTGAGTGAGCTCTGCGGGGTGCCTGGGAGCTGGGGTGAGAGGAGCAGAAGGGGCCGGGCAGCTGGGCGTTGGTGGGGTCAGAGTTCATGGAGCCCCGGTAAAGCGGGGGGGGGGGGGGGGGGCCGA